>JAODUP010000328.1:315000-418325 GCA_025642065.1 Paralvinella palmiformis
GCAACTGTGCGGTGAGCAACTGTCCGTACTCCGATGATGACATAGAGGGTAACAACAACAATAGCACCACCACCACCAACAGTAATAATAATAATATTAATAATAATAGCATTACATCAAGACTGCACTGAGTATTTAAAATATAGCGGCATAATAATAATAATTTTATGGCTGTTGGCTTGGATATCTAAAGTACACGCATCCACTTGTTTACGTTACTATCTTCACATTTTATCATGCATATATGCATGCAAGATATAGGCCACGTGTGGTATATATATATATATATATATATATATATATATATATATATATATAAATACAGGAATGTGGTTTGTTGCAAATTAATTAATTTCTTTTTCGTTGCCATGGAGAGCGTTATAATATATAAGCGATATTAGGCAGACACCTGGCTCTTTATGGCTCTTCGCGAGCCGGCAACAGCCGTGCTATTTACCATCAAGTTTTCGGCGGCAAATGTGCGCCTTTTTACTGTCTGTTTTCTACATATAAATGCTGTGCGGTAGACCTTTACGACGATGTTGTTCGCTGCCAGACAATCCCATTCGTTGGCGTTAATTTTATGAGAAGACCAGACGGCTTTTTCATCCGGTTCTATCAATCCGTGCCAAGCCCAGATCCCAGTGTTCACTTTTCTTGCGGCATTTTGGGCGACCTCTCGGCACACTGCGGCCTGGTACCGAATTGCCAGTAGACGTATTAACCTATGGCTGGAACTATTAGAATCGATGTTCGTTTGCGAGACCGCTGCGCCCCTAGGGCACGATCATCAGCGATCTCTTAACTATGCCGGATAACCTTCGTCTTTGACCTTTCAGAGCCAACAGAGCAAAGGTCAAATGTAGGCAGGTTAAAGTGGCTGTGGAATGAATGGTCCAGCAAATAAACTGTTCAGTCGTGTTTATTATGGCGAGGGTCAGCTCGAGTTTATTTGTGCTACCCTTGTAGCAGCTTGTTCTGTCGTTGAAATGGCAATAATAATAATAATAATAATAATAATTATTATTATTATTGTACAATGTGCACTGAATGGTACCATACACAGAAAGAGATAAAGCCAGGTAATGGCGTTAAGAACGTTAAAGGCAAATCATTTAAATCGGGTGTGATAAAAATATGCCGAAACAGTATGTTTTTTAGATGTTTCTTAAAGCTGTTCTATTAACTGCTGGATTTAGCGTTGTTAGGTATGGCGTTCCATAGGTGAAGCTTCGGTAAACTAGCCCGGGTGTAGTAGATGGGGAGTACGGACAGTTGCTCACCTGCACAGTTGCTCACCAGACAGTTGCTCACCCGGACACTTGCTAACTAAGCAAATGAAAAAGTGGACACCAGTGAATTTGTAATAAGAAAAAAGTGAATTTGTAATAAAAAAGTAAACGTTTTAATTCAGAAACATATTTCTTAGTATCCTATTACCTATATAATTATTGGGATGAATATTACCAATTATTAGGGAATTAAAGTTCAAAGATTATTTTATTAATATAATTATGTGCATTTTTTCTCTCATTAAAAATTCACTGGTGAGCAAGTGTCCACTTTTTCATTTGCTTGGTGAGCAACAACTGTCCGGGTGAGCAACTGTCCTACATCCGTTCAATTCGAATCCACCAACCCACTTTAGTCTATTTCCTAGCTGGCTCAGCCGTAAACTAGCGTCTAATTGGTTGAAATGAGAATAGTGACAGTATACTCCCACGATAGTTTAAGATGGCGTCAGATTGTACTAGTCCATAAATCAGGGATGGGAAAGACATGAACATACAGGTGTTTAGCCCTGGGCATTATATCCTCTAAACTTAAAGTTCGTAGACCAACGCTGAAAATGTACTATAAATACAATTTGGTCTCTAAAATACAATTTGGACTCCGCAAATACAATTTGGACTATAAATACATTTTGGACTCCGAGTACAATTTTGACGCAAAAATACAGCTTGGAATCTAAATGGAATCTAAATGGAATTTGAACCCTACAATAAATACAATTTTTTGCGTATCAGTTTTAAGCTGACATTTCTCTGTTCTGTTTGTTTTCAGCAGTTAGAGGCCAAGATGACGCGTCGGCTGCACCGGACGACTCCCCCGCTGCAGGTGTGTTAAACGAACGACCTTAAAACTGGTTGTCCAAGATTATCAGTGACTCCTTTTCTTACCCTTCTAATTCTGTTATTAAGACGCAACTATTTAAAGTGCCGTTCTGGTATGTTTGCTGTACCGAATAGCACTAAATTGTGATAGAGGTTTTATCTGTACCTTATTATTATTATGATGATAATGATGATGATGATCAACATAATCAATGTCATATTATTATAATTGAAGGCTTAATTGTAAAGCTCTTTAAATGGCTCATTCTAGTAAGTGTATTTGAGTGAATTTAAATTGATACTATTATTATTATTATTATTAAGAGGGCAATAATATGATTAAGTTTGGTTTGCTGATCAGATAATGATAATAATGATAATAAACGCCGTACTACAGTAATTTACACAACATTGTTATTTCGTTTGACAGAAGCAGCTCCAACGGAGGCCGCGCCAACTGCAGAATCAGGTAAGGACGGTTTTAAAATCTCTCAAACTTTTTGTCGTAAATATCTGCCAACGGAAAGAATATGAACAAAGCTGGAAACGATGTTTAATAACAAACGAGTAGATGTTGTCGCCAATTAACAAGCCTGCCGTTGGTTTTCTAAATAAGTTGTACACTGTATACTGCCTGAATAATTGTATGTTATAATTGTACACCGTGACCTATACTGTTTCAGAAGTGGATCTCGTTGATGCAGAACCCACAGTACCACCTCTCGCTGAGCGTAGGCATTAGTAATATATATATTTAAATATTGTATGAATTTTGTTGAATTAAACTAATATGAGAATAAAACGCAATCGGGATCCGTTAAGCCATTCTGATTCTTCAGGGTCAGCGGAAAATAAAGTACGTTATGATACAGGGTTGTCAAAACCATCGATCATAACGTGTATAATTAATCATTAATTGTTTTCAATGATCTGTGTACGGATATTTGATTTTTTCCTTTGTTTCGTTTTCTAGCGACAGCTGCTGATCAAGGTAAGCGGCTTCTTATTTTCTTAATAAGCTACTGGTATTTAAGTATCTGGAATAATAATTTTTTCTGCATTTTAGATCTATGTGGTGTTAAAAGATAAGTGGTTTACAAAGGTTTGCTTCGTTGTTGCTTTAATAAAAAAATAAATGCACAGCTTTCATTTCGCATTTTCTGCACTTCGCTAAGAAGCTGGCTATTTCTGTGTATATAAGAAACTGTGACGAGATAGTTGCTTATATATGTCTTAAGCTTTTTGCTCTACTCTGAAATCCTAGCTGTGTCCTTCTAACAGCCTAAAACTAGCAACGTGTTTTCCACAAACAAATTTGGACCACACACACACACACACATTTTGACATGTTTTACAATCACTGATATTTTGCTGTATTTTGCTAGAAACAGAACGTCCATCAGTAGATCTAGTCAGTGGTAAGCATTGCTCATTAGCCCATCAGGTTACTTTCACAGATTCATAGCATCTCGCCAATTTTATAAATACATCAACATTATAACCAGTTTCATAATTTATTGTGAGAAAATCCAGTAATAATTTGACGCTAACAATACAGGCATTTTGTTTAATAGAAATAATTAAAATTAACAACCGTATATCACATTAAATATTAAAGTGGCGTACGCTATATTCTCGTTTTTAAACAGATGCCATCACAGAATCGATAAATGGTAAGCATTGGACGCATTTTAAATATTTTGTTTCAGTTTTAAACGAACCCGATAAAAAATAAATAAAACATGAAATTAGGCAACAGTGAAGCGGTTAACAGAACCATCGTAATACTTGTATTATATTTTGTGAGCTCGTCGTCACCGTTGGGTGGCCATATTTGTTACAGTTAGTGTTCTCTACCTGCAGATGTAATAGCTACGAGTTCGCAACCCGAAGTGACAACAAGTAAGTCAGACAGTGACAATAATCACTACCAAAAAGTATAGAATTTGTAGTGACCCCAAAGGCAGGAAATTATCTAATTAATGCCTAGATTAGTGCTGGAGTTGTGGCGTGCATGTCGTGCGAGAAAATATCGGAATTATCACTAGACAGCGCTAAACGGCATTCATAATAGACCTAATGTAAAATATCCCATAACTGCATGATAAGTATTACTGCGCGAGTCAAGTAGCTGAAATTAGTTGATTCACCGATGATGGTAGAATTAGTTTGAACTGAAATAATTGCACATTATTTATGAGCCTGTAAACAGATAGCATTATTTATTGCTAATTTTTAGTTATATTTATTTAGTTGCAAAGTGATACGTCCGGTAGTCATATGAATTTTTGTATATATACAACTTGAACACTTACCCAGTCAATATAAGAACGAACTGTCGTCATAGTTCATAGGTCACCACTACCACTGTCTTGTCACACGTAATAATTACATACATTCATTACTTGCTTCTACTAAACAGCAGTATACTTTAGTGTTGTTGATCAATTAGTGTCATTCTAAATAGTTGTTTGGCTGATGTATGATTTGTATGATCATGGCAGCCATTTCCACTGTTCAATCCTGGAGAAAGCCATGTATTTTTCCTAGACTTGTGTTACATACCTTCCAGCTGACACCTTTTATTGTTTTGCTATGAAATATAATCTCAAAGACTTATGAACTTAACTTATTAGAATATGGTTAGATTTATTTATGTACTAATTGTAATTATTTAGCAATTACTTAATATTTTAACATGTAAAGAAGATCAGTCAACTTCGAAATAAGTAATGTTGTCACATTTTCAGTGCAAAATTATGTGCTGAAAAACATATAGAATACATATAAATCAACTGATTTGCAATTACTGTTCATGGTCTAGATGTTTTATGAATAAGCAAATATCTTCTCATCTTGTTTAAGAAATAACAGCACTCAAACAAGTACCGATACTCAAAATACAATTACTTTAGAAACGTAATCAGTTATTGGTACACCTAAGTACTTATCCCATGTCTTCTTCCTAGTACAAGTAGGATGTACTTAGTTATACTTCTGTACTCTGATATAAACTACAATATGCTTCTATAAGTTTGCTCCATTGCTTGATCAATACAAGCATGTAGTCAAGATTACTTGCATGAACTTTACTTAACAAAAGTGTGATTAACAACTCTTGTTGTTTTATTGCTTGCAAGGATGATTTGGTAAGTGTGAACTTCTGGCAATGTTTATTATTGTTAATTCTTTATTGTTTTGCTAGAATAACCAAGTTTTAAGCTTTTGTACCTTTAAGAATCTGCTTGTATGGAATTTACTCATTCAGTTAAATATCAATAAAATGCATATTCAGTATATGGAGGTGTGATGCTTGGAGTTTGTTGATTGGTCTGTGAGTCACAAAGTCCAGAGAAAGGACTCTGTTTAATGGCAATGGCAGCCATTTCTGTACATTTCATGAGTAATTATTTATTCCATTTTGTCTTGTTTATTCAGGCGATGCACTTGGAGGTAAGTCAATACTCATGTATATGGAAGAAAAGATAAAACTGAGGTTCCAATTAAAAAGCCACACAATTGTGTTTACTGTTTATAAATCAATTCAAATGTAATTCTGATGTCTGTGTATGTGTTTCACATTTTCAACAGTGCCAGCCACCTCACCACATACAACCAGTAAGTGAAGAATGCATGAATGCACACACACATGCACACAAACACACACACACACACAGAATAGTTATGTTAGCATTGTGAAATAAGGTGACTTTACATTCAGAAACTTTAAGGCAAACATTTATCAAAAAGAAATAGCACTGTTGCATGACATCCATTGCTGAATATATTTTATTCTGCAATTTATCAATTCTGGTATGTCTTATATTAGCATATTCATGGTTGAATTATATGTGGACTATGATTATTACATTAGCAAACATTTAAAAACTTATTAAAATGATGGTCATGTTACAGTATGAGTTATTATTATTATTAGTTCCCCACATGATTTTATATATCTTGTAAATTTCTTTTAATTTTAAACCATTTACATTAAAATATTTATTTATGCTTGTTTAGCTTAGTGATAGATCTGTTTGATGTTATTACGTTGTCTTTTGTGTTCACAAGTACATCTACCTAGTTATCTATATGCGCACACACGCACACGCACACACACACACACACACACAAAAAAAAAAAACCCCCCCCCACACACACTATATATATATATATATATATAATGTGTGTGTGGATATATATATATATATATATATATATATATATATATATATTACATATTTCAGTGCTGTATGTATTATTGTTGTGATTAGTTTATTTTGTGGCTCTGTTATTTGTGATTTACCTAGTTCTGTGTAGAGGGGACCTTTGTGGTGAGCCATTATATTACAGATATAACTATATTGCATGTTATCCCTTATAACCTTCTACATGTCTGTGTCTTCACCTAAAGTATTCTACTCTGTGATTGTTTTAATGGTATTATATTATTAACTGTCTATATTTTGATATTAGAAGCTGTGGCTACTACTTTACTTTTGTCACAGATTACTTTAAGTGCAGAAATTGGAATATCTAGTTATTTAAAGTGCCAATACTGACTTACTGTCAGTATTGAAGAATGTTTGAATTTTTTTTATCTTAACAATTATTCTCAGACAAGGTAGAAAAGATATATATATATATATAATGTGCCAGAGGTTTTTATTGTAACTTTATATCTGACTCTATATGTTTTTACTGTATCATCAATGTATCCTTGTCCCATCAGATGTAACATAATGTTGTATACAATAAGATTCTGTAAACAGAAATTTAATACAATCTGCTCTCTCAGAAGAATCACTCATGTGCTGCATCAGATATTAAAAAGGGAAATGTTTTGGCCAAAACTATAAAATGTATATTAATTATACAGCTAATAAAGAATTCTTATTGGAAAAGATTTATGTTCGCATTGTAACTACCAGTAGTCATTGATTGCAAAGAAGTAAATGTTGATGAGTCGTTGCTCAAATATGTTTATCATGTTCTGAATATAGATTTATAAATTTTGTTTTCAGTGTTAAAAGGATGGAAATAATATTTTTCAGTACTCAGGAAATATGTTAACAGGCATAATATCTGATGTAAAACATGTAAACAGTTTATTTATATGTCATATATATATATATATATATATATATGTGTGTGTGTAATGTGCATGTATGTCCTTCCCCAACCTGTATTATATCAATGTTTTTAACCAAATCAATTTGATGTCCTATTTTTAATTTGACATTATCTTTTCACATTGTTTTCTCAAAATTGATGTTTAATCTGATGTTCAGTTTATATTTATCATAACATCTTTTATCACATGAGTCACATTTACTACCTTGATACTGCAGATATAGTGTAAAAAAGCTGACTTTCAGTTCTCTTATAACTTATATTTATGATAATTTTTTTCTTTCTTTCCAGAGGATGTTATACAATCAAGTAAGTCTAATATGAAATATGTGTTTAAAAGCCTCAAAAGATTTAAGATGGTACTATATATCTCACATTATTAACTGTTTGTTTGACATGCGGTATAGATATTTAAACTATTTAACAACATCAGGTACAGCAGCAGCAGTAGCAATAGTGGAGCCAGCTGAAGCAACATCTCAGGCCGCAGCTTCAGTAGCAGTTGTAGGTCAGTATATTTGAAGAAAAAAACAAATGATTTTCCATCTTAATGATTCATAATACAGAAGTGACATTTGACTCTAATCTTTCTCTGTAATGTTAATAATGAATGGTGTGGAAAATACACGAATATCATGATGCTTTTTTCATCTTCATTATTAGTAGTATTGTCATATCTGTTGATGTCATATTGCAACTACCAGTAGTCACTGATTGCAAAGAATCTCTTCATTAATAAACCATCAATAATTTTAGGAAGTTTTTTTCATAAATAAGTGAAGAAATTCCTGTATTGTACGTTCCCTTATGAAACATGCTTTGATTTTGTACTCTTAGTTGTGTTGTGTAAGAAATAAATGCAGTATCTAGAATGTTTGTTCTCATAATATTAGCCATATGCTCATCTAAGCTTCATTAGGATGAAATGGTCGTGAATTTGGATACGTTTCTTAAGCTGACTAATGCTATGGTTTGAATGGTTAGAATGGTCAGGTGCTGAGCATATGTTTTTTCTTTTGAAGCAGATAGTTCTGTAGTGCTTTAAGCAGACACCTAGAGCATATGATTGAACCCTGGTGTTTCTCTCTCTCTCTCTCTCTCTCTCTCTCTCTCTCTCTGTGTATGTGTGTGTTTGTCTCTCTCTTTCTGTGTATGTGTGTGTAATGTTTCAACCATCGGTAAAAGGTTTCAGTCTGATCTGCTTATTTTCCTATGAAATACCACTTCATGGTCCCCACTAATAACCTTTTAATAAGATCAATGTTAAATCAGTGCAAAACAACAGCACTCACTCTCATTCAATCAGAATATGATCAGATCTTTTCCCACTCCAGTTCTCTCACTTTCATAAAATGAGGTGTATTCCAGACATTTTAAAATTTGGAACTATAAATAGATTGTTCAATAAAAAATATGGTCAGAAAGATTTACCATAAAGATAATTTTATTATATTCTGTTTAAATAAACAAAATCAATTTTATTTGATGAGGGAATTATTCTGTTTGTTGTTGATAATCACAGATGCTGTTATCATAAAGAAAATCAACAAAAGAATAATTTATCTGATATAGAAACATCATAGACTATAAAATGAATGGCAGGTAGATATTTCTATGATTGGGTTGTACTAATTGTCTCAGAGACAAAAGGCTGAAAAATGACAGTAGCAAAATAGAGAGAAAAATTATCTAGACTCACTCACTCACCCACCCAGTGACCCACTGTTGTGGATGGATGTCACTTGCATCTGAACATGTTCACAATGTAATTAAGATATTATCATTTAGACCAAGACTAACCAAACCCAGAACTGAAAAGTTAAAATCTTTCCAATTTCATTAAATCTTAGTAATATTAATTTTAAGCCACTCTTTATCTAGTGTAAATAAATAGCAATTACGAATGTTTCTGGAGAACCTTCTTTGCTTGTGATTTTATCTTTTCATTATATGGATTGAAACAATGATCAGTATTATTTAGGGATAACCCCACGCGGCTCAAGAGATGTGAACACTGGAGTCTCCTTCAACCTGAGCTGTATGAATACAGCTGGAACTGGTGTTGAGTGGGGGCTTTCTAGTCCATTAGGTGTAACTGTTATTGAGAACACCAAACGCCACCCATTTGTAATATTCAGCTCTGAGAAATTGTGAGAGAATTATCTTCTTTGCAATAGAAGGAATAACACTAGAAAATGCTGGTGAATAGTCATGCCGATCAGTCAAAAATGCAGATGATAATCCTACTATCACCATGAAAGTTGGCAAAAACAGAAACATTACTGATTAGTACCTCTGGTTATGAAATTTTGTCATTATTTAACATTCGATAAAAAATGGATGGTACTGGAATAATCTTGGCTGTCAATAGAGCACTGTGTGGCCTAAATTTCCTAAACTTTTACTTCTAGGCAAAAGCTGACAATGCAGTGCTGGCATATTTTTAGGAGACCCTCACCATACTGTAGTTAATCCCATATTCTCAAGTACACACAGCCCTGCAGTATTCAAATTATAAGACCATTAAAAACTCAATCAGTTATATTTTTATTGTTTGAATGCAGTAAATTATTATCTAGCCAACTGTCACTTGTGCAAAACACAATTGCTTGGCAGAATGTTCTTCATCTTTGTTCTTTTGTACTGATCACACAACTGGACAAACTAAACTTACTTTTACTTAGAGAATTATAGTAGCCATTATACATAGTGTTATGAGCAGTGGATGGTAGATTTTGAAATTGACCTGAATATACTTTCCACATTCTGGAGAATATTGTTGATCTAAATATAACATTATTTCACAGTGAAAAGGATGAATGCCATCGAATGGTTTAGTTTAGCCCACAACAACAGTTATGCAAATTTATCTGCGGTCTTTCATTAATTGACTCTAGTATCTCCCTGCCCCAGTAACACTTATTACTGTAATCTGAAGGGTCCCAAGTATATTTATCAGAATAAAAATGTCTGGAGCATAAAAATCCAATTGTACGTACCGGGTATATGCCATGTATTTTATTTTGTTAATTTTAATTGTTTATTTTATTAATTCCTTATCTATGTAGTATTTAATGGATATAAGACAGTTGTATGTAATCATGTAACAAAGGGGTTTAATTGCCAAGTTTTTAATAGAGTTTTGATTACTGCCACAGTTATAATTGGGCTTTCACTATTTGTGTTAACAGTGCAGGTTCAAACTTTACCTTTATTCTGCATAAGTAATTATCTGGCTGTGCACGCAGCCTGCCAAGTAAATATTGGGTCTACAAAGACCATCTCCTGGAAATTCTGTAATTAATATGTCATGCAACATGGCACTGCAGACAGCATTAAACAATTATGTCCGCCCATAGATTTATTTCTTATGGATTTAGATTATCAATAGGATCAGTTTATTGACCTTCACAATAAAAGCTTTAATCGACTATATGAAGTATGTATTATATGTGCTGATGATTAGTTCTGTAACCAATTATTATTTTGCAATAATATTAAAACGCAAAAATGTGACACAAGTTAAACACGGTTCAGCTGAATTACAAGTGTTCTTTATAATGTTTTTCCAGAAGAAACAACAGTTGTTCCAGCAGTTGCTGAATCAACTGCACCAGAAGATCAGTCTACTTCAGGTAATACAGAAATAAACAGAGAGAAAGAATACCCAATTATATTTTGAATATTTTTAAATAAGTAATTGATAAGCTTGGAACATATTGGAAAGGATGGTTGACATTGGAATATTATTACATGTATTTGGATATATAACTAAAAATGCAATGGCTAATCTCTTGAATATAAATATGAATACATGTAACTCAGTATTTAACAACTTTGAAAACATTCTTGGATACATTTGATATATATATATATATATATATATATATATATATATGTTTTACATATGCAGTGTTTCAGTGCCCTACCGTCAATTAGATTTGCCCCATCCCTTTTATTTTGTGCCCTGTTGATTTTTGGGAAGTCTGGTGCATATGACTGCTATTCCTCTGGGCACCAGTGAGTTACTGAGTTAGCTGTAGTTAGTAATTCTGATACTGCCACAAGTTTCATTTCATGGATATTAACTAAATGCCAAAGTTATGTGATTTCAATGATATGCCCTCAAAATGTTGTTCACACATAAAAGAGTCCTTTATCTGCTAATTGCGCCCTTTCCTTTTGAAAACCTATCTGGATCACTGCATATGTAGACTGTGTGTGTGTGTGTATGTGTGTGAACCACACACGTTTCTGTATTATTATATGAACAACATCTGGTTTTGCAGTGTATCTCCAGCCGATTTTTATTAACTAAACTTCACCTACAATAACAATGTATCTGCGGTGACTTATGTGGCAATACATATAAAAGTAACTTTCCTATTATCAATACAGTTTCGTACTTAGCAAATACAGCCATTTGTGTACTGAACCATTTCAGATAATAGTATTATAGTCGTCAACAGTTGTAACCCCAGATAATTCATTTGACTTGCACATACACCCAGGGTCAGATTAATATTGATTTGGTTTAACATTTGTAATTATATTAATTATAAATTCCAAAGTTTTAGTACTTATGCATCTGCCTCGGCATTACCAGTCTTTGAGAATATTATGGATTTGACTAAGCTGCTATGCTGTCATATTGGATTAGTTCAGTGATTTCCAATGTGTGCTTCCTAGAAACATCAGACTAGTGGCTTCATTGGGCTTCAGATGTGTGTACATGGAACTGCGTCTTCGCTTAAGAAAAGTGGAGGCCAGCTCACATATAAAACTAATACAGAATATTACATCAGAAAAATTTCAGATAATATTATGTTCTTCTGAGTGCTGTCTTACACTGTTACGGGAATGCCGGCCAAACCAAAATTTAAATACCTTGAATGTTATATAAATACTAACGTGCATACTAATATGTGTGTGGGGGCAATTATATGAAGTTTTCATCTCAAGCCGATATTTAATTGCATTTCCAGCTTCACCCGAAGGGACTACAGGTGGCGAAACAGAGCAGCCAGGTATGAAATGAAAAATAAATATTAATCTAAAAGGTCAAACAGTACACAATGTAGTTCATGACCTAACAGATCATATTCTATGTTAATTAGACAATGACACTAGAAATTAATTAGCCTACAGTCTTAATTTGCAACCACTGATTAGCATGCTAATATTTCTTTGTTCTGTATTTTTTTAAATATATTTTTTTAAATCAGCCGTTATATTTTAACCTATTTTCTATTTAATTTTATTACCCCATTTTACTTATTGGTTTTCCACATTATCTGCTACAATTACTTGTTTCATGTACCCTTTTAGTTTTCAATTTTTGCTTTCAATTAGATGCTATACAGTTTATGATATTTTCTTTAATGTGCTGTTTACCTACCAGCTTTGTTTTATGGAAACTTACCGTACTGGATCACCTCCTGAAGAGGTGATCGTTATTAATCTTGTTGACTTCCGACCTTTCTATCTAGACACATATATGCCAGTTTTGTAACGAAACAGTTAGTTTTAATCTCAGCATATTGAACTTTACATTTAAGACGTCAGAAGCACACTTAAATTGGCTTGATAAAATGTAGACACCAAGAGTAGCAGCATCTTAGCAACAGAGTTAAAATTTCAGTTTAACGAGTGCAAATTTTGTACGACAACAACAGATGAGACCTGGCAGAGTTCAAGGCGTCAAAATTCATAATGCCATAGTTGCTATTACATGATATTTTATTTCCTTAAAGGTGTTCCCTGTAGGGGTGATTTATGTGGTAAGGATATTTACCAAGCATTTTTTTTTAGTTAAGCGCATTGTTTGCTTCCCAAACTACAGAATGTTAATAGAATGTTAACAGTTTTTGTCTGAATAATGTATAGTATTCTGTATTCGGCATCCGTTTGTAGCCTGTGTTACGCTGTGTGCTGTGAACCCTGGACAAACGATCTAAATCTGGTGACTACTCTGCAACTACGTTTGCCAAAATAAGATTTATTCTGCAAACAAACCTTTATTATTTAAGTTATCATTTAGGGAATAATTAATCGAGCGGCTTCACTTTATTTTGTCACAAATTATAAAGATTATTCATGTGTGTGCATAACGCATATTGATCTAAATTAAAAGAAATAGCTGAGTTTGATACAAGTTGACAATACGATTCTATTCATCTTTGTAACAAGGTGGTTTCGAACAACACCATTTTCATCTCAGTTTAATATTTTTAACATTTTGATAATTACTTAAATATATTTAATTCTGTTTACATAGTAGTATCATGCTGTTTGATAGTGATATTTTGTGTATTAAAATCTTGTATAACTGCATGTGTTACTTATAACCATAGTGATGTCAGCGAACAGAAATCTTATCCCTCTTATTTTACTCAGGAGTCTTTGTTTTAATAAAAATAGGTAAAATTAATATCCCTAAAATAGTTATACCACTACCGCCATTACTGCTTGCATTTTGCTAAACTGCATTGGTAACATTAGAAGAGTTGAGCATGAAACAGTAAGAACATTACTTATGTCATCAACTGTATAAATACATGTAGTTTGAAGCCTAGTTGCTAATTAGTTATAGTAAACCTATCGGTATGCATATAAAAACCTTAATATTAGGATAATAAATCGGTATGCTTAGCATGTGTTTGGCGTGAAAGCAGAGTGTGAAGGTACACTAATATGAGTCAGTCGTTGTCTTGTTCTAAAAGCCTGGAGAGTGGTAAAATTATTGGATGTGTCAGAGGAATTTTTTTTTAAAGATAGAATAGGATTAGCTTTGTGTGGGAAAGGAAACGTGTGAATGTCAGCGTTTTCCATTGGTGGGGTACAAACATCACTGAAATAGAGTGGGTGCCATCTCATCAAGACGTGATCACCAACTTTATAAGACAATGACTGCTGAGCACACACATACACACACACACCTAACGTTTGTTATATTTCCTAGATGATCAAGATGGCACTACTACAGAGATAACAGATACCACCGGTGTACAAACGGCTACTGTTGCAGGTTAGTATTTATCATTGCAGGTTGGTATTTATCATCGGGAATGTAATTAACTCATAGTTGGGCGTCTGCACAACGCAGGACATAATGATCTTACGTGATCCGCTGCGGATTGTTACTTTTGTTGGTTCTCTGAAATGTTTAAATACTATTGTCAATATAAAGCCATAGCCATTATGTGACTATTCCAAGTCATTGTATTACCGTCTCCAGCTGTACCACCAGTGGCGACACCTGTAGGAGATCCCTGTAGTAATTACCAGGCAGTGGGTGGCAGCCATTTTACTGTGGAGAAACCAGACGGCAGTGTGCCATGTTTTGGACTGTTTGATTCGCCATCTGGCTGGATCAGGTTCCACTTGAAGGATGAGGAGGATGTCGCTGAAATACCAACAGTTCCAATTAAGGTGTGTTTGCACTGGGTTGTGTTATAGCACACACGCACACACAGAGAGAGAGAGAGAGAGAGAGACATGCACACACACAAAACATGTGTGTGTGTGTGTGTGTTATAACATGACCCAGTGCAATTTTGTTGAATGGTTAAATGATAGATTTTACTTGATTTGCTTGATTTTATTATGTTTTACATTCATGCCGCTAATAATGATGGATTTGAGGTCGTAGATGTGTTCATCTATTTTCAAAATTGAAATGCTGACTGATATGAAGTAGCCAAATTGAGATGCTGAGCCAAAATGTTATAACATTCCATCCCATGTTATAACAAATAATCAGAAATAGTATGAGAATTTGTTTGACAAAACCAACCATGTGTACAGTTATCACTGGTTCTCTTCATTTATAAAAAGTTAATTTATTTAACAGTAATATTTGATAAAATCTTTAGGCTATTATTATGTTCTTAACCTAATATTTTCATGAAAATATCTCTTTTTGAAGCTACCACTTTAGCAGTTATCTCAGAATCTAATTCTGTTATGAGTACTGAGTATTTTGGATTTATGAAAATATGTCGATCAGCTATCATAATTCTGTTATCTTGATGATTACAGCAAGACTACTGTGGGGTGCACTTTGCATTCCATTTACATCTTCAAGACAAACAGCTGCCAGCTGCTAATGAGACGGAGACAGCTGAGATCTGTTCATACCTGAAGGGTGAAGTGGACCAGCCATGTGCCAACAATAAAGCCATCAAAATACACAACTGCAATGATGAATTCTTTGTATACATCTTCCCCGATGAACTGCAAGATTCAAAGCTGTGTGAACACAAAGGTGGTGCTGATGTCTGTTTAAAGAGTAGGTACTCAACAAAAATGTATGGGATGATATGTTAAAAATATGACATGATGACACACTTAAGATAAGTCCAAACAAAATTTGCACATATAATATTTCTTCATGTATTTACTTTAAATATTAAATTATTCAAGTGTCTTAGTCTGGCATCTTTGTTGTTGAAAACAACTATATGGCCAAACTGGTAACAAAATTTGTATGACTATGGTTAAAATCCTAGCTGAGGTATTTCATCATTCATTTTCACCCCAGTTCCTTCAAAAATTGCTTGAATCCATTTAGCCTATGATATGCTGAAAAGTGGATGCAACATACATATAGCCTTGTTCTTCTTTGTATCTAAAATAATTTTTATATAAACTTCTATCCATCCATGTTAATGCTGTATATATATATATATATATATATATATATATATATACAAATATATATTACACAAATATATAAATGTAAAGATATAATACCATGCATGTCTTTATTTTATATCAACCTAATTTGCTAATTTGTTTGTTGAACTATAACAGGACCAGGTGAGGAAATACCAGATGAATACAGAACTGATATCACTGCCACCACCAGTTTACCAGAGACAACAGAAAGTATGTTAATAACCTTCGTGATTTTATTAAAGTCAATTATTTTCTACACAACTAAAAGAAATAGTTATAGGTCACTTATCTGGATTTCAGGTTGACGTTAAAGGTACACCAAATGTGAATTATTAATACAATATGAAGTATTGTCACCACTCTATTAATAATTATGTTTTTATTTATATTTCAGGTATCCCTGATGTAAGTACTGCATTACAAAAATGAATACTTATAGCAATAAGCAATACGAATATTTGCATTTCACCTTCCTTGATGTATGTACTACATTACCAAGGTTTAGATGGTCCGCTTACACTGGCACATCTTTTCTGTGACTGACAAGACAGTTGTTATTCACTCATCCATTGTTTAAATACACCTAGATCACTATATTGAGTCTTTTAGATCCAGACTTATTCCTCCACTGTAAAACCATATATAATCAAAATGCTATTAGTTATTTGAGTACTCACTGATAACATGATGTTTATCCTAAAAATACAGTCCTCAGGTGAGGAAACAACTGGTCAAACTGCACCCTAATCCAGAGATCTGTGGTTTCTTCTATACCATAATTTGTTTTTTAAATATTGGAAATATATGATAATCTTCCTATTTTGAACGTTTCTTTGTTCGTGTTTGATAGTTCATCTGGAGAACTGTAATTATGTCAAATGTTCTCATTTAGAATATAGATTCAATATATCGAATTGTTTATTTGGGATGTTACTCATCCTGTGGATTAACTCTTATTAAAAATGTCTATATTATAACTGGTATTTTTAGTACAGTTTTATTTCGGAGAGGGAGCAGTGTTGTCAGATTATTTAGTATTTTCCTTCATCATAATTAATTTGTTTTCAGTACGGTCTCCCTAGACTTGAAGACTTGTCTGAAGAACAGGCTAATGGCACACTGACCATAGAATATAACATGCCAGAAGATGCGGTATGAACAATTTCTGATGCTCTCTCTCTCTCTCTCTCTATATATATATATATATATATATATATATAGCTGTAAGTAGTTAAATTCAAATAGTTTTTACTCATTACTGCTAAAACTTTCTTTAACTGAAGTATCTATACAAGGAATAATGTTCTGTACAGGATCCCCAAAATTGCACTGGCTTCTGGATTGGCATTGATGAAAGATTCCGTCAGATGATTGCAGATGCTGTTAATGCATACCTATCTAAGCTGCCAGAGATTGAGACCACAACAGCCAGTAAATCCTTTATGACTACACATAAATTTACTACAGCTGCAGCAATGGCTGGAACTGGTGCAACAGCAGCGAGTACAGTATTAGCCACGACAAAACCAACTCCAGCACCGACTGAACCTGCTGAGTTTATTGACACCGTGGAGGTAATAGTTACTGAAGTTATTATAATAAGCCCTCGTTGCATTATATGATAACATCATCATTTCATTATGTGGATGCCAAGGCATTTCACAAAGTCTATTATTAAAAGAACATTTACTTTACTTATCATTAAGCTTACAAAGTAGATGTTCTGCATGTCAACAAAAAACTAACATGGGGAAAGCTTGTTTAAAATGCATCTATTAATCCATATTTTATATACAATTGCTATACTTATTTTGATGGCTTTTCACACTGTGGCTTCTGGCTATTAACAGTCAAAAGGGAATTGGAGAATTGCCAAGTAATTCTATTGACTGGAAGCTAAATAAGACATACAAAATCAGGGTTTGGAGCATAGTGGTTAGTAAATGAATGCTTTTAGGGCCATGTGTTGACATACTCTGTGTCACCATAGGGATAGTTAGGAAATTGGTGTTTGTCCTTTCATTTAAAAGTTAGAAGAATTTTGAAAATTAATCGTGATTCATTAAAACATGTATGTATATGTTTCATGCATTGAATGTATATTTAATATTATATTTGTATCTATGGTTATTTGGATCTATAATTTCTTTAACTACCTAGACATACAACGCATATTATAGAATTTCATTGTGCAATGTCTTTAAGTAATCCTCGCTGGTATGACTGCATTAGTAAGGCTACATTATTATTATTGTTGTTATTAAGTTGATTTATTGATTACTACACAATTAAATGACATTCAGCCTGGAATTACAGATTAGATCAACGCTAATTTAAACTGAAAATGAATGACTGAGCTTTTCACTCCATTCGAATGACATCAGATGGTTGGCATTTATTTGTGTTCACTGTTAGTTAAATATTAACATGATTTTAGATATTAACATGCCAACAAATAATGTAATGTCCCTCTTAATGTGTGCTGACTTATTTACAGATACCAGAAACGGAGATCGAACAAACCGAGCCTATATTTGAGGAACCACCCGAGGGTCCCCAGGCTTCAGATAACATTGATGATGATGCTGGCAAAGGACCAAGCAAGAGAGCGGCAAAGGAGAAGAGTGATGAAGATAACAGGGTGAAGGCAGAAGAACCAGCTAAATATACAAAAGATGATGTATATTATGTATTTGATACACCTACCTGTGTTAATGGAATAGTCCAAGTTGCCATAGTGGTAACCAAGATAGGTGAATTATCTGATGTTTTCTGTTGCTTTTCAGAAGGATTCTGCTATTTCCATTAAGTTTTGTAAATATATGTTTAATAAATTTAAATAATGTTATAATGGGTGAAATATATGTACATTGCTTCTGCATGTGACAGAATGAAGTTATTTTATGCAGTGTCTGTGTGTGTATGTGTGTGTAAGGCAGAATTTCCATTTTTCTTTTAATTTATAGAAGAAGAACCTAAAGAATCTGAGTCAAAGAGAGTAAAAAGAGATGCATCAAGTGGTACGTCAGCATTCTTTTCTTTTTCATTTATGGTTCAAACCTTTTTCCTTCATGGTAATTTTCATCTGTATATCTATAAATATGTTTGCTGCATTAGAATATGTAATGCTAATGTTTATCAGTGTAATGTTATGCATCATCTATGCTCAGCAATAATGATTATAATTTATTCATGCAGGTCAAGTGATCCCTCAGGGCGAATTGGATAAAGCTGTTGGTGGCATTGATAAAGGCACTCATCAAGACAATGTAAGCTTGTTTATAGTGTTCAAAAAAGTGGATTAATCCGACATCATAGAAGAATCTTAGATTTAGACTAAGAGAAAGTATGCAATCAGATTTTCAGCATCTCTATGTTTACACTACTCTCATATAATTTACATGTGATGCGAGTCTTAGTCAGAAGTGATTTGTCTGAGCAAGCAGGAGTTTTTTGACAAGGGAATTTCCATCCTTGAAACACTATCTGCTTTACAGCTATTTTTCTGTCAAATAAAATGTGGATTTGTGCTGAATTGGATTATTTGATAATTGTTCTTAAGTAAGAGGTTTTGGCAGTTTTGAGCAAACATTTATTTTTGTGTCAAGTGAGTAATTTCCTTGTTTAGTTTTGGTGCAGATTTCTTGACCTCTAGATCTGCAATGTCATATGAAATATTAACTGGACCATGGGAGTACCAGCTTTTGATTCATGTGTGACTGCTGAAATCATCATTTCTCTCTCTCTACACACACACATACACACACACACACACACACACTCATTATATATTGGATGTAGAAACTTTGCATACTGTGTTTTCATTCACAGACTGGATTGGAGTATGTGCAACATTATCAAGGCGAACCTCGAGAGCCAGACCCTCAAGCGGGAGCAGTTGGTGAAGGTCACATGTCAATCTGGGATGCTCACATGGGTCTCTTCATAGCAGTCATTGTGCTCTTAATTATCTGCTTAATTGTTATCATTATTGGTATCTTATGCATCAAGTGCAGAGGCAAAAAATCTAAACCAGAAAAAGTAAGCACTTACATAAATTTTAGAAATAATTGATCTATCCAACAGTCTTGATTAATTTTAAAATAGTGGATTACTGATATAAAATGTTGAATACAAATGTTTTTCAGATAACCAGTAAAAATTTAATAGTCGTTATTTAACTTTTAATTTGAAACGAAGTTCGGTATCTATGGCTAAAGGTACGGAAGAATTTCTGAATTACTTAAAAGGCTACTTTTAAAGACCATCAGGGTAAAGAATTGTTGTTTTGCAACCGATAAAATTTTTCATCTGCGTCTCATTTCCCACAGACACCATTACGAGCGGAGGAAGGCAAGTCTTCGACAGTTATAGAGAATCCAATATCTGATGAGGAAATCACAAGGGGGGAAGCGCCCATGACTGAGGCACCGAACCCAGCCTATACGCCCAATGGCAGTGGGCAGCATCTAACAAAAAGCGATGAAGACAATTGGATTGTGCCACTGGAGGAACTGAGTGATGCTGAGCGAGAACGTCCCGAAGTGGAGAATACAAAATTGTAGGCAAACATAGGCTGGAGAAGTTAGGATTTTCCTCTTTCTTGTGCGAGTCTCACTCTGTTGCATCAGATGGTCAATTTTCTTGACGCACTGCATGTGACAAATGGCCATTTTATTCATCAGAGTTTGGCGCATAAGCTGTCCAGTAATTGGCATGTTATGTTCTTGTGTGTGTGTGTTGTATGTCTGTCGCGCGTGTGTGTGTGTGTGTGTGTCCATTCGTGTGCACATAGATAAGTGCACTATGCAAAATCTACATATGCATAATGGTGTTGCAAGTAGAACTAAAGGGGTTTAGGCAATAAAGAATAGCTAACAAATTATTTTATATAATTAACACTATTACTTATAACAACTCATACCTTTGTTGTCATTGTCATACTGAGAGTGGCTCAGCAGATAAGATAAATTCCATTACTAACATCTGTTCCATTATAAACTCAATGATGCAATGGACAACGATCTACATACCAAATGTTTGTAATGCTTAGTTATGATATGTGTGTGTGTGTGTGTGTATATATTTGATTAAGGCTATATGTGTATGTATATATATATATATATATATATATATATATAATAGCCTATATCTTGTATAGGATTTGCGTTTGTCATGAATGTAGAATTTTCTATGAAATATTGTTTGTGTGTCATGCTATTTTGAAATACTGTACAAAGGCCATCACCAATGTATAAATAGTGTTCTTTGGGGGCATACTTGATAGTCTTGTACTATATATTTGTCCTGTGTGTTGGTTTGTAAATGTAGTATGCAGTGGATTTGTACCACTGTTTTGGAATAATGCGTGCGTGTGTGTGTGTGTGTGTGTGTATGTGTCCATTCAGCCATCCATGTGTGTAAATGCATCTGTGTCCCTGCATGCTGACATATTAAAATAGGATAGCTATGCACATTCATTCATTAGATGGATTTATTGTATATTTCTATACAAAACTGTCACATTTGTACAGCTGTTAGAATCCTGAGAGTTTAGTTTTTTCGTGTGTCTTATGTGACTGTTATGTGCCGGAATTATTTTTAAAGGCGTGTTCCTCATGTTATTGGTGATTTCTGTAAAAAATAAAATCTGAAATGCTGCAAAATTCGGTACAGTCTTATAGCTGGGGACTTTAATATCATTCTAAACACAAACAAAGTACCATTAGATACCACAATAATTCAGTTCAACAATTATAACAATTATTGCAATTTACATTTTTTTTTACTTTGATGCAAACCAAAATACACCTATTCGATGTGATTTTTAACACGTAAGGCACATTGTCATTATCATCATGGTGGTTTACAAAAAAATCCTTGGCTTACATGTAAGCTTGTGTTATTCTTCCAAAAAAAAAAAACCCGTGTGTAAATATTCCCATGGGGGTGTGTGGCGTACTGGAATGAATTACGCAAGCTGTCAACTAGTGAAACCGATATACATTTGTCGTTGTACTATGCCTCATGACTTGTAGGATGATGCGACCTGTTACGTTGTGTTGTGTGTTCTATGCTATTCCAGCCTTCGTTGTGGTGCCTGTAGCATATCACAATGTGTAATGTATACACTGGATTCCACACCTTAAACGAATATAGCAGCATATCATTGTGTATCTGGAACTAGCTATAGAGGCCTCCCTGATGTAGCTTGTGCTATGTTCTCACGCCTGGCTTATTTTTTTTAAAAAATATAATACTTATATTTATTAATACTTAGAAGTGGATGGCGCAATGATCGAACTGAACTGACCATCTTCTGCTAACGTTTGCACCTCCTTTTCGGTTGGCGCCTTAATTTCGGGTATTTTTATCAATTCACCAATTATTGTTAAGTTTCCGATTTGCTATTCGTCCAGATCCGGGTGACCCTTATATTTCGTTTTTATGTCGTCTTAAGTTCTTGTTCGTTCTACTGATTTTATTTTCACTTTGTTTTCCTGAAGTGCATTTTGTTCATGATAATTATACCCGGAAAGATTGTGTACAGCTGATACGGTAATAATTAAGAGCAATTTGTCATCCCAGTAGCTTACGGATCACTCCTGAAGTGTACTCGTAACAATTCACCGAGTGTGATCAGTGGTTTTGTTCATTTTTAATCCATTACTATAACTCGGATCCAATTATTATGGCTAGGTTAAACCAACGTCCCTAATATATATATGGCTATGTTTGCCTTACCAGTGGAAATCGATGGCGTTCTGTTTCCCGCCATATTTTTTAACTGATTGCCAAAATATGAATACTGAAAGCTAACGATTAAAACATAAATAATATATAATTGTATCAGTAGTTTTAATATGTGATAGGACATTCGTGAGCTCGTATGTTTAATGCACTGCATTAATTAGTTAATAAAATATACAGAGTGCTGTTCTGACTGAAGTAAGATCATCTGTTTATCATTTACCTATATCCAGGTAGACATTACTCTGGAAGATGGTCAATAACTTTGTTAGTACAATACTTGGATATGTAATATATATATATATTATATATATATATTACAGTGTAATTTCTGCGTACGATTGTTTATTTAAATCTCGACAGTCGGGTCAAAATCATATTTATATTGTTCAGTTTGCTGACAGTGAGAGCTTTGAGTCTGAATTATAATTTCTGTAATTTAGTTTGACATTTAGATATCGGTGAGAATAAAGCTGACATTATACATAACACTTCCGGTTGTGTTAACTTCATTGGATCCAATCTGGTACCCATCTTGGTCTTATATATATATATGTGTGTGTGTGTGTGTGTAAAACTGTCAAAAGAGAGACAAAATCAACGTATATATATATATATATATATATATATATATAGGTGTTCAATAATGGAGCTTGTGTTGTAAGATTTTATTTCATTTACAGTGAGATTAATGTAAAATTCCAAAATATTACCTTGTCATAGTAAAATATTCCAGTCATAATTATAAATGTGCCCGCGTGTACACACACACACACATATATATATATATATATATATCTGTGTGTGTGTGGACAACTGAAATATTTATTCACTAAATATCATACTAAATAATGTTTGTCAGTGGATAAACACAATCATTTTTCTATAACAAAATCCTATATACATATTACCTGATAATACAGATTAACTGTAATATATATATATATATATATATATATACTGGATATTCTCTGTGACCTGCTGTTTGCTTTGTTTTAATTAAGAGCTAAGCAGTGAATTGAGAAACGGTTTAAACATTTCAACGAAGAGATCATCTAACTAAACCTTTCCACTGAAACACCCGCCAACTGTAAAAGGAAACCATTCAGTGAGCTAGGAAGTGCAACAGAGTATTTGTTTGGAGCTAAGTAATATCCATAGACCAAGCTTTCAAATGTATTCACAACAACTGAGCTGATTTGTTTACACAATATTAGTTGTCTGTTGATAGAAGCTATAGAATTATATCTGTTTCACTGTTTAGTGACTGATGCTTGTGTTTCCGGTAACAAATCAACCCCCCCCCCTGTTAAGTTCCAAGCAAAAGGGCTACGACACTAAGGTTTTCGTATTTATTAGGAAATGTCATCTTCTGCTAAGATTAATTTAAGCGTTGTATTTTGAACACAATATTGATAATAATATTTTAGATTCACTACTACGTACCTCATCTAATTGTCACCTGGAGAAATAGGAACAACAAATATTCATAGTATTAGTTCTTAGACAAATCTAGTACAGTGTTGAAAAGGATTACGCGAAAAGAACTAGACTAGGCTTAAGCTAAATTAAGTCATCAACCTGAGCAATACTAAATTAGATAAACAAATCACACACAGACACACAAAGACAGAGTCACAACACATACACACATATATATTTATATATACACACATATATATTTATATATATATGTGTGTACGTACATAAATGGACACATAATCCATATCATTACTTTATTGTGTATGTTATTTATATATATATGAGACAGGATATAACATTGTCCAGTTTAATCACATTCTAGCAACACCCTCCCCCCTTTAGAAACTTTCTAAAAACATAGCTTAATAAATAAAGGCAACAATAAGATGATTCGGGGGACGTCGGCACCTTCGGTTGAAATACATTATAATTTACATCCGCGTTCCTATCCCTGCATATTTACATAATCATAGTCACACACACACACACACACACACACACACACACACACACACACACCTGACTGAACTCATCATATGAGTATCACATTTGAGGCTACTCTGATCCATCCTGACGTACGTACACGTAGACGTCCACTAAACTTCATATGAACCAATAATTTATGCACAACTATCATAAACACATTCTTTAACTTGTTGCTACGTCATAGAGCAGAACTTTGGAATCGTTTGCCATCAGATCATCCTCATTGTCATTATCCATTTGATAGTCAGGTAAGGTGACAGGTAACACCATCTCGTCTTCCAGTCCGTTGTCCTTCACAGTCATTGTCTCCGTACAAAACATCCGTTTGCTCTCGCTGACAAGAACAGAAGCGGCTATCTGGATCAGGATGCAGGCCGTACACGACAACGAAAACGACCAAGATAAGGCCCAATCTTGAACGTCCATGTCCTGAACCTCCTCCGCCACCTTGAAGCCGAATACGAACAAGCTGACGGTGGTAAATATACCTGAAACGGGGAAGTTCATCATCCGGATCATTTCACTGGTAATGGAAAATGGAACTTTTTATAATTTTATCGCAGAAAAAGAATTTGGAGCATACGAGGCACACCCATTTTAGAAATAGTTGCACTTAATACGCTTGACCGAGTTCAATGTGATCCTTGTATCAAATGTATCCGAATTATTATCCACCAAATATCTGTTTTATCAATGACGCGTCGTTATTCTGTTTAAGAATACTTGTATGTAATTTTTCATCAGTGAGACAGTCGGATCAAGTCAATGTTTAAAGCAGCATACATTAAACACGCACGCACGCACGCACGCACGGACACACACACACAATTATAAATATAACAAATCTGTTGATGGGGAGTCACCGTGCAGTGACACTTAAAAAACGAGAAGACTCCGAACATAAAACAAATATTAAACAATCTTTACATTAAACATCCTCTAACATAAACCAAAACCATCATCACAAAATATAAATATATTAGTTTAATATTTAATAATGCATGTTTATATAGCGCCAGAACCAGGTAACCCTGTTCTGAGGCGCTGTACAATATTTTTGGTGCAGCGTACACCAAGCGTTTGAGAACCAAGACAATGTGCAGGTTATATAAAGCGTACTTTATAGGCTTTTAGGAATAAATACCAAAAATATTATCTATTTCATATCGTCAATTTCAACTATTTGGCGTCGTCATTAATTTCATTTCATATATAAAACTTTTAAAAATCATTTTGATAATAAATTGATAGGATTGAGTTCGAATCATGGAACAGCTAGCTAGTTGTCGATGAAAATAATCTATTTAAAATATGTACAATTTTCAGTATTTTCCAGTCAATAAAAGTGATTTTTGTGTCTTTCATATTTATGTGTATACATATATTTATCGTATACATACCAGCCAGATAGCTGACAGTTATAATAGACTTCAAAATCCGTGATGTGACGTCCATCTTGGTACAAACATGTATACGAATATGAGAACGATCGATGTAACTAATGCTGCAAATCCTAATGTTTGTAATACTTGACTGGCTACATACCAACCTGGAAAACAAAACAATACCATACACAGCTAGACGTTCGAAGCCCTTAAGTGGGTATACGTGTTTTAAGGGACACACACACACACACACACACACACACACACACACAGGGAGAGACAGACACACAGAGAGAGAGAGAGAGAGAGAGAAAAACACACACACACACACACACACACACACACACACACACACACACACACAACACACACACACACACACACACACACACTTAAGCAGGGTATGATAAGGCACTGGAACAGAGAATCACAAGTCGTAAATACAAACTTCAGACAATTCATCCGGGGTCTGAAACCATAGTGGCCATTTTTTCATTACTTAGCAATTAGAATAACTTAGCAGATTATATATATATATATATATATATATATATGCCCCTTAGGTGAGGGATGCCATACTGCTCACCTATAATATGTACACTACAACCCAGTGCTAAACAATACTATGCTATGTGTTTTAAAGTTAATAAAAGTTGAAAAAAAATATTAATTTGTATTGACAAAGAGGTTTGTGCTTTAAATTGTTAATCTTAGATTATATTTAAGATTCGGTCGTTAATAGTTTAATTAAATTTTATTAAATTTTATTCAATTCACTTTTATTTTCAACATTATATACGTGATTATTACATTATTATTCATTTAAAATATAAAATATTCAGATAAACAAAATAAAATTATCCTATATACACATATATTATACGCATAATAGTGATAAACTATAGTGGTCTAACTAATAGCGGGTTGGACCTTGGATCACATATCACTACCACCTGAGTTCGAATCTTGGCGTGGGCATACCTGAAGGGTGTTTCATCTTTGACGTCGCTTCATTACCTTTGGATGTCGCTCGGCCCATTTAGCCTACCGTGTGCACAAAAATGGCCGTAAAATACCAATCATCATCTTATATCATTGATCTCTGCCTGGAACCTATCACATGTCCAACTGTGATTATTAATTAGTAAAGGTAGTGAGGTTTTGGTGACACGTATTTAGTGTTTTTACTATTTTAGAGTTTGGCAACTTCAATATCATGAATATGTTTTTACCAGGCATCATTTATTAAAAATATTAATCATATAAACATATTGGTCCGATATTAAGTATTTTTAATAATACTGCAAAGGTCTGCTTTAGTGAAATTTTCTTATTTTTTAAAGAAAAAAATCCCATCCGAAATATAAGCGAAGAGCATTGATGGAACTAAATTATCCTTTTATTTTATTTCTAAAAGCAGATAACAGTAGCGCCGAATCCCCTTGGTGTGGGTTCTAACTAGGAATAGTTGGTCCAATTGGCTTAAAGCTGGTCACACCTACACATAATATATATATATATATATATATATATATATATATAAACACAATTAAGCATTGGAGAGGAAAGAGTATTTATAGATTATGGAGTTTAGTTTTGACATTGTTGCGGATATTTTCGACAAGGAGCAAAGAAAATTCCAGTTATAGAATGTTTTAGTCGTGATAATATTGTTTGTTGCTCCAGTTTTGTCTTCAAAATATTGACAAGTTGGTGACTTCAAAATTGTATGGCTCTGCCGATCAATTTATCCGTTAATGACCGGTGAATGTGGAACAAAGTTCCAGATGATAGCATTCGGCTTCCATATTAAAACTTAATTCCTTCCCAAAATTACCAAATATTGTTTTAATATTATAAAAATGATAGTTACTGTCCAGTTGATCACGTTCGTTTTATGATTGGTTTATATATATATATATATATATATATATATATATATATATATATATATTAATAACTGTGGATACTTGTTTTGTGTGTCCTATAAAACTACATTTAATTTTCAAAAACTTGGAAACTTTGGGAAAGACTTTTTTCCTAATCATTCACCAGCTGTCGCCACCTATTCACCGTCGTCGTCAAGTGTCCTTCAAATAGATTAATCATTTATTTACTAGCTACTACACCTCAAATCACATTTTTGCACATGTTATCTATGAGCCTCTTTAATAATAATAATATTAATGATAACTTGTGTCAGAAGCTGATAATACTACCTTGTGATTGGCTGTTGGTACGATATGCCGATACGATACCTCATCGTCGATTGGCCGCTTGTGTCTCTGGTGATGTTATAACATGCCGCCCACAAAACATCAGCCGAACGAGTGGCTTGTAACAATCGTTAAATATTGATGCTCAAGAGAGAAAGTTTTGTCTTCTTTATTGGCAAATCACGTGTAAATAATGGCTGTAACATGGCAAACGGCAGACATCCCCGATAGTGTCAAATTTCGGAAACACATCGTACAAAATATACCTGATTCGATTCACATTAATCAAATTTTAAATAACTGCTCAGCCGGAGAATGGTAGTGGAGCGAGAGGGGGTGGGGAGTCAATACTTACACCCTACGCGCAATAATATTTGCGCGCACAGTAAAATCTCAATTAGCAATAGCTCTATAAACAGCTACCTTGCTATAACGGCATTTCGTTTGTCAATGATAAACGACGGATTAGGAAGAACGCTGTCCAATCGGGTCACTTACTTGTCCGGTAAACATCCCAATAGACAAAGTAATTAACTGACCCGACCAGATAGGTTCGTCGCCTTCTCACCTGGAAACGACGAGTCAGCCATTTTTATTTCGCAGCCGAGCTTCTCCTTCATCACGTGCTCACTGAAGCCGAATCCGTTGGTGACCATGACCTGGCGGGAATCCCTGTGATGTTCCGGATCCATGGCGCACCTCCACAGTTTCCAGAGGCCGTAGCCGCCGTGTTTCCGTTGGCGAGGAGCGCTCCACGTGGCCCAATAAGCCGTAGAATAGGCCACCAAGAAATCGACAATGGCCGTGATCAGTAATCCGAGCGAAGCCTTAACAAAAGCCGATATCTTGGGCGTCTGCTTCGGATCCATGTTCTTCCTTGATCGGGATTGGCAGTCGGTTATGATAGATCCGGACGGTTGTTGGCCGACCTCATACACGCAGCGATAACTGATATATGTGTAGCTCACCGAGTAACTACATCTATATGGTTACTAACGATGTCGTGCCTAGTCCCTAACTGGCTGGCTAGTTGTGGGCCGTTATCAGCTGTTGCGAACAAATTACTCCAATTGCGGTTTATCATACAGAAGATCACCGAACGAGCTTAGACACCGGCGACCGTGTGGATTGTTGGTTTGGTTTTGTTGTTCGGGGAGAATCCCCAGGCTGTCGCTTAATCAGCACAGCTCTCTATGTTGGAGTGGTTGAGAACTCCTCCCCCACCACTCACAGGGGAGCAGTACGGAAAGATGGAGCCGAAATACCTCGAGGGTGGTCACTGCCAGAGTGTTTTACGTCCTTAGGGTTTTTTTAACGTCCCCCTTTATTTTAAATAATTGAGTGGAGACGGCAGCGCCATTTAACGTGGTCAGCCATCCACGATGTAGTGAGCCAAGAAATTAATCCCTGGAAAAGTTTCGACCTCTTACGGGGTTCGAACCTGCGACCGTTGGCACCAAGTGCCGGGTACTTAACCGCTAGGCCACCGGAGCTCACTGTGTGGATTGTTTTGATGTCTATCGTTTTATTAAAATTGATTAATAAAAAAAATGCTTAAAAATCATTTCTGAACAGTCCGAATAAGCTAAAACTAATCTCTTCTTGTTTGTGAATGCATATTTTTCGGATAAGGTTTCAGATTAAATAGATGCAGACGGGATACATTTTGGCATTTTATTAGTGAAGGATACAAGAAATGGTATAGCATAATTGTTTATATGATATAAATGTAAACCGATTTTTTAACAATCATTAAAAAACACTTTATTGGTGTTGCTGTTGCCGTTGTTGTTGTTATTGCTGTAACTGTTGTTGCTGCTGACGCAACAAATGACAAACAATGCCTTGGGTCTTTGGAATATATGGTTATGTATATTTAGCCAATATATATATATATATATATATATATATATATATATATATATATATATATATATATATATATATGCATGGCTCTTCCTTATCTGTTTAATATAATAGCGAATAACAAATACATTGTCACAGTGCTAACATATACCAATCGGTGTTATGCATTGGCTAAAGCCTGGAATGACAATTAATATATTCCTAGTATCAGCTGCGTAAAATATCGCCTGTATTAAAAGATTACATAATGACAGTTTGGCCAATTTACCTTTTTCTTCGCACGGTTAACATTAGAACCTATCTTAATTGACCACCTGGAATAACGGATAACTTGAACAGGATCCGAGGGTGGTCTACTAGGACAGAGTTTGCTGCATGTTAAAAGTTACTCTGCCTTTGTAGTATATAATCCTCAGCGTATGATAACAAGCTATACTTGTAATAACATTCATAGTTTCGTTTATAACCTGTCAGTGAATGGAAATGCAGCGAGCTTCAGCCTAACTGTGCGAGTATACATACATATACAGATCTGATACCACTTCCCTTATCCAGTTGTGTGTGCGTGCGTCCGTCCGTGTATGTATGCACACGGATTTAAGTCATAACGTTTCCACAGCGCTTGATTTAATCGTTGCATAACATTTTGATGCTATATGTTTTAGATAAATATAAACTTTGTTAACTTTTGAAACATCGACATGCAGCTACTTTTCTGAAAAGGTTACTGAATTATCAACTTATAATCGAGTAATATATATATATATATATATATATATATATATATATATATATATATATATATAAACCTGACATTCAGCGCAAGTCAAATGTAATATAATGTAATACCTCATTAGTAAGTTTAAAAAGAAAAACTTAGTGCATGGGCGATTAGAAGCAAAATTATGGTATAGAAATTATCCAATTCTTCCGAGGTTTTATTGACAGGAATTAAATATTCAGACAAGTTGCGTGTTTGAATATGTAATTTCTACATCGCACGATGTACCCAAGGCTTTAGTGAATGTCTATAAAAGCTCCATTTTATTATCGCCCAAAATTTAAATACACAACTAATAATGTATTATCAGAGATCTTATATTAGTTGAGATAGGAAACTCCCCGACGAGCACACCGTAGTCACGCGAATGAGGGCCCGGCGGCTATTGTTTTCGATGACCGTTTTTTTCCCCGCGGCTATTCAAGCATCCCCTTATTCAAGCAGAGGCTCTTATTGTTTTTAAGACATGTTGGTGTCTGATATAAATGATTATCGTACTGAAAATATTGTTCATCCATCCAAAAACATGTCAACGTATGGTAAGAAATTTGCGTTTTTATTAAAAGTCATAGAATTTGCACAACATTTATAGTAATTTTACTTGTAACTGATGAGCAACTTACAATTTAGACGATGGAAATAGTTTTGTGCATGATTATTTTCGCCAAGAATCTTCCATAATACCAGTATAAATTAACTGACATGAACATCAACGGCAAGTATGCTGCTGACGTGTGAATAGAATGTGGGCGATGATAAATGAATCCATACTAGAGTATTCGTACATCTGTATCTTCGTTTGTTTTCTTCGAGTAGGGGGAGGGGGCGCTAAATCCAACAGGGGCGCTTATTTATTTCAAATCATATTTACCCCCGGCCCCTGTTCAAGCATGCCCCTGTTCGAGCAGAGGCCCTTATTCGCGTGAGTACGGTACGCAGTTTTTGCTATAATGTCGACGGTGATTCCATCTAGCGGCTAACTTGGTCAAATTACTTAAGTATATCAAATAACTACTTAATAAATAGACATGCGCATTTGAGTAAGAAATACATTAATAAAATGCCCCAAAAAAGGAAACAAAAGAGAGAATAAGTATATTATAGAATTTGGAGGGAAGTTAATAAATGACATAAAATGCCCCCCTCACCAGTGAAGGAGATGTTTTCATCCTGTCATTCAGAACGGAAAGGAAAGCTTAACACGAGAGGGAAAAATACAGCTTCATCTTTATAAGTGATGGGTGGAAGTGGCCAGCTACAGAAAAAGAAACCCTTATAATGAGCACTGGAGGTCTTGCAGCTATTTCATCCTTTCCAGAAGAGAATATCCAACTGGAAAACTCTCGGAGAGCCCGGATTTTATGAAGAAAGATAGAGTAAATAAAAGGTACAAACATTGATTATTTTTAGGTTAGTCTAAATGATAAACACTCGGGCCTAATGAAAGCATCACGTCGAAATATAATGATAATAATGACCTCGGCTTGAACGTGATTCAGATCAATTAAAATATATTTAACAGAGAACAATTATTCTCCCTTTCTTCTATAAGCGAAACATTCAAATTTAAATAGAATAACTCAATCTATGACTGACTAAAAAGGAGCGAACATTATACCTAAATTAGACGAGAAGGCATTCCAAACCTCTTCCAGTGATATTCGCAATAATGAATGGAGTGAAGACACGATCAATGCTATGTTACGTCACTGGTTAAGCTATTTAAACTAAATGAACCAGAAGGTCGTTTTGAAACTGGTTCTAACAATAATCGTTATATAACTACAGCTTATACTTTCTTGTTGTTTTCTATGGGAAATGGAGACTAATTCACTAAACAAAGGCTTGCCATTTTCAGTACGCCTAATATTGATAAAACGGCAGTAATAGATGCAGTGATGAACTTGGTTAGAAAATAAAAATAAAATATGTCTTTAGATGTTGCTATAAGAACTAATTAAAAACAGTAAGGCATTTGTGTCGAAATCCAACTGAATCCCAATTGATAAAGTGATAGACCTAAATCTCCTTCGGCGTATTTAAAACTTCATATCAGAAATAAAAGCGTAACCATTCTGAAGGAAAAGAAAAAAATATAGACCAGTTGGAATCATTAGCCCTCGGAGATATCTGCAAAAATAAGTATTTAGCATTTACAAAAACAGACAAAGCTTCAGCAACAGTGACAATGGATAAAAGGTATTATTTGGCTGATGGTTATCGACAATTAAATAATAATCATCACAAAAAATCTTTAATTTCCTCAAACATCAGTAAAGGTTGCAGAAATGTTAAGTGGATTAAGAAAATCCGGCGTTATCACGGATAAGCAATACTATTTTTTATTACCACTAACTAATCCAAGTCTTCTAAGGTGTATATGCTTCCCAAAATTAACAATTGGACCTTCGATTCTGTAGATAAAATTCCGAAGCTAGTCGATCATTCTTGGTGAATGTTTACTTATAACTTTAGCTGTTGAGAGCATGCATGCAAAATTAATCATGCAGTGAGTCAAGCAGTTCAATTTCGAGGTTTTTGAATTATCATTAAAAATAAAATTTGGTCTTTAATGGGCAATGGTATATTCAGACCATCGGTACTTCGATGGACCGTGGCGGGGCACCCCATTAAACCGATATATGTATATTGCTAAATTTGAGACGGAGGCCACATGTAAAACGACTCTAAAATCACATACATATTGTAGTTATATAGACGATATATTTGTGGTATGGCCCCATAGTGAAAAGGCATTTTATGGATTCTTTGAAGTATTGGATGAACAAGATACACCGACTAGGGTTAAAGTTAAAACGAATCAGCAGAAATTAATTCCTGGAGTCAACAGTATTTAAAGATCCAGAAAATCTAAATTAACTTCTAACAAAGGTGCTATTTAAACCGACAGACACATCAACTCTAACGTAAAGATTCTTTTCATCCCAAACATATAGACTTCAGTGTATCCCGAAGTCTCAAATCTCGCACTTTTTCGTAATCTGTTAATTAATTCAGCTAGTCCTACAAACAGTCACTGCTGCTCAAAACCATGTGGGAATAACAGATGTAAATCGTGCGTGATGTGTCCTTATCGCCATATTATCATTACACATACTAGTAAATCATATAGAACAATAGAAAATTTTATCTGCGGCTCGTCTGATATGAGATATGTTTGTGGTTGTTTACATTGCTCAAAGGAATTACCACACATTATTTAAGAAGGATTCGTTGAGCTATTGCAACTCAGAATGAAGCTGAGGTCAGCACAGCATCCGTGGTGTCAGAATGTTCTGTTGAACCACAGCGAATTACTGCTGAATATAAACTTTGGTGTCAGAGTAGTTAATTTGTATATGTATTAATTTATCGTTGAACCACGGCAGGTGTTCATTGCTACGAGCTCTGCTGTCAATTGGTACTTTTTGTATATGCTTCCGCTTTCTGTACGCAGACCACATAGAACCGCTTCCCTGTGGGCTTGAAACATTTGTCACGTACGCAAATCGGATTAGCTGGATCTCACATGCTGATGAGTAGCTCAATATATATATATATATATATATATATATATATATATATATATGTGTGTGTGTGTGTGTGTGTGTGTGTGTGTGTGTGTTTTAGCTGAGTATAATAAGGCACAGGCACAGAGAATCTCGAACCGTGAACTCTGGACGTTTCTTCAGGGGACCGAATCAGCTACAGCCGTGGAGTTTGGGAGTAGAACACCAAAGTCAGATCACGGCAGTTGTGAGAATATTTAGGTTGATTATCTAAGCGGCAGTACGGCCTAGACCCCACCCACCCTACTACACCAGCCCATGCCTCTTCTGGGACGACTTGCTGAAGAAGAGTGGAGGATGCGGGGCGGAATTTCTATGGTTTCAAGGCACCATGCTAAGGCTAATAACCCTTTGGTAGAAGAATATGACCAAGCCAAAGAGCTAAATCCTCTACTATGACGCCAACAATTTGCATGGCTGGGCGATGAGTCAGTCATTGCCTATAGGAGGCTTTCGGTGTGTTGAGGAATGCCATAGCTTGGAGGAGTCCACAGCAGAGCATCCGGTAGACACTCTAGAGGGACATCCTCCAGATTGACCCACCATAACACGCACAATGATTACCAACTGGCACCAGAGTGTATGGTGGTTCAGAAAGAGTGGATGTCGGATTACCAGCATGACCTCCTCGGCAAAGAGATGGTGCCTACTGAGGTCGAAAAGCTGGTCCTTTAACTCCGCGACAGGGCATGCGCTTGAAGAAGATCCACCGAGTCCCGAGAATTGAACAGAGACCATGGATTAGGATGAACACAGAGCTTCGGAAGAAGGCAAAAAGTGGCTTCGGGAAGGATGTGTACAAGGTGACAAGGAGAACCTTCGGAATAGAGTCGTTTTCAAACTTGTACTTGCAAACGAGGTGGATAAGCTGAGGCACTCCATTGCCAGTCCAGCCTTCTCGCAGGACAACGTTTTCGATGATGACCGTGCGGCGATCCGGATGCACAAGAGCCACCTGATTCTCTATCGCCCTGTGTATGTGGGTATGGGGACCTCTGCCGGCTCCTCTACACCGAAGAGTGTTATGTCGTTTCGAAGGAGTCCCGGTCTTTGCAGTGGAAGAGAGCAACCTAGCGCATCTGCTCGCGCAGATCCTTGAGGACGGAATTGTACTTTTGTGTGAGAACCCAGACCCTTTGCTCTGCATGCCAACCTTTGAAGGCCAAACTAGACATCATGTCTTTCTTCCTTGTCAGAGGTTTAGTGGCAGAGCAGTCATTAGAGCTCTGCACGGGTCGGGTTAACCCGTTAGCGTTAACCCATCTAAATACCACCCGCTATTACCACCACACACTGACAGTGAAATGTTTCTGATAATCTGCGAATTGATTTACAAGATGTGAAGGTCATTAGGTGGCAATCGTGACGGTGTTGATAGTAGCATCAGCGATAGATTAAATAAAGTGATAGTTGGGGTTAACAAAGGATCAAAAAGCCTGTGTAGCTAACCATCTCCCAAGGCTGACCGTCGAATATGCCCCACTCTAATGCCACCCCACCACAAAACTAAATTTCGGCCAGGTCCCAAAGTTGGCATAAAGGTGAGTTATACTGTATCTTATATATATATATATATATATATATATATATATATATATATATATACCCTCACAGAATTGGTCCAGTATGTGTTTATACTATTAACAATCTATCTCCAGTTTGAAAAGTTCAAAAGGAACCTGTTATAAAAGCAGTGCCGAAGAACTTCTTTACCTGGTCCCACTGTTGGTAAGCGCATGCCCTGGTTGTACAGCTGGGTTGGGTTCTTTTCTACCGCTACTTCGACCTTCTAGATCTGGTGGTTGTAGAAGGCCTCGGTTTTCCGGGCATAGTTTTGTTGCTGCTGCTCAAAGGGCATCAGGATGCCCTTCATGCTGCGGTGGACACGTTGATGTTGTTGTTCCACAGGGTCTCGGCTGATCTTCCGGTGCCGAATAACCCGGTTGTAAGATATCGCGAGGCGGCGTGCATACTGGTTCCCGATCAGTCGGGCAAGCTCTGACTATGTGTCTGTAAGTTAGTCCAGACTGATGTTCTCGATGCCGTGTGACGCGTCGCGCGGAGCCACAGTCACCCTGCTGTAGTCGTTGAACGTAAGCTCGTACTCGAGCCGGCCGCCCAGAACGCTCTGATAGAAGGGCATGTGGCTCTGGAGCAGCTCGAACTCTAGCGGAATATAATAGCTGTTCCCGTAGGTATTGGCTATCGCGCTGTCTACAACGTTGGGATTGCCATTTCCGGCGCCGACCAGCAATCGGGAAACGTTCATCAGCTCCGGAGTGTCGATGTCTTAGTACCGGGCGTTTTTACAGTGATGACTGTCGCGTCAGGGCTATGGTGAATGCCAAGCGCATCGTCCCTGGGACTTTCACGTCATGGGGACCGAGGTTTGGGAACGGGACCAAGGGCTGTTGGTTTCGGTCGATGGTCAATGGCCTATAATTGCTTGAAATCATATTTATATCTTTAATACGATAAACATAATTTTACGACATTAACGGGAAGAGGTGTTGTTGAAGATACCCTGGGGTTTACAGATTGGAAAAACCGCAAAATTAAATCTACCAGCGGAGACGGTCACGACGCTCTGGCCAACGATAACCAACTGGCCAAGTGGCGCCGATACTGCTTTGCTCAGAGCCGACATGGGGATAGCCATTGGCGGTGTGGGCTTCTTGTCTACTATAATCGCGGCCCCAGTTGTCCTGTTTAAATATTGTTATTGGAGTGATCGGTAAATTTATCAGTCGTCGCCTCTCTCTGAAAGCAAAAAAACAAAAACAAAAACCAACGAAATCAGAGTTCTAGCCTGAAGCAAACTCAAGATAATCTCCTACCACGTGTCCGCCATCCTGGTCAATGGGCCTATCTCAGACGTCGAGTTCCTCCTGATTCTCGACGAGGTAGAAAAATATCACCAAATGTAATATGAGATCCGGGTTGGAGCGCGAATAGCCCATGCTGCGGTTGTACTAGGCGAGAAAACAAACAAGAGAACCTCATTCGACATGGCCGAGTTGAAGCCCGAGCAAGCTTCATAAAAAGCTGGCTGCGTCGGCTGTAACTTGTTTCATCGGCATCTCCGATGATCCGCCCGCATATGGCATCTAACCGTTATCACTTAGCAATAAGCGTTTTTTTTACCACGATTTGTCACCCATTACTTTGCAGGACCGCTTATCTCGAGTGTGAAGGCCAGCTATAGAAATGTGGTATAGATTTACATTATTTCACTTGCTGCACCACTTTGAGAATTTGCGCAACTTCCTGATGTGGTTGCTTCTGACATGTTCTAGCTCGTACGGTTATAACATGATTCCTACAGATACGACCAAGCATACTTGCCACGCGACAAACTTCTCTGAAGGTGACAGGATTAACACAGCCTGACGCTATGGATGTGGACAGACCGCGCCAATTATTTATCTACGATGCGTGGTGGGCTGTTGTGTGGGCCCAGGCGGGGAAGGTCTTAAGAAGTGAGTTTCGCTAGGAAGACAGCGCACGTGTTGGGGGCCCCCAGGGGGCTGGAGAAGGCCCCAGCTAGTAAACAACCGTGATAGCGCAGTTAGTTAGAGCGTAGGACTCGTAGCCGAATGGTCGCGGGTTCGAATCTCCGTGAAGTGCAATGCTGTCATGTAGCTACTGGTTCACTCATCCATAAAAATGAGTACCTAACAGGACGCGACGCTATGTGTTTGAGTAACGCTTTGCGCCTATAATGGCAGCATGCGTTGTATGCTCCCTTGGGAGTTGAAATGTGTACTTGGTGGAAACAGGTCTGAGTCAGGGATAATAATATTGTAAAGCGCCTCAGAACGGGGTTACCTGGTTCTGGCGCTATATAAACATGCATTATTATTATTATAAACTGCACCAGAAAAGCGGTCCAGAACTGCTGCTAATGTGTGCCAGATGAAGTGGTATATACTACTATTTGAATTTGTTGAAGCACATTTTAAGCGATTTTACTTGGCCTCAGGCGTCAGTTGTGCAGCGAACCGTGGTACTGTGGTATCAGTATATCTTGTTATAATATCGTTGGATGGCAAATGGCAGAGACTGAACAATAAAAATCGAAGAACCGAGCCAGCGTAGATAACCCGAATCGGTAATTGGTTTTCGTTTGGCAAACATCTCCCTTCATTCATATAGATAGGCTTATTGTACGCGGTCAAGTTTTGTTACGGTCGCGCAAAAGAAATCTACGTGAGTAGGTTTCTGATAGCCGATCCTACACCGGTCTACAAACAAACAGGCCTGAAAGCTTACTGCCAATCGCTCTACGAGTATAACAAGTCTACACACAAACCTGTCCGACTCACGGTAAACATTTCGACAGAAGTATGGCTCGCCGTTCTTGGCTAATGTTTGGTGTCGTTTTCTCGTTTCTAGGACATTGATCTGGGGCTGATAACGCATTTCGGTGAACTTCGACTTGCCTCGTACAAGTTGGATAGGATAAGGATTCCGCTTGAACGGCCACTAATACGACTTTCGTCCGAGGACGCTTGAGAGTTTGTTTTCGTTTGGCTCAGATGCATGATAACCGATCGTACGAGGTCACAATTTAAGTACGAAGGTCAGTTAGGGGACGCGTTGACCGCGCGAGTCCTTGTAGGGGGTATGTTATCTATACGTGCGATGAAATAAGATAAATTGGCGAGTATATTTTAACATCGTGGATACGTAATGGGCTTATGACGACCCATTAATTTCTATATCCTGTTTCTTTCAGGTAAGTTAGATTTAGCCAAGTTCACGATAATAATTCATCGCTGAGAAATCGGGATCCCTAAGTACTACATTTTCAGCCAAATATTTAAATATATCTACGTTGTATGTCGCGGTAAAATTTACACGCGCACACACACACACATACACACACACACACACACACACACACACACACTACACACACACATAATAATAATAATAATAATAATAATACCATTGTATTTTCAGGCATTTCAGCTTTCTGGCATGCCGCCATTTTTCGTCGTTGGATAACAATGAAGACAAGTTAACCGCGAGTGGTTGCCAATAAACATTAATTTATAGCCAGTTTATAGCCCGTACTGCATGTGTCCGTACAATGCACACGTCTGTCTGTGGTATAGACACATATGGCAAAACGGGGCGGAGTTCGCGGATGACTGATACTGATCCACGTTGCCCGCTGCAACTGGAGGATACTATGCTGCCCGAACCCGATCTATTATTACATATAGATAACGAATTTTACGGCGGTGCTGCCGTCGGGCTGACATCCAGAGTTCACCTATACCAGCACAGGATGATCAGCTTGGTGTCGGAAGGGCACAGTCCGCTGTACCCGCCACCGTGGTTCATCAGGACGATAAAGACGGCCGCCATAAGCACACCCGTCATGCTTTTACTGATGCTCGTCATCATCCTCGCCTTCAAAGCCAGCCAGCCGCCGGTCGTTTCGCTCCCGCACACCACCGACGATTACGTCCAGAGGATGGAACTCTGTAAGGACATCGCCCACGTTCCGGACGACAGCGCGAACAGAACTGCTCTGGCTATTTATCGGGTGTGCAAGAATCTGGCCACCCTGGAAAAGGACTTCTACTCCAGAAGGCTGGACGTCGTCAACGTTTTCAACGTCACGTTTCATATAACCGGAAGCAGGATATGCACTAAAGACACCGAGATCGTGCTGCTGGTTCATTCGTACCACGATTTCGTCGAGAGACGACAAGCGATACGAGACACGTGGGGCGGGGCGGCCGTCAGAAGGCAGTGGCCGGGTAAGCCGTTTAGCGAACAAGTTCGGATAGCGTTCGTATTCGGCCTGCACCGGAATCTGGTCTCGGACCAGGAACTGTGGAAAGAAGAATCGCGTTATGGCGACATCGTCCAGGGTAGGTTCGTCGATGACTATCGGAATATGACATTGAAGTCCCTTCTCGGGCTCAAGTGGGTCACGAAATACTGCTCGATGGCGAGATACGTCATCAAAAGCGACGATGACATGATTATCAACTTCCCCTATCTGTTGTCGATCCTTCGGCGTACGGATATGACGTGGAGCATCATGGGACCGCTGAACGTCGGCGCCAAGGTGTACCGAGCCAAGTCGAAGTGGGCGCTCTCGAAGGCCGACTTTCCGTTTTACTACTTCCCGCCGTACGAATCGGGATCCGCCTACGTGATCAGTATGGATCTGGTACAGCCCTTGCTGGATTGCTCTGACTACGTGCCGTACATATTTGTTGACGACGTCTACATCACGGGAATTCTGGGCAGGATTCTGGGCGTTCGACACAAGCGACAAAACGGCTTCGCTTACTGGACCGATAAACCGCCCGGAGCGTGTGACATTATTAAGGATAGAGTAATAACCGGCACCAAGATGAAGCCGCACTTACAACACACAGTATGGAATACAATGAATAGTAACGCTCAGTGCTAATCAAAGCATAAATGTGCAATATTTCTGTTCAACGACCACTTTTAATACAAGTCGTAAGCTAAACGAGCCGGATCAGTTCCCAAGGTTACAAAGCAGAGTTAAGAATGAAACACCCTTCAAACTCGGATTTGAATCCCAGCGTTAGAGTTGCCCTCCCTGCCCGGTTGACAAAAACAAAACAAAAATGTTTACAAAAAAACGATAATATCATAAAATAAACTTGTTTGACTGTCTATCACGTTTGCGGATATTTGGATTATTTAATTCAGTTATCATAAGTCTTCGGAAGAAGCTGAGACGTATAAACTAGAATGAGGTATAACAATATACTGAGCGATATGTTACAGTTAAAGCCAGGTATATAATGAATTTGGTTTCAAATTTGGTTGCATTCCAGTAATAAAACAACAACAACAAAAAACACTTACGTTGTTAATCTGAAATTTGAGAATTCTTTGAGTAATAAACTTAACTTATTGAAGTAGTAGTAGTAGTAGTAGTAGTGTGTGTGTGTGTGTGTGTGTGTGTGATTCGATCAACATGGGCAAATGTGTATGATGTGTATAGTACAACCTATCTATATCTATATTTAAAAATCGATCGTCTGATATTATTCGAAGACAGGTTTCTTAATTCTGGTTAAATTCTATATTATTTCACAATATTCGACCCGAATAATTGCTATAGACTATGGATAATAGAACATATATCATGATTATCTCCTAATAAAGAATAGTTAATAAGGCGAAGAAAATAAATTATTATTTAAATGATTCTTTGCATAAATTGGTTTCTATCGTTCTCTTAAAACTGCTAGCTTCTGTAGTCTGTCACAATTACAGGTACATAGTTCCAGTTTTGTTGTTCGGGGAGAATCCCCAGGCTGTCGCTTAATCAGCACAGCCTCTATGTTGGAGTGGTTGAGGAACCTCCTCCCCCACCACTCACAGTGGAGCAGTACGGAAAGATGGAGCCGAAATACCCTGAGGGTGGTCACTGCCAGAGTGTTTTACGTCCTCAGGGGTTTTTTAACGTCCCCCTTTATTTTAAATAATTCAGTGGAGACGGCAGCGCCATTTAACGTGGTCAGCCACCCACGATGTAGTGAGCCGAGAAATTAATCCTTGGAAAAGTTTCGACCTCTTACGGGGTTCGAATTTGTGACCATTGGCACCAAGTGCGTGTGTGTGTGTGTGTGTGTGTGTGTGTGTGTATGTGTTGAGGTGATGAGGTGTTTCTAGGGCCTTGTAGTGGCTGCCTTGCCCAGGCCCTCAAACTCCTCTAGAATTGGTTCTAGATTTAGGTGCTGCCAATACGACTCCTGTATTGATATACAGTGAACAGGAACAACAGAACACCATGAATAGCGCAGTAGGAAGAGTCTATCATAGTCCCATAGAGAAAATCACCATATCGTCTACCCCCGCAGATCGATATTTCTTGCACACAAAATGACCTCTCTTCTGTTACATCCCACATATGTGTCCTACCAGAAGTGAGAATTTACATCCACCGGAAGCTATTATATATTATATAAACAGAGTTGATATCCTGCATACTCCAACAAATAGTGTAATCTTGTTTTAGCATCACAACAAAGTTACTTTTCGCTAGATCCAATCATATGATAGTTAGACGAAAAATGCTCACGGAGTGTGCGCATTAGTATTTAGGCCAGGTTAAGGTTAGGGTTAAACATCTAGAAAGCTAAATTTCAAATGGCTTTCATCATAGAAAAGCGATTAGCGGCTTGTTGTTTGTTTGTTTCTGGTTGTTGTTAGTGGTTTCCACGACTGACAATAAGACAGACGGCTCAAAATACAGATTTTCGTAAGGTTATTAAAATCCAATTATTTAAACAACTATCACTCAGCGTGTACTTATGTATAAAATCTCTTGGTGCAATATCAGCCAGAACGTGTTTTAATTCTGTTTTCTGTGTAATGCACCCTAGAGCAACTCAACTTGAATAAGGAAGGCCCTATATAGAATTATTATTATTATTATAAACCAATGGGGCACATTGTTCATTCATGTTAAAGCCGTGGGCTATAAAAATTCGGACGAAATAAATTCAGTTCGATTTTTCCGTCTCCTAGTTCAATAGCTATTGTATTATCATGAGAAAGTAATACAAAGCTGGCCGTATACAGACGAACAAAGTACACTTTGCCGACCAGAGTTAAAACTAGCTAACATAACCGAACTGTTCGAATGTTTAGAGAGCGTGAAGTGAAATATAGTGAACAATTATGGAATTAGGAAAACTACGTGTGTATCACCTTCATATTGTATCCGTTATACGTGTGTATAGAATTTTCACTCATTTATTCTATTAAATCAGGCCAGTATTAATGTATTTGATAATGTACCTTCTTGTGTGACGAAACATGACCAACATGATAGTGTTAAAAATATAAAACACTTTATGGAAACATTTGGTGAACATGTTGATTTTTATTTTCATGATGTAAGTATTGATGTAGTTAAGTCACATTTGTTTAATTTAAAAACCAATAAAGCCACTGGGTATGATACATGGCCTGCTAAATTACTAAAAATAGGATCAAATATATTAATGTAATCAAATATGTTATTTATTGAATATGTCACTAACAACATGTACATTCCCAAGTTTTCTAAAATATGCGGAAATATGTCCTATTCACAAGAAGGGAAACAATCTAGATGTTTCAAACTATAGACCAGTCAGCATCTACCCAGTATGTCAAAGATTTTTGAGAAAGAAATTGTAAATCAGGTGTCGGTATATTTTGAAAAAGTTTTTAGCCCCTATATATATCTGGGTTTAGACAACGACATAGTTGTGAAACTGTTCTCTTACGTCTGGTTGAAAATATAAAGAAATCAATAGAAACAGGTAAAGTAGTGTGTGTTGTCCTAATGGATCTCTCTCGTGCTTTCGATTGCATACCCTATAAACTATTTATATCTAAACTACGAGCATATGGCTTATCACAATCTGCATGTGAATTATTTCTCAGTTACTGTCGAGATCGTAAACAACGAGTAAAATTGGGTAGTGTTAAAAGTGAATGGGAAAATGTTTACAAAGGTGCTGCTCAGGGATCCCTTATGGGTCCTCAGTCTTATAATGTGTTTACTAATGATATGTTATTTATATTAGAAGATGACGTTGATGTATACAATTACGCTGATGACAACACATTTGTCTGTTCTGGCTATGATTATGTGTCCGTCAAGGATAAAGTAGTACGCAATGTAAACAATGTGATTACATGGTTTGAGAGTAATAATATGATGGTTAATCCTGATAAGTTTCAATGTTTTGTTTTTGGAAAAAATGAAAATTTAGATAGTTTTAAGATAGGAAAACATGATATTGTTCCACAGAATAATGTCAAGATTCTGGTGTTAAATTTAGATAGTGAATTAAATTTTGATACTCATACATCCAAACTTTGTCAGAAAGCAGGAAATCAAATTAATGTACTGGCTAGATTATGTAATGTACTTGATGAGCCAAGTAAGTTTTTACTTTATACTAGTTTTATCGAATGTTATTTTAATTATTGTTCTGTTGTATGGCACTTCTCTAGTAAATGTAACACATATAAAATTGAAAAGCTTCAAGAAAAAGCACTACGATTTATTAAGTTGGACTTCAACAGTTCCTATAAATTATTACTAGAAAATTGTAATAAACATCCACTATATGTTGTACGGATTAGAAAGTTTATGGAAGCTGTATATAAAATTTAACATGACAAGTATCCGCTGTATCTAAATGCTCTGATTAAACAAAAACAAAATACAAATTAATTTAAGATCTGATAATAATATATGTATCCCACAATATAAAACCGTCAAGTATGGTAAGAATTCTTTTACCTATTCTGCACCATTTTATTGGGATAAGTTGCCAAATATAATACGAAAAGCCCGAAGCTTTAGTAGTTTTAAGACCCTTCTTCATGATTGGGTACCATCCTGTAAATGTGGATCATGCCTACAATGTAATATTATTAATATGTGAAATATTTTTATCATATCATTTTATCATAAATATTTCAATTGTATAAAATCATATCATATGTAATGTTCATTGCACTTGTTATTGTTTACACTTATTTATGCCGATGTAATAGTGACTGTCACTAATGTTATTGTTTACACTTATTTATGTCGATGTAATAGTGATTGTCACTAATGTTATTGTTTACACTTATTTATGCCGATGTAATAGTGATTGTCACTAATGTTATTGTTTACACTTATTTATGTCGATGTAATAGTGATTGTCACTAATGTTATTGTTTACACTTATTTATGCCGATGTAATAGTGATTGTCACTAATGTTATTGTTTACACTTATTTATGTCGACGTAATAGTGATTGTCACTAATGTTATTGTTTACACTTATTTATGCCGACGTAATAGTGATTGTCACTAATGTTATTGTTTACACTTATTTATGCCGATGTAATAGTGACTGTCACTAATGTTATTGTTTACACTTATTTATGTCGATGTAATAGTGATTGTCACTAATGTTATTGTTTACACTTATTTATGCCATATATGAGTAACACACCTAGAGAGTGACTGTTTAAACAAACATTGCAACAGTATTATTGTTTCGATCGATTAAGGTAAGGTAGTACTAGATCTGTCTGCTTCCTTTGATACTTTTAATTATAATGTTTTTATTTCTCCAATGGAAAATGCTTGGTTTGTCATGCGAAGCGTTCCTGAATGGGTAACCTCTTCGTGCTCCGATGATCTTATATACACGCCCACTTGGCAGGCTGTTATTGCGCAACGATGTGGCGTGAAATATACAACGCATTTGCGTGTCATTAACGACATACAGCTGTGTAGAGATCAACTGATAATGACAATGAATCGAATTTCCTTTTCCTTTGGAGAATTTGCAATAGAGCACGGAATTGTCATGGCTCTCTCTCTCTTCTCTCTCTCTCTCTCTCTCTCTCACACACACACACACACACACACACACACACACACACACACACACACACACACACACACACACACACAAAGAGAGAGAGAGCGAGAGAGAGAGAGCACACACACACACAGAGAGAGAGAGAGAGAGAGAGCTTAAGTCAACATTTCAATAAATTGATTACATTTAAAGAACAATCATCAAATTTGAGAATCCATATAATATGTTCAGCGCAAATATTTCCATTTGTTTTCATTAAATGACGAATCCGAAAAAAACTGGATTTCTGACATTTGTGATTCAGAATCTTCTACATTACGATGAATACATATATTATCGGTTGGATGTCCCCACAGTATGTCCCGTTTATAAAATCGTTGTACATTAGTTAATCTTTCATAATCGATGAGTGTCAACAAAATAAATCTGGTGGCCATTAATTTGGTTAGCCACGTTGCATGGGTATTCAAGAATAAATACCATCGTAACTATTTGTACAATCATATGGTGCATTTGACTATAACATCACTCCACTTTTAAATCCACCAACGGAAGTGAACATGAATAACCGTGTGAGCCACTAGCTGTCCCAGGGCGCCTCCGTGGTCTAGCGGTAGCGTGCTGGACCACAGATCACTACCAACCGTCTTCAAATCTCGGCGTGGGCATATCTGATGGTTGTTTCATCTTTGACTTCGCTTCATTACCTTTGGAGGTCGCTCGGCTCATTTAGCCTGCCATGCGCACAAAAGTGGCCGTAAAACACCAATCATCATCATCGTCATCACTAGCTGTCCAGCAGAAAATCGTCATGAAATATCAGATCGTCCAATCAAATACATGTCAATGTATCTCTAGTAATACGGCGATTGTCCATGTGAATTATCTAGCAGGCTTTTGAACATTTATTTGTATTGGCTCATTTACAAGCCTGATAGCTTGCTCTTATGAAATACTCTTAAAGCGAATTTTTGGTGGCCAATATAATTTTCGAATGATTCTAACAACAGTATGATTGTTATTCGCATTATTTTTCATTCTAGTAATTATATCTTGCAAGTTCTACATAAAATACGTACCCAAAAAACACGTATTTTATGTAGAACTTGCAAGATATAAATGGTCCATGTAAATACCAACTTATTATGATATCGTAATAAGTTGGTAATTACATGAACCACTTTGAGCCGGCCCCTATGTGGCTAATTGATTATACAATAGAATATTCACATATAATCAGCGTTAGCACGGAGAGAGTAGTAACGTTCCACACATAACTGAGCAAAACTATACCAAAATACGCACATGTTGATGACGTCAGTACACAACTGGACGCAACCGAATATTGATGAGGATGCCTTATATGGCACCCAATTCCTACTTAATTGGGATCTGAATTTCCGCGTATTTGCAGTTAAAATATATATGTTCTTGTAATGTATTTATCGCTTAATAATACCACTTCGTATTAAACTTAATGTATGAAATGAGCAGATTTAATCCTATCTACAGTTTAAATAAAGAATTAGATATTTTGAAGTAGGATGAAAATTTACAAAGAATTTCTTTACTATTCTGTTTAGTGAATAGCTATATGAAAAAAATTGATATTACAATGAAAATACATTCAAATAAACTGCACAAACACACGGAGACAAACAACCACCGCCAATTAGGCTAATCTGTTGTCATATCAAACTTTGAAAATTAATGTATATTCATACACCACTGGTACTTTACTTACTCCATTACAAACAATATTTACAATTACTTATCTTGTATACAGTCATCAAACACGTCAATCTCCCGGGATTCTTATATCATAGCTAGAAAAAACGAGCAGTGCCGCGAGAACCTTTATTCACAAAAGTCAAATCATTCAACCAACGAATAAAGAATTATTACTTAAGCACTTATTGAGACCACTGTGACACTGTTTTCCTCTATCATCATCTCTACTCGAAGATTTAACATAACACTATATATGCCGGAATGACTTATTCCCCAAATTAGTGGGTAGTCTGTCAGTGAGGTGCATGCCAAACCTGCACATGTAGCCTTCTCCCTATATATTTATTGTTGTTTCTGTTAAAACATACCAGGTTGCATCCTTGTACAGCTTTAACATCCTTGGTCTAACCCCAAACTGTATCTACCATGTACTCGATTCATTTAGTGTGTGTGTGTGTGTGTGTGTGTGTGTGTGTGTGTATATATATATATATATATATATATATATATATATATATATATATATATAGTTCGTTATATTTATTTTCAAACTGAAATTATATATGTAATGCCATTCTAGATTCAGTTTGAAATAAATATATCGATTAATTGATTGATTGATTCCAGAGTGCAGATCCTTGTATGCGGACATTGCTGACATCGTTTTCTCTCCTTCATTGCATGTCCCAGCTGCAGCATTGTTCTCGTATAAACTGAGTCTATTAAAACGATGATTTTCTTGTAGATATATCGCCCGATTTATTATGTTCAGAAAATAAATTAGACAGACATACATGCATACGAAGCCGTGACGAATTCATGCATAAAATGTAAATCATAATGATTAATATGTACTTTTCCCTGAACCACAGTTTTGTATATTTATTTTTATTCAAAATCCCGCATGTGCTCTTCAGGATATCTAGCACTCTTAACCGACATTAATGGTAAGCTGCTCACAAGTAAATTATATTCTGACCCAGGCTCCATGCAGAATTTAGTTTGTTTATCAATAGGTACCATGCATATAGGGCTACCTATTCTTATTATAACATATTATTAATTAATATTAGCAAGCAGAGTCTAAGTCTAATACTCAACTGATTGGGTACGTATTAAATATAAGTTACTGCCAATTTAATACTTATTTTTATTTGTTGACGCTGTTTCTCGTTTATTCACGCTGATTAATCGCATCCGTTGACTATGTTTATCGAAATATTAGACTTTATGAAAATTAGAAATACTCGATTTCCTGGCGGTTGTTTTAAAGATTGAACACCTAAACATCGTATTAAATTGAAATGTTTAGCTAATTTATAATGCATATTATTAAAGATGGAAAGAACACAGGAAAGTACTCGTTTCGGGCAGGTATTTATTAATTCGGATATAGATATCTAGGTATGATCTGCCTTGTCAACTTTAATAATTACTTAAGCTTGCCTTAGCCTAGGCTTAGGCTTAGCAGGCTTAGGCTTATCAAGGCTTATCATTATGATAAGCCTAAGGCTTATAATAAGCATAATCATGACATATGATAACATAAGGCAAGCCTAATTTAGTAATTAGATTAGGTACGTGACAAAAAAATTAAAGATAGAGCACCGATTGAAGAACAATAATTAAACATGCCAATGCCATGATGGTATCTGTTTCATGATTATAGATCTAGCTCAAATATTAAAGAAGTTAGAGACTTTTTACTTCTTCAAAAATGTCGGATTTATGGCTACTTGCTTAACATGGAAATGAATGGGAAGGTCTGTGAATATGTACATAACTCTCTTAATATTCAATGAAATAGCTTGTCAAAATAACTAATTGATGTCTAGAAAACTACTGATGTCTAGAAAACTACTGATGTCTAAAAAACTAATTGATGTCTAAAAAACTAAATGATGTCTAAATAATTAAATAAGTAACTGCATCATGATGTCTAAATAACTAACTGATGCCTAAAATAAATAAATAACTGATATCAAAAATGACTAAATAACTAACTAATGTCTAAATAACTAACTAATGTCTAATAACTATTTAATGTCTAATAACTATTTAATGCCTAAATGACTATTTAATGTCTAAATAACTAATTGATATCTAAAAAATAATTGATGTTTTAAAAACTAAATGTCTAAATCTTTAAATAAGTAACTGATGGCCGAATAACTAACTGATGGCCGAATAACTAACTGATATCTAAATAACTATCTGATATCTAAATAACTAACTGATTACTAAATAACTGTCTGATATCTAAATAACTAACTAATATCTAAATAAATAACTAATTTCTAAATAATTAATTGATGTCTAAATAATATTTCATGTAGAGTTCTATAATAAAAATATATTAGACATCAAATATTTAAACAAGTAACTGATGTCTAACTAACTAACTGCATGGTATCTAAATAACTAACTAATGTCTAAAACAATTATTAATGTCTAAAAAACTAAATGACTAAATATTTAAATAAGTAACTGGTGTCTAAATAACTAACTGATGGCTAAAAAACTAACTAATGTCTACTACACTGTCATATGTTTCGTCCATATGGCAGTATGCGACCATGTACATGTTTCTAGGTGGATTTCTCAATGGCAAACCAGAAAAATCGCGGCTGGACAAATATTCCACAAGCTACTACAGACGTTCGAATGTACATACAACTATGAAACTTTCAGGAAATTAAACTTTAGAACATTATCTACATTTTGTATATGTTTGTATTTATTTTAAAAGATTTGTTTAAGCTAATTTAGATGGCTTTTGTCAACATGTAACTTCATCAACACACCATTAATAAAATTTTCGGCCAATCAGTAAAATTCGAAAACGAGACTAAAGTATGGAAAACCCCTGATGTCATCCACCAGTCAAACCAATAAGAACACCTGTATAGGTGTCATGAATATTCATGATAGGGGGGTACCCCCCGAAACGATCCAAAAGAAATGCCGATCCCCGCGGTGCTGGCTCCATCCACGGTCCAGAACACAAGAGCCATTTATACGCACGTACCTAATTAGATCTATAAGTATAAGGCATATGAACATTATCAGATGATTATGATAATATAAATATTATCATGATCATCTGAGACTGAATAGATCTATAAATCTTTCTTATTCTTAGTCACTAGACTAGTTATTAGACCCCTGACTGAGTCTATTCAGTTACTAGTCTATAAAATAATAAATCTATTCTTTCTCAGTTTCTGGATGCATTAATTGATTAAACACTGAGGAATATCTGTGTATTTCATTCAAACGACGATTAGACTAGATCTAAATTCTAGTCCATTCTTCTAGACTTAGAGTGTAGTGAAAAGCAACAGAATAGACTTCTACCAGCGATCATGAGGTGTGCCCTGTAAGTGTAACAAAGACGGAAAGAGTTGAAAGAAAATAATAACATTAACAAACAACTCAGCACCCAATGTCAAATATGTTTATCCAATGAATAGATCTAGATCTATTAGAATATAATAATAAATATAAGAATCTCCTGGGAACTGGACCATTCACCCTCGATTTTATTTGCCTGTCAGTTAGTTTTGTCCCATTTTATATTTGCCCTCGGGAACCATCGCCCTCGGTTTACTTAATTACTCTTAATTTAATACAAAGTAGTTCAAATACAATTTATTGCCAAGTCGATAAAAATGGTCAGTAAAACAAATCTACTGGACCAATTTTGTTCAAATAATTTTTTTTTACTTCAGCACCAGGTCTTTTTCTTATAAGCTCAATTTTACTATCATTATACAAGTTGAAAATATTTATTTGGGATACCTAATAAAATACAATGTACGAAGTGGCTGTAGGTCTGGATGAGCAATTTTATAGCTATTGGTCTGTCACATTTCCAGTTTCTGTAGGTTACATAATCTGATAATGCATATGTGGAAAGACTGATCTGTGGTGGTCTAGTGGTTAAGCACCCAGCTCTTGGTGCCAAGGGTCACACTCACAGGTTCGATCCCAGCAATAGGTCAAAACTTTTTCAGAGATTAATTTCTTGGCTCACAACATCATCAGTGGATGACCACATTAAATGGGGCTGCCATCTCCAATGAATTTATTAAAATAAAGGGGGATGTTAAAGATCCCCATAGGATGTAAAACACTCTGGCAGTGACCACCCTCAGGGTATTTAGGCTCCATCTTTCTGTACTGCTCCCCTGTGAGTGGTGGTAGAGGAGATAGTCTCAACCACTCCCACATAGAGGCTGTGGTGATTAAGTGACAGCCTGGGGATTCTCCCCGAATTACAAGCAAGCAATGAATAGGCCATTTTCCTTTTAACTCTGGTTTTTCTTCAATCCACGCCTATTTGTGTGGTTTCAGTATCAATGCAAGATACGTAGCCCCAGCTCTGCCAGTAAAATAACACGCAGAATATTATTTTCTTATCATTTATTATAGGAAGGGATATATATCCTATGATTCAATAGGCAATGTATGATACTGTAGTGACATGTCTGCCATGCCATATCAGCGGCAATCAGGTCCAGATAGTAGTTTCATAAATATCCGCCATAAAGCAATACATGGAAGGTGTTCTATCCTGTACAGGTCAGAGTCGGTGATATAGTAGTTTATCACAATGTCTGGCAGTGAGTGCCGGAGCTATACCTAGTAGAATTATAAGGTGTCTGGCAGTGAGTGCTAGAGCTTTAGTAAATTCGCAAGGTGTACGCTCTGTGATATTCTACTAGATATTCGGGAAGCTGCGCATGCGCAGTTGAAGTGCGGGAACTATAGGTATTTTGGTGTACGTCCGTGTCCGGACCAATAGTCACAGCCTACAATGTATTACAATACCAAACAGTTAAAATACAATTTAAAACCAAAAACAATCAAAGATAGACGATGTAGGTTATTAGGATGACGTTGCAAGTGAATATGTTAACCAATACAAGCAACTGAGTTTGTTTAGACATAGTGGTTGGTAGTTATATTAACATTGACTTGATCGTCATTAAAACACCACCAGGGTAGAGCACCCTTAAGGCTTAACTGCATCAAATACCATCAAGCAGGTAAAAATCATATGTGAGCGAGTATTTCGCGATAGTGAGAGTCCACATATTATACAGTAGACCCCCGTTATAACATAGATGTCGGGATCCACAAGCTGTCGACCGTGTTCTAGGTGGACCGTAAAGTGAGACCGAGCACTATTGGGGTAGCCGCGGTGGGTGAAAATATGGAGCCCAGTTATTTACCTTGTTTTGCACCAACGTTGAAGATTACGTACAAATGTTTATTTAATAAATGTTCCCAGTAACTGTTTCATCATTTGTTGACTTAACTATAAATCTTACTTCAGTGTTTGTTTTGAAATACCTGTGTTTGATATAGTGCATGTTTTTCAGATGAAGACAGCAAATATATGGACCAATAAATGAACGTTCGTAGGTGCATGTGCACAAATAAATATCAGTGAAATTATATATTTGTTTGTGTATTTGCATTCCTAATGAAAACAGTTTGTGATTTCACGTCTGGTTTGTGGGCAGGAGTAGATTAACACGGTCCTTGTTCAGTCTTGAGAGCTAGTGTCTTGTAGGAAGTTGTACATCTGATAGTAGAGTGTGGTCTCATCAGCATTATATATATATGATCAAAACAGGTCTTTTATACACAAAATATCATTCCTAATTGCAATAAATAAACCATACGCAATAGCTTTGAATGAACGAAATGAATCAAACTTATTTAGTGGGTGGAGTTATACAATAAATGAGGGTTGTGATTGGGCTGTATGTTTGGCTGCTTGAGCCAAGGTGGTGTCTACTCGTGGGTAATTTGTGGCCATTGGCTATGGTTTTTTTTATGTGTGAATTACAAACTGGAAATGTGTTAAAATCATTTCGGAAAAATTTGAATGGTCAGTGGCAGATTTCATGGATAATGCACTGTCATGGATCCCATGAATTGGGGTTCAGGGTCTGACCATGTTATATCCGATTTCATGTTATACTGTTCCAAGTGTCACAAAGATATTTTCAACAACCGAAATATTCACCAAGTCGTTGTTTTTAATTGCATTTTTCATGTCCATGCTTAAAGCATAATATTTAGGTTAAAACTATATTGACCAAAACATACAGTCTTTTTAAATCTAATTTGTTTTTATTAAATTGGACTTCTTATTTAAAGTTGTTCTGTAGACAAGACATCACAGCATATTCCAATCTGTTTCACGCAATAATAACATCTGTTCTCTTCCTGATGTGTAGATAGCTTTTACAGATGAAGAACATGAAGCTATACAAAATGCACTTAGACAGAGACTGGGTCGAGGATTTATTAGCCAAAGAGCTGGAGCAGGAGGACAAAAGGTGAAATGTGTCTTTGTTTTTATGATTTAAGTGTTGTATATGCATTTACCATGAACACATGCACACACACACACACATATATATATATATATATATATATACACATGTGTCTGTTTATTAATCTTTCTTTCATAGTTGGCTTATATTGAAGGTTGGAGGCTAATTAATCTGGCCAATGAAACTTTTGGATTTAATGGATGGTCACACTCTGTTACTCATCAGACAGTAGGTAAGCATTTCCTACTAAAATGCCTTAATTATCTTAATTATACATTACATATTGTACCTACAAGTTGGTATTAATTAACATAATTAGTTGTATCTTAATTTAGAAGTAAACAGATCTGTTTCTGTGTAATAATTTGAAACACTGTAAATGTAACTGTGACAATAAATTAGGATTTCATAATTAATTCAGTATATAAACATTTATATATATATATATAAAAGAAAAGTTTATTTTGAGCTTGTAATTTGTATGTTAAAAAGGGACATTAGCAATAGATGTTGTTAAATGTTAATTGTATTCTAGATTTTGTGGATCACTACAACAACAAGTACTATGTTGGCGTCAGTGCCTTTGTTAAAGTCCAGTTAAAGGTTAGCCTCTAATATCAGTTTGCTACATTGTTGGGTACTTATATTTTTATATATAAATGATTGAATATATATTACTTCACGTGACTTTGCTGCAATTTGTGCTATTTATTATGTATTTGAGATTAAGCTTACAATGTTTTTTCCCCATCTAAATCCCTATTGGAGTTAGTTTTCATTATTATCATATATGTAGGATGGCATGTATCATGAAGATATAGGCTATGGTGTTAGTGAGGGAATGAAGTCGAAGGCTTTGTCTATTGAGAAAGCTCGCAAAGAAGCTGTGACTGATGGATTAAAACGAGCTTTGAAGTATTTAACAACATTTGCTTTACTTATGTGGCCAAATTAATTATTTAAAAAACTAATGTTAATATTCATGCGTCTGCATACACACACACACACAGTATTACTGTAACTTTTATTTGTCTAAGATACTCCTAAAGTTTTGTGGCATCTTCTGCTTGATATTTATATCACAACTACTATGGAGTTGCTTATCTTTTGAAGACTCCCTTTTGCTACTTTTCAGAGCTTTCGGTAATGCAATGGGCAATTGTCTTGGTGACATCAACTACTTGAAATATATTAACAAGACAACAAAGCCAGTGAGTGATTTTAATGTTGCTCTTTTCACTTTCATTGAGTGTACAATGCCATACTTTATTTCAAGTATAGATTAATTGGGTTTTCTTCATTGTATACAGAATACTCCACAGCTTAACTAAATTGTTGTTCATTTCCAGTCACCAGAAACACTGAAAGAGGAATCTTTAAAATACACAGTGGAGAACAGTGCCATAGTTAAGGCAAGATATTCACATGTTACCGTATCTAAAGAAGGAATCGACTACAAAGTTCCAGATCTCAAGGTGTCAACCAATCAACAATCACATAAAGTACCTACAGGGCTCAGAAATATAGATAACATGCCATCCAATGCTGGTAAATAACCATGGTTGAGGACTTATATTTACTCTAGCTTGTTCCTAGATTTGTCTAGTTGATCATCTACAGGAGTTTATCAGTGTTAGCACACCTCATCGGGGGGTTGGGGGTGGGGCACCTGTTATTTAAAAAAGTGCCAGCTCTAATAGCCAACCATATATTTTGGGAAACACAGGCTATAATGAATGACTGAGTTGGTCATTTTTGGCTTTGTATGTAATTATTCTGATTTTATAAGATTCCTATCCTGTTTCAGGCCTTGATGAAAATATGCATTTAAATGCAAAATATAAAAACATGAATCTATGTTTTTCAGTTCTATTCAAGAGGATTGGTGAATTAAGTTTTTAATACTTGATCCACCCATGTATTTGACTTTTTGCTGAAACAGTCACATTACATAATTAATCCTTTAATGTACTTTCTGCATTTGAACCCTAGTATTTGGCAGCAGAATGGATCCATTATTTCACTTCCAGATTATACCACTTGCTTCCTAATTAAAATGTTTTCTGGTGGCAAATCCACAGACCCCCTGGAATGGAGGGGACAGACCATAACCTCAACCTTCAGATCGGCCACAGAATGTGGCCTTCAACCACATTGCATATTTTTTGTTTTGGTAATATTTTCAACTGTCATGCATGTATTTACTGCTTGTATGTTTAATTGTTATATATTTTGTACCTAAAGCATTAGACATGTTATTGAACAGAGCTTTAATATTTTCATTCTATTTAATGTGAAGAATAATGCTCCAATTTTTGTGCTTCCAGCAGGCTGTCAGAAGCCAGCTGATGGTGGACATTCGGTAGATGGTCACCATGTAACACCCAGCTGCGCAAACACAAACCCTAAAATCCTCTCTGTGAACAATCAAAACAACCAGTTTACAAACCCAACTTCTAAACTCAGAGACAACAATCACAATTGCTCCACTGTGAGAAATATGGTCGATGTTGTTGGAAGCAAACCAGTGATAGCGGGATCAACTGATGTTAAAAGTAGATCGGGAAATCCAAGAACATCTGCTGATTATAAAATGATTTCTGAGACAGGGCTCGGCAAGCCTTCACTCTCAAGTATACAGACTGCTGTATCACTTAATGAGGATGATAGACAGAGTGATAAAGATCTGATACCAGAAGATAACTTTGGTCAGTTTGTTTATATTATGTTACTGTTAGTTATAATAGTAATAGATTGAATGATATATATATATATATATATATATATATATATACACCGTAGGTCCCGGCCATTAAGCCGAGACTTTGTGTCAACATTTTGACCCTTATTTTGGGGGTTCGGCTTAATGGCTGGTGCTATTTCAGTGTCAAGAAATCCAGTCATCGGGAAAAGAACTTTCAGCGTGTTAGCAGCCGTCTAGATCTAGACTCTAATCTAGATCTAGATACAAACGGACATCAATCGTCATTTTTATTTAAACTCATTCAGTCAAGGAGTGAAAATAGAATTGAAACAAGTTGATGATAATTATATGACTTTATAATGAAAATCAATATTTATATGTAGAATTATCTGATTTTTGTAATTATGGATAAATATTGTTGGTCTCAGTACCGCATTTCACGAATTTCAATTCGAAGGCAGCATCGGTAACAAGACAGCTCATACCTAATAAATTCCATACCCAAGAGTGTCGTATCTCATTCGTTTGGTGGCAAAGACATTAGAGTGTCCCCATATACATATTTTGTCTGGGCATATTTATACTAATAATGGGATAATCACTGATTAATTAATTTGAGTTAGATATACTAACTGACTGCATATTCCGGTAATTTATATTGTGATGATTGTCTCAGTTATTGCTGTGTTATAGTGACCAAATCGTACCACCAAAGGCTCTGGCTAATTATTTCTAAGTCATTGACTACATATGCGGTTCATTGAATGTTTAATCAGGCCATTAATTTAAGTTTGAGTTCTTACGTATCCGCAAACAGTTTGTGTAGATCGTTATAATTTGCCTTGATCTATTGACAGTATACAAAACACATTTTAACGAATTATGAAAACAAAACCTATTTCCTGAGTTCCGAAACGTCACCTGGAAATACTACAGGGAAAAGATTTTTAGGTTGGCTTAATGGACGGTACTACCATAAATCGTGATATTTTAGGCCTAAAAACGACCTCGGCTTAATGGCCGGGACCTACGCTATACATATATATATATATATATATATATTCCATAAGCCTATAATTAAAACCAGTTGCTATGAGATATTTCAAAGGATGATGTTGTACACTGAATTAAGTAGTGAATCCAGAACTGAGAGTGTATTTTTTAAATGGTAACACTGGATTTATTTTTCAGTTTTCATACTCTTATGTGATATGTGCCATTCTATAATCTCCTTGAAAGACCAAATGTTCAAAAGTTTCATCTGATTTGCTTTAATTTCATTTATGATGCTGATTGTTATTCCTTTAGATGATCCTGACTTATGGAATCAGACCATAGAAATAGATTACGATATGTGCTCAGCTGGTGTGGAGTCTGTAGCCAAAGGCTTAGCTGAGAAAAATTTGGTTACGAGACAATTGCAGGATAAAACCGGACGGCATCTTTTACGATCTTTGCCTACAAAAGAGCAGCCAGCAAGCAAGTCACTAATTAAACAGCATTCCACTGGCTCTGGGTGCCATTATGACGAACGTAAATCTTCTGGATCATTGCATCCACATCATGCTCAACCGGGCACTAGTAATCCACATCATAAAGTCAATCTTCAGTCAGGTGATGAGCCTAATATTTGGAAAATCTAGTTTTTCAATTTTACGTTTTGGTGTCTTTAAAGTAGCTGACAATACGTCATAATGCAAAACAAAATCTATATGTATATCTTATTTATTCTATTCCACCAACTTATTTGTTTAATATATATATCTTTGACATATGCCTGGCAACATGTGATCGATAATAAAATGTGTGCCCGATTTTGTTCCATATTGAGATCATTTAATCACTTTGGTTTTAATGAAGTACGCATGTCATTAGCATAATATATTCACTTCTTTTTGCAAATTTTATAGTCAAGTGTCATTTTCATAATTTATGATGTTTTTTCACTGTCATTGAATTTCATTTCAGACGATAGTGGTCAGAAGAAAAGAAGGCTAGATACAGGTTGATATTTACAGAAAGAAACAATATATGACAATGCATTTTAATTGTTTTATAATAATTATAATAATTAATAATTTATTGATATTCCAAACTAATCAGTAGGTAAGTGTCGCTGTTAAGGAAATTTGGAGAAATAGTTATATTTTATGATGTGGCTAATAAAATAGATTGTATTATGTTTATGAATGAAAAGAGGGATTTAAGTGTGTTACCATAACATGTTCATTGATGTATCACTGTTGAATTTAATTGTATAGCTCTCATTCATTATCAGGCCTGTTTTTATAGATCTTGGGATATTTTTAATGTAACCAGTATAATCTATACTTTTAATTCTGCTCTGGCAATAAAATATTTTTTGAACGATTTTTATTCATTCAGTTTTATTTATGAATGTTTTCGAATTTAAAATTTTTACTAAAAGAATTTGTATATTTTTCAATAATATATTATGTGAATAAATGAAGCTATTATAGGTATATCATTCACTGCACAGTGCATATTTGGTTTGTTTAATTTCTTCTGTTCATTACCCAGTTTAGTGTTTGTCATGGCTTAGCAAAAACAAACTGTGTATTCAGTGAGTGATTGTCACTTTATGGTAAAATATAATTTTATAATAATTCAAATTGCAGGTGAATTTTGTGACTGATGTATTTGAAGAAGTTAGCACACACATGTGATGTTTTCTGCATATGTTGTTGTAACAATGACATCGACCAAACACAAACTTCATAACAATTTCATTTCAAAATCCAAGTTGAAGTTTAAATGCTTAATAAAATATATACATAATACAGTATAGCTTTTACTGTATTAGAACAATAATGCTATATTCTAGGTGTACAAACAACATGGATTTTAGGTGTGGATCCAGAAAAGAATTTGGTGGCACCTGTTTTCGATGGCTATGCTATTCATAAACACACACACAGATATATGGGGTGTTTACAAACATTTCATGGGGATAATTACAAATACACTTCCTTGATAAAAAAACAGCTGTGAATTTTCTGAACATAATGCAGTTTATGTCCAACGGAGATGTGATGTGATAATTATTTATTTTAACATAGATGTATAAACAAAGATGGTGTGAATTATCTTTTCATTTTGACCAACTGGCTGCAAACCGTAGAGGTCTGACCAAATTACCACAACAACAATGGACATGGACTGACCCTGGCTATTGTCTACCAGTCCTATGTAACTAATGACCATCAGGGAAGCCTGTGACAACATCAGGCTTACTGTCTGCTTTTAAATGCACGTCTATCGAAAAACTACTATACACATGTTTTATGTGTAGAGGTGGCTTTCAGTCTTCTTTTTGGTAACCAAGGGGACATATATTTTGTGGGATTCTAGGAAGCACAGATCCGTCTAGATCTGTGCCTGATCAGTTGTTCATCTGGTAAGTTTACCATTATAGTAAAAACAATAATTGTTTTCAACCTTCTAATCCAACTATTCTTGTGTTATAGTAATTTTCTTCTGTTCTGGACTAATGTTGGTGAAATACAGAGCTCCATGTAATGGGATCAAAACATAATGTTATCAATGTCTATGAGATGTTTAATTCTTCAATAAAATGCTCTAGCCTGGTGTTTTCATTTTGCTAAGAAGTAGCCCATAGGTGTTACCAGCACAGAGGCTAAACAATCAACAGTTTGAATGATCTCCAGATCATTACTAATGCACAATAAATGTTTGACAACACAAACAAACACACTAACTAATATAAACTATAGTCCAGTGTTGATTGGGACTGCCTTTATATTTGAACTGGCAGAGTTTAGCACCATCTTTTTTTTCAGCACCATATATATCCAGACATATATCAGGATCATTGCGAAGCACAATCTTCTTCCCTCGTATGATCCACATCTGATTTGGCTGGTTGTTGTATGGCTGCAGCCATATTCCACGACCTGAAATGTAACTATGCCTCGTTCACTCAACAGATCTTTATGTATTGACAATATATAGTTCACACTGTAATTAAATGTACCCAAAAGCTGAGTCGTGTCTATGATGAGTGACTGATAACAGGACATCTGTTTTTAACAACATCATAACAGATGGTAACATACAACATACCACTAGACTGTAGACTGAAATCTGTAAGCTTTGACCTGATGATATCATCAAGATACCAAAGTTGGTTATCAGCTGGTGGTGATCTTTGTGGCAACATGATGGCCAAAGTGCCAGGCTGTTTACTTGCTCCAGCAACACTGAGCATCTTTCCATGCAACTTGCTCCGAATGAAAAAATACCTGAAATCACAGCTTACAATAAATTGATATGAACAGGTTAGATTTTTCAACAAAACTCAAGCCTGTGATTCTCACTTTTCACAACACGCTTTTTTTTTTGGGGGGGGGATATATGGTTTAGTTCCTCATTTCCTATTATTCGCTGCCTGACACTAGGGTAAAAATCTTTAATGGTATTCAAAATACTTCCAGATAATATGGAACATTCCTGCTGTTTCCAGTTAACTTGATGCAAAAATGTTTGATTGCTATTTGGCTGTGACTTTAATATTAATGTCTTGAATTCTGCCATTTCTATGATCAAATATATATAATTAACATTAACGGTGTAGAACCGGCATTGATAAGTTCAATATTTTATACTCTGTTGTTTGGATTTTTATTCCCCCCCCCCCCCGAAGTGATAAGACAAACCTTCCTGATACGGCAAGATATTAAAATTTCTCACCATCCATATCACATTATGGTGTGATTGTTTGTTAGGTCTACTACATGTCCTTGTTATGGCAGATTTATTTTATCATTACTTAACTGGTTGGTAGCATCACTTGCTTTAACTAACGGTGTCGTGAAACATTTCTGTTAATGAGGAATATCTGACGCAAAGCTTCACTGGCCATTAAATCCAGTTTAATGATCAAAATCAACCGTTTCCTATCCAAAATGAGATATTTCCACCTTTAAATAAGTTAAAAATTGGAAGTGTTTCATCAATTAGTAACTTCCAATAGTAAAAATCGGCGAAAATGTTATCTTTAATTAGCAGTCTACACCTAGACAGATGCTGTGATAGATCTGAACTGGAATAAATTCTTATTTTTAGAATACACTTTAGCCGCACCTACCGCCAATGCTTACGCAATACAAATACCAAACATTGCCATTTAATTTTTACCCCCCCCCCATCGCTATTACTGCCACGCACTGACAGTGAAATGTTTCTGGTAATCTGTGAATTGATTGACAAGGGGCTATGGCCATTAGGTGGCGATCATGACAGTGTTGATCCTGTGAACGGGGATGGATTAAATAAAGTGATAGTTGGGGTTAACAAAGGATCAAAAGCCACGTTAATCAAACACCCCAAAGCTGTCAGCCAACCCCCCCCCACTCAAATGTCTCCCACGCCGCAACGCAAACTTTTAGCGAGGTCCCAAAGTTAGCATAAAAGTGACGTTACACTAGAAAAATTTCCAAACATTAGAAGACCGAGAGCATCGCCGGATTTACATATGGGCTATTATATATTGCAGGCCAGGGGCACAAAGACTAGATGGGCCCTCAAAAGCCCTCAAGTTTAAAGTATTTGGGGCCCCTTGAATATATCTTATTTTAGACACGGGGGGATACGTAATGAAGGGGTCTCAAATTCAATTAGCCCAAGGGCCTCTTAATTAAGGCCTAAATCCGGGCCTGGCCAAGTTTTACTACAAGCAACAACATTGATGATGCCACAAAACAAGAGAAGTATAAATGCACAGCACTGCGCAGAAGGGACATCATGAACTACAGTAGAAGAAGAACGTAGGCTACATGGAACAACGAAAGAGCTGTATCCGTCGACACGGTGAGATGATGCCATTACACAGCAGTCTTATGGGCTACAAGGGCGGAAGAAGATAGCTGCTAATATAATCAGATTCTACGTTTTCGTATGGAATATAGGATACTAAGATATAAACTGTCACGCATAAATGAATGCAGCAGTAGACACTATAATATTGTAGTTACCTACCTGGATATGGACGACGATTTTAATTCTGATCTTGACTGGATGACAGCGGGATCGTAGTACAGAAATGTCCATTTCTGCTTTCTATTTTTCGTTGCAACCGTTGCAAACACCTCGCTGCAATTCTTCCCTGTGCATACCTGTAACACCTACCAACGTGGAAATGTACCAATTAGCAGTTATACAATTGCAATTCACCGATTTCCTATATTGCGGAAGTCGGTCTACTTGTATTGTGCTGTGAAATAAATGTATCCAGAACCGCGGAAAACGTATTTCTGATCTACCTCCATTTCTCTATTTTGTGTGAATTACCTTGTTTTTGTCTTTTCGATTCTGAAGGCCATTGGCTGTGCGAAGCCAGAGCTGTGTTTGTTTACCAGCTACATAAGTGTTCACTACAGCAAAGTTACTGACTGCCACAAATACAATAGGATAATAGGATAATATTTTATTAGCCAATGCACATAAATATATTAATCTAATTGCATAATGGAAGAGCAGAAAATCTAACACAATCCTATTTGCACAATTCCTATGTAATAACTGATTTTAACATCAGTTTTCGATGTTTAGTGTTAAATTTTACTTGCTAACATATCCCGAAGCGGCAATACCTGTTACTATCCATTCAAATTTTGATGTACTATGTTCGGTACCATTATACGTATACCAGCAAGTATCATCTTTGGCTTTCGCTGGTATCACGCCCCACTGACTGTGGGCTAAGGCTGAATAATAAGTACATCGCCTGTCCGACCTCTGTCTGACCCCTATTGCACCAGCTGGCGGAGACCCGTTGTTGTACACAATGCGTGTCTTTAAAGCTACGATCCAACTGAATTCCGCTGTAGAGCGCTCTATTCCATCATATGAATACCAACATTGACCCGGCACGGCGCTTCCGGGGATATTACCCCACGGGGTGTGAGCAACTGCCGAATAGCATGTTTGATCCCCGGTAGTCGTACAGCACACAACGTTGTCTGGTACGCTGTGCGGACACCTAACTACTTGATGTTGTTCGTCGACGTCTCCAAAAGATAATTATAGTTAGCAGTTGTAGGTGGAAGGTAGAAAATACGATAACCACTGAATTGATTTTTAAGACCCATTGAAATTGGTGATGTCATTCAATTATAATTTAATACATTATCAGTAAGCACTGGGTTGTTCGTTCATTAAACAAAGATGTTGCTATTAGCTAAACAAAATATCAAATCTTTATACGTTAGCTTTCACTCTAAGTGGCTCAGGTTTTCAGTATCAAGTGCCTCAGGTTTTCAGTATCATTTACCTATGACTATCCAGTCAAAGTTGTGTGTTTTATGTTCCTTGCCATTATAGGAATACGAGCAACTATCCTTTTTCGCCTTGCCTGGTATTAAGTCCCATTGACTATGGGCTACAGCTGCGTAATACGTACAACCATCTTCCACATGGTGCCCAACATGTATAGCACCAGCAGGTAGAGAACCAGTATTGGGTACCAGTCGAGTTTTTGATGCTGTAATCCAGCTGAAGTCAGCTGTGCAGTATTCCACTCCGTTATACGAGTACCAGCATTGTTCTTCGACAGCTCTTCCTAGAATGTTGCCCCATTCGGTATGGGCCACGGCTGAGTAAAGGGTCGCTCCACCGACAACTGAAGGCCGTACGGCATTGCGTGGTATGCTATGTGGAGACTTTAACAGCTGGTGTTGTTGCTTACAGTCTTGATAATATGGGAACAAAGGAGAACAAAGGAGGTGACAAAAACAAGTCGTTAATGAGATTATTTAATAGGAGGTAAAACAATCAAACGGCATGAGTGGTAAATCCTATTGTATAATATAACTCTGGCATGACATTGCAACTGATTAAAATAAAGGTGAACTTACGATAAGAATAAATTATTTGCTACAGTATAATAGTAACACCCCCTTAAAAGCCATTACCTATCGCTATCCAGTCGAAATCCGAGGTTTTATGTTCCATCCCATTATATGGATACCAACAGTAATTATCTTTGGCCTTCGCCGGTAACGCACCCCACTGGCTGCGGGCTACAGCTGCGTAATAGGTACAGCCGTCGTCTAGTTGGTGTCCGGCTGCTATAGCACCAGCTGGCAGTGAGCCTGTGTGACATACGAGTTTTGCGTTCGGCGCAGTTATCCAACTGAAGTCGGCCGTACTGTATTCAACTCCACCGAAAGGGTACCAGCATCGCTCTACCACGGCTCTCCCAGGAATGCTTCCCCACGGAGTGTGGGCAACGGCCGAGTAATACCTTTCTCCACTGATAGTAGTAAAATAGACAGCACCGAGTGGTATTCTTTGAGGAGACTTCACTATCTGATCGTGTCGATGATGCTCTTCATAAACAAAGAAAAGTGAATTTTGTACCCGATACAGCAGAGTCTAAAGTTAACTACAAGATGGCCAATAATATGTGCTGTTCCATGGTCAGTCAGAAAATAACCTTTTTAAAATGCACTACTCCATCCGCACTTTTACGTCAGAATATTGTCTCTGATTAGCAGTACCTCTTTTGTTTAAAATCGCTTTGATATTACCTCTTATAAGTAGTATCACTTAATTTATGCTCTTTTTAACAATTAATGCCCTTTTCATCTATTTCCACTAAATATTGCCTCAAACCGTCAATACCTATCACTATCCAGTAAAAGCGAGACGTCTGGTATTCCTTGCCGTTAAATGGATACCAGCACGTGCTGTCCTTGGCCTTCCCGTGTAACATCCCCCACTGACTTCGAGTTACGGCGGCGTAATACGTGCACCCATCATCAAACTGATACCCTGCACCTATAGCGCCAGGTGGTGGACAACCGGTATTACGGACGAGCGCGGAGTTCGGTGCCGTTATCCAACTGAAGTCGGCAGTACAGTACTCGGCCCCGTCAAACGAGTACCAACACCTTTTGGCCTCGCCTCTACCAGGAATATTACCATGTTCGGTATGGGCTACTGCGGCGTAGTATGTTCGTACACCGGGAATTGTGCAGCGAACGGCATTAGGTGGTATACTTTGAGGTGAGTTTACCAGTTTATATTCTTGATTAAATTCTACATAGTAAATTATGGGTTGTATAAAAGAAAGAGAAAAAAATGCTTCATTAACTATGTTCTTTAATACGATCAGTGTGAGACTGGAACAAACAAACAACAATAGACCGATCCAGGCGAAATGCGTTACATCGGTTACGACCTGCGGTCTCGGGTTAGAAACAGCTATGGCGCCCACTGTTAACATGGGATGGCAACTTTTCACTAATGATAAATACTGGAAATCTTTCAGCAAATTATTTCATATACACGGCGACTGAGACAAGTATTTCAGCTGAACGATAGTGTCTTTCCAAACGATTCAACACAATATTTATCAGGATATAACCCATTGATTAAACTGACTGATGTTTCAGATGAATGACACAGCTAATCCTTAGTTATTCATGCTGACTTGTAGGAATTTTTTTAGCATGAGTTTCAATGGATTAAATAAATGATTTTAAAATTAAACTTTTAGATGAATGTAAATTGATTTTAATGAAGATTGTTTAAATATTTAATGTAGAGTTTTGGAAACAGTTCACTTTCAATACCCGATATCATGCATAAATACCAACGTTAGAGTAATAGGAATCACCCATTGAATTATAATCTATGTGATGATTGATTAAATCCATTCACATCGTCATGTCAGATAGCAAAAGTTATACAAAAAATAAGTTTGAACAAGACAGGCCGGACCATGACAGGCATGCAAATCGCGCTGAACGTTACTTAGTTTAGTGGTGTATATCAATTGGATGAAGTTTAAGCCATTCCTATTAAATGCAAAATTATGATCTGGAGATCACATACCCTTAATGGACTATAAATAAAATCCAAACATAGGTGGTAAATAGCCTATATACAGCTTTTCAGTAAGACATTTATCGGCGACTGCACGCGTAAATTGCCATGCAACACAGTGATTCTTAGACTTCTAACCCGAGACCGTAGTGTGAAATTCAGCCGCATGGTGGTGCCATGGGTAATTGTATCGGTCTATTAATATAGTACAGCACCGACATAAAGTACATGTTATTCTGTAACAGCCTTGCACGTCTTATCTTATTTTATCGCAGGTGAGTTAATATATCAGGTAAGCCATCTAATTACTTAATATAAAGCTGATCAATTAAGGCCAAATAAACTATTACTTTTACATTCTACCTTGCGTATCCAGACAAAGCAAGTTGAGTCTTGATTTAATGGTTCCAGTTTTATAATCTTCAAACCATAGTTCGCTGTCTCTTCCCTGACCTGACATCGGCATCATAACAATACGAGTGCCTGGATCGACTCCAGCATTTTCCACTTCCATCACTAAGCCATTTAATTTGCTTCTTATGTAAAAACAGTGCTCCTTCGGTGGACGATCTGTACATTTAAAGGTATAACAAATGCACACAATTAATATGATTAATACACCACTGAATGGATTTATGGAACAAATACACGCAAATCAATTTTTACATCTCAAATAGTTCAACTGATTGAGACATACCTGTCTCCACAGCGGCATCATCCAAGCAGTAGGTATGCATTATCAAAGCTAACTGTCAAACTGATGGCTCAGGTAAACGCACAAGAGAGATGGAACTATAGGACGTGTGGCATTCTTGGTGAGGGGAGGATGTTAAACAAACCCATGAATCTGTTACACTATGAATTACCCGCTCATCTATTTATTGGAAAATTACTGCATACTTTACGCCTAAAATACACCCAGTATACGATTATCTCAACAGAGCACAACGTTTTTGTAGAGACATGCTTAACTGGTTTTCACTTCGTGTGGGATATATTTTGCACGAGACAAGATAGTTAAGTGCTGGTGGGCGACGTAACACAATTAAATAGTAACAAATATATAATTATATATTTATTCATCAATTTCTAACAGAATATATTAATTTATCCTGCACAATATTGGATATGATAATAAATATAGCGATTTCCAAAGATAACTGGATGCAATTAAAGATGAAATACACGTGGCCAATCGCGCTACCAGCTCGGCAAAGAATGTTCTCTCTCTCTCTCTCTCTCTCTCTATATATATATATATATATATATATATATTAATATCTTGCATATTGTAAATATTAAGCATTGATTTGTACTTTCGTAATGTCTGTTTTTGTTCTCGAAAGTTTTAAAGCTTTCGTTTTTCGCAACAGGTATAAATACGGAACAAAAATGGCCACGTCAACAGACAGACATCACTACATGGTATCAACAATACAAATATGAAATAACCATGAAGGCAAGTAGGCCTGTTGCTAATTGAAACATCGAACTAGCGTCCATACCACCGAAAGTCCGAAAACTGATTAATCACGGATAGCAAAACGTTCCCCATTTAACAGGCCGACTTTCTAGTCGGTTAAAAAGTACTTATCGAATTATGCAAGAAGAAAGCGTCTCACCGACATAAATGTACAATATGGTTATAGTCAATTTTAAAGAATCGTTCTCCACCAAAGTTGCTTCTTCTACCATGAAGCCACAATTTTCCTACATCTATCAGCTGTTCTTGCAAATAACAACACATACCCAGTTAAGCTGTTAGTTGTATAGTTAGAGGGAGGAGCTTATCACGGTGACCTAATTTCGTAGTACTCTCAACGAGCTATCAATTTTACACTCTTTGGCCAGAAATGATATTAGAACTTCCGGATCTGTATTTTCATGACCGGTATGTTGATTTACCTAACCAGAAAGTAGCTTGCTCCTTTTGGATTATTTTTACGTGTACTAGATCTGTATTCAATTATAATGTATTATTAAATTCGTAGATGACGTAAGCACCATTTAGTGACGTACTAAGCAGTGATTTTGTTAAGAAATAAAGTGCATGGGTCCAACAAATAAATACCAGGGTCAGATATTGGTAGGCCTGAGGATAAGAAGTTATTTCATATGACAAAACTAGACCGTATACAAAGTATTCTTCATATCTGATTCTTTATTATCAGGATAATAAGTGATTCTATAGGACAAAATCAGGCTGGGAAACCAGTCTCATTTTACGTGAATGTAGTAATGTTTTCCTCCCACAGAAAGACCATACCTTAATAATCGTGCAATATATGTGTTACTGGTCACCTTAATTAGTGTTTGATAGTCACACGACCACCATCTAAAAATAATAATAAATCATTTAATTCAACGCATGACCAACACCTAACATAATATATATATATATATATATATATATACACACATACACAGTTTTAAGCAAAACACACTGTGTACATGATAAACATAATGAACAATATTGACAAATTACACATACAGTCACACAAAACCTTTATCCGTCAAACATTTCTCCTTCTAATCAGTGACTATAGCACCTCAGCTCATTTATCTCAACACATGGATATATTAGCACTACACATATCATTTATGTATGTTCTTTTAAATGAAACAAACAAACAATTAAATATACACATACAATTTTTAAGCAAAACATTATCATATCATAATCGCGTCTAAAAGGTTTTAATTAAAATGGTACTAAGTTGTCACATATAGTATATTGAACAATGTGAATAATGATTACATTAAACATATAAATACTCGTATATTGTTAAATAGTATGTCAAGTGCAAACCAAGTAAATGCCTGGATGCGTGCTTGGTGATGGACTTTTAAAAAATGAATAAAATCGAATCTACAGGAGATTACAATCACTGAGCTTCTTTGCATCATTGCTCTGTTCCTTTAACACTGTTGAAGCAGCATGTGATTGTGTGTGTATGTAAAGCTGATTTATGTAAAGCTCAATTTCCTATTGAATTGCTTGTTTGGTGGCACAGTAGCAGACATAGCTGCATCTTTTCTGGGCATGATGTCTGTGTTGGGCATAGTTGTGTCTTTGTTGGGCATAGTTGTGTCTATATGAGGTGGTGTGTCTGGTGCAGTTTACTGGTCTACACTGGCTTAACCTGGCAATAGAGAACTTGGTAGGAGAGTGGAATGTTGGTATGCATGTTAGCTAATTCGGATCTGCTGAATAAAGTTAAAGCTGATTCTTCTGAAACAGAAAATTATGAGATTAGTAATTTACTAATACCCTCAAAATATTGATTTGAAGAAAAATGTTTACCTGATCAATGTACTCTCCAGAATGAGTAATAAATAATATACTTATATATCTAATTTACCAGAGATTGAGATTACAGAAATTATAAAATATTTGAACATAATAAATATTCTGTCAAAAGAAAATTAATATGAATTGTGCTAAATAATGGAAAAATCAGGATCTTTCATTCAACTCAATTGTTTTCAAAACTAAAAGACACAAGTTTCAGAAGACTTGTGCTACTTACTTGTATGGGCCTGTCCATTAGGCATCTATCCTTCCTTCCTTTTCTACCAATATTCTTCATGACTTTCATGAACACTGAATCTCCAATGGCAAGATTGAAGAACACCCTTGTTCTTTTTGTCTAGCAAAAGCAACCTTTTTTTTTCGGGGGGGGGGTCTCAATATTGATCAGAACCTGTTAGAATAAAATATGCCCTTGCATTATTGACAGTAATAAAACTTTGTGAATGCAAAACTCTGATGATAAAGCATCAAACAGGTCAGTACGTTTAGTTTACGTGCTATATCTGATTAACTCAATAACTGGCTGTTAACCTAGAGTGATCCCTGACCATAATTGTTTCTCTGTTTTCCAGAACCAAATCTCTACACTTAGCACCTCACAAATTTAAAACACATCGCATGATATAGAAACACAACTGACCTGATCTTTCACAGTTTCTGCAAAGTGTTCATGTTACATGGTAATATTCTCAGGAATACCCTCATTTAGAATTGGCACTACAATGCCTTCCTCAGAAACGGGTTCCATCTCAAGAAATATAATATACTATTAAGTACATTTAGCACAAATATACAGTGTTATCCAAGCACATTAGAACTGATCATCCTGAAAAATTATACATTATATTTTAATATAATGTAAATCTGATCATTTTATAGAATGAAATAACTGATCTGGTGCCCATAATCATTATGTATGATTATATTATAACTGTGCAGATAATGTGAATCAAATGACTAATTATGCAATACAATTGTTCAAAACAAACCTTTAATGGTGACTGTGGATGTCTTCCAAATGTAAGGAAGAATGATATAAACTTTTGCATTCTGATGGAGTATTAGCAACCTAGCAAGAACATAACACATGTACACAATTAAAGCTACATAATAAGTCAAAAAGTGTGTAACGTTTACAGTAAAACAGGTTTCAATATGTTCTATCCAGTAGAACAATGAATAAGTTGATAACGCATGACTTTATCAGAGGGCTTATATGTAGAGAGGTGTTACTCTTGCCATGCCATTTTGAACCAGTAGTGCACCTAGCGGCCAGGTGCTCTTCTCAGATAAGGAAAAGCTCTCTGGTTGTACACATGTGATTGTGTACATGTGTGTCGTATGGTTGAAATGAATTGCCAATACTAGTACTATATGTTACATGATCGTATACTCTTGTGCTAATTAACACTTTAATTGTGCACACATGATGTTGAAAAAAACAAAGCTGTGAAACTGTAAATAAATAAGCCATTTCACAGCCTGGTCACTTCACAGCTGATCAGAAAATAATTGAACATGGTTTAGGTCATTTCACAGCCTATTTACTTTTGTGTGTGGCATATTTTTTAAATGAAAACAATTACCTGGTAGATATAATATATATATATATATATATATATATATATGCATATTTTTCATTATGTCAATTTATCATCAGTTATCACACACAACAATCATGGGTCATGCCATGGTTAATTTATTTTTATTTATTTGGATATATACATATACAGCTATTATAATGCAACCATAACACAATACACTACAAACCTCCCACCATATATTCATCATGTTTGTTTATCATATATTAACTTTAAAAAATCATAAGTTCATTTAGATACTGCGAACAAAGAATATACATGGAATATTATCAATGTTTATGTTTGCATTAACATGTTAGAGATAGAGAAATTAGTACTTTAATATGAAGGATCAAATAAGCAGCATCAAATTTCTTGTGCCACTGCATGCTCATCTAAGGTTACAATGTGTCATCTGTTATCAAATGCACAGAATAACCAAAATTGCTTCCAGCTTTAAACAACAACTACTACAACAAATATGACATTTGGTCAAGATCAGTGAACTGTTTAAAGTTAGACTGTGATGCCCCCCCTTCAACCTCATATTTACACATGCCATGTTCACTAAATTCTTTTTTAAAATAAGCCTGTTCTCATTGGTGTAAAACGAATTTGAGCCATTGAAGGAAACGTATCATGTACAGACTTAATTAATCTTGACAAAATGCCCTTCAAAACCATAACTTTGTGAGTATATATTTGAAACACCTTTTCCACCCATCCAAGAAAATTGGAAAAAATTGGAGATGGTGCATACAATAAACCAAAACCTGTTTTTCCTTGTGTTTGTACACCTTTAAGTGGCACAAGAGATTTGACTCTGAAACAACCAGTCTGATGTCAGTCAGCATTCTTAAACAATCTAAGCACTTGGCTTGAAGCATCAAGTTTCTCAGAATATACCCAGAGATGTAAGACACAACATTGACTACTTTGACAGATAACTCAGAATCATCTATTACATCCAACACCAGTAAATCTGTATCCGACAGCTTGGCCTGTTTACATGGTATCTCTCATCATCACAGAACTTCAAGGACTGAAACAGAACAATACCTTGTAAAATAATGACTTGAACCAAGCGTACACACAATGTGCAAACACATGTTTTCCTTTTTTTTCAAGTTGGTTAAAGAATTTGATTTGGTATGCATTTAAGTTATGAATAGAGGTACCGAAGCACATGAGTTGGATATTGACATTAAGCAAAATTCAGGTACTAATTCAGGTGCTGGTAATACTTTTTTATATCAAGATATGAACTGGGCTGACAAAATGTCGGGTTTGATGCCTTGTTTTTTATTTAATTAAATTTAAAATACCAATTTGTAATATGTTCCACCATTAATATTTATAAATATTAATTACCATCATAGCTGGCCCTGTCTCCTGTATAGGTCTCCTATCTGCTGGTACCTTTCTCTTTGATTTCAGTAGATGAGGTGGGTTTGTTACATCAAAAATAGTCGGAATAGCATTCATTCCGGACAAGTTTGTCTCTTGTCTGGTTCATGAATTCCGTTTCAGTGAAGTGCATATAATACATTCCACAATTACTATATTCAAGTAATTTACATCCTTCCTCATCAGATCAGCATGACTTCTTTTAATAACCTATCTTTTGCTTCTGTTAATAGCAAAAATAACAAAATTAATGTTTCTACCATTATTTGAGGTATTTAATAATTAATTTCATAGCATTTAAATTAGAACCAGTGATTTATATAGATAAGTACGAATTAATTAAGTTTAAAAATAAATATGGATGGAGGTGATCATATAAAAATCAGCTACTTAATTACAGTACTTAGGGAATAATTATCTAATTAGTCACGTAATTATATTATTAACAAAATACAATTTAGCTCCTTTCCCATCAAGGCGCCTCCGTGGTCTAGCGGTAGCGTGTTGGACCACAGATCACCACCACCCGTGTTCGAATCTCGGCGTGGGCATATCTGAAGGTTGTTTCATCTTTGACTTCATCTCATTACCTTTGGAGGTCGCTCCGCCCATTTACCCTAAGATGTGCACAAAAGTGGCCTTAAAACACCAATCATCATCATCACGTCCTCCCCCATAACATCTTCATTGGGTCTAATATATGTAAATGTAAGCTTATGTCTATCTTACAACTACGTTGACTAACTGTTAGTGTTAGACGGCGTATCCATTTCAAGATTTTATTAATAACTTATAAATCTGTCAATAATAAGAATTGGTGTCTATCAGAAAATCATCCCGAAACCTCCGATCATCCAGTCAGATACTATTGCAGGTGCGTTCAATGTTGCAGCCTCCACTCTGTGGAATGGGTTGCCGGCGGATATTAGAAATACTTCGTCTCTTGAACATTTTAAATTCGTTTTAAAACACACCTGTTCAAGGTCGCTTTCACAGATAAATAATAATTATCTTTTAAATCTATTATAGGGTTTTTACAGCCATATTATTTGGGGTATTATTATATTACATATTATTTGTACGGGCCTTTGAATGGCTCCTGCTAGTAAGGGCACTTTATTAAATATACATTAGTATTACTATAATTATTATTATTATTCCATGATACGCATAGGCTTTCCCTTCTTCCCTGAGTAAACCCCCTAAATTGCCTCACTCATTGTGATTCCCAGTGGCTGACAATACGAGGCTGCGAAGAACCTTTGACCTATTTCCATAAGGTCTGGAGGTGTGACATCCTCTTCACCCAGCACATGGTTCAACCCAGGAAAATCACCGAGCCGTGATAGCGCAGTTAGTTAGAGCGTAGGACTCGTAGCCGAACAGTCGCCGGTTCGAGGCTCCGTGAGCTGCAATGCCGTCATGTGGCGACTGGTTCACGCTCCATAAAAAATAGTACCTGTCAGGACTATGTGTTTCAGTAACGCGTTGTGCCGCTTTGCGCCTATAATGGCAGCATGCTCCCTTGGGAGTTGAGATGGGTGCTGGATGGAAACAGGTCTGAGTCAGGGAAAATAATATCGTAATGCGCCTTAGAGCAGCTTCTAGTTATATAAATGTCATATTTTATTAAGGGTTAGGACACAGTGTAGCATCCACTATGAACATGTATGCCCATTATCTGCAAAAACTAAGACACAGCTCGGTACAGGTCGTTAGCTATCCGTAAGTGTGGCAGCAGCCTCGATTATCAGTAGCTGATATAAAATAACGTCTATTCAAAACACAAGAGTACCTCCAATCATTTAGAATACAATAAATGTCTTCAATAAAATACAATATCTACTAATATCCAATAGTAACAAATGTCCCACAGCATGTATCAGCAATGAAAAAAGATAGTGTGACTGCATGACTTCGGTTTTGGTTTTGTTGTTCGGGGAGAATCCCCAGTCTGTCGCTTAATCAGCACAGCCTCTATGTTGGAGTGGTTGAGAACCACCCTCCCCCACCACTCACAGGGGAGCAGTACGGAAAGATGGAGCCGAAATACCCTGAGGGTGTCACTGCCAGAGTGTTTTACGTCCTCAGGGGGTTTTAACGTCCCCCTTTATTTTAAATAATTCAGTGGAGACGGCAGCGCCATTTAACGTGGACATTGTAGTGAGCCGAGAAATTAATCCCTGGAAAGTTTCGACCTCTTACGTGGTTCGAACCTGTGACCGTTGGCATCAAGTGTCGGGTGCTTAACCGCAAGGCCACCGGAGCTCACTATGCATGCATGACTTCATTTTTTCTCATATCCTTATATAACAAGATATGTTTTGCTTCATAGCCCCTTGAACACAATAATTAGGAGTACAGATAAATAAATATGTATAAGCATAACTACTTACTAATTAACTGTAAAGAGTCTCAAGACACTAACCACCTACTCCTATTATAACAGTTTCCTTTTGAACTGTTCAAACTGGAGATAGATTGTTAACTGTATAAACATATACTGGACCAATTCTGTGACGGGTGACCATATATATAGAAGATACAATATAATCTCACTTTTATGCCAATTTTGGGACCTGGTTGAAAGTTGGTTTTGTGGTGGGGTGCCTTTAGAGTGGGGCATATTCGACGGTTAGCCAGGGAGGTGGTTGGTTACACGTGGCTTTTGATCCTTTGTTCACAGATTATGAAAAACATTTCATTGTCAGTGTGTGGTGGTAATAGCGGGTGGTATTCATATGACAATGTATGGTAGTCGTATTGCGTAAGCATTGGCGGTGGCTGAATAAGGGGAGGAGGTGGAGCATATATTTTGGATTTAAAATAAATAAAACCCATCTTTCAAGCAACCCGCTGAGGATGTAAAACACTCTGGCAGTGACCACCCTTACGCTTATTCGGCACAGCCTCTATGTTGGAGTGGTTGAGGAAAAACTCCTCCCCCAACACTTACAGGGGGAGCAGTACGGAAAGATGGAGCCGTAATACCCTGAAGGCGGACACAGCTAGAGTGCTTTACGTCCTCAGGGGTATTTTAACGTCCTACTCTATTTTAAATCATTCAGTGGAGACGGCAGCGCCATTTAACGTGGTCAGCCAACCACGATGTTGTGAGCCGAGACATTAATCTCTGGAAAAGGCCACCGGAGCTCACTATGCCTTCATGGTTATTTCATATTTGTATTGTTGATACCATGTAGTGATGCATGTGCGGAGGGTATGTCTGTCTGTTGATGGTCGGGTGACTGTCATATCAGCTTCGAAAATACATTGCTCCATCCCTCACATAATAATAATAATAATGTATATTTAATAAAGCGCCCTTACTAGCAGGAGCCATTCAGAGGCGCTGTACAAATAATATGTAATATAATAATACCCCAAATAATGTCTGTAAAAACCCTGTAATGATTTAAAAGATAATAATTATTTATCTGTGAAAGCGACCTTAAATAGTTGTTCGCTCTGGAACCACCTTCAAGGGTGATGGTGTGCACATTCCATATATATTGTGTGAACAAGGGCGGCTTACGATGGATGCGAATTGGGGGAATAGTCCCATATGGAGGTTGTGGTAGCTGTATCTGACGAAATATTGCAGTAATGGCTCAAATCCATCTGGAATGTTTTTTTCAGAGATAAATCATTCCCTCGGCTACGTCCTTTTCTGGCAAGAAAGCAAGGCCGTCCAAATAATTTTTTCTTCAACAGCTTCAAATATTAATTTAAGAGTGGGGTTATGTCCGAAATGTGTATTAGTGAGTGGGGTTTTATCCGAGTGGGGTTTGTCTGGTGGGGTTTTGTCCGAGTGGGGTTTTGTCCTGGATCCGTGGCATATCCATTATAACAATATGTGAAGCGGGAGCAGAGAGGTATGGTACACAACTCATATTGGAATATGGGTACCAGCTGCAACTATCGTTTTTGTCCAACCGTAAACAGACGATGGAAGATTTTCTCCAAGTCAAATGCTGTCTTCTCACCAGTTTTCATGCCTCGTTTAAGCTTCACTTGACTATATATATATATATATATATATATATATATATATATATATATATATATGAAAAGAAAGAAAAAGTGAATACTGAAAGATTAAGAATGATAAGAAACAGCAAATATTAGTTGAAAACGATGTCCTCATAGCAAACTGAATCGGTCGATTATCCTCGCCACGTCTGTCCGAACCGCTCCGCACTGTGGTCGAACTGCCCCCTTCGCCCCTTTGCTGATGTAAATAACGTTTACGACATTGAATTGGGTTATAAATCACGTGATCAATGCCTTATTAGGAACATTAAACATTAAGCGACCGTTAGAAAAGTACTTCTCGCCTATACTAAGATCAAACCATTGAGTGATCGAACCTCCCCACCTCACCCCTAGTGAAGAGGTCTGCACATCTGGATGTTTATCAAGCTGGAATATTTTGGCGTAGTTCTTCCATTCCTATTTCCACAGCTTCCTGTCCAGTCAGAATCCGTTAATCCGTACATTGTTTATCCGACAAATCCACCTTCCGACACATTATTGTCTGTGACGGAATTAGCACCATAATAATAATAATAATAATAATAATAATAGTATTTTATATAGCGCCTTATTCAACTGAAATTGCTCTAAGGTGCTTAACATTTAAAACACAATTAAAACATATTCTGAGCTCATATAGATCAAATACATTTCATACATAATAAACTGGTTTAATATTATAAATACGCCAATTTAAATAAATTGGTTTTAAGAACCTTGCAAATATGTCTTTACTTGCTGCCAGTTTAATGTGGTTTAGCAACTCGTCCCACATCCTGGGAGTTGAAGCTCGGAAGGATCTCTCTCCGTACATTGTTGTATGGCTTCTTGGTACCCTCAAAAGTGAATAGGACTCAGATCGGAGCATTTTCACTGGTATATATTTTTCGATCAGATCTCTTAGATACACTGGTGCTGTTTCATTCAGTACTTTGAATGTATGACAGAGGATATTGTACAGCTGGAACAAAACTGGTGTTATATTTTGTGAGTGCATGTCACCAGACGTGCAGCACAGTTCTGCACTCGCTCTAGGCGGTTTGTCAGAGAAAGGGGATATTATATAACAATGCATTGCCATAGTCCAGTCAAGAAATTAAAGTGACTGGCACTAAAGTCTTGCATGCCTCATCATTAATGTATTTAAGAATAAGTCCTATATTTCTTATTTGACAAGGAGAGGACTTACATATAGAATTAGCCTGATTCCTTATTTCTAAAATATTACCGAATATGAATATAAGGTCTAGATTTCTCACAGACATGGACAAGTTTATATAAAGTTCCGGATTCTACCTTAATGCGAAGATATTTCAATTTTCTTCACATCTTGCTTATGTGACCACGCATACAATGACACTATAAATCTATTTGTTCGTGTTTATTTGGTTCACTACCTTGTGAAGTATATAATTATGCAAATATTTTAAAATCGGGAAACTCAATTTATGCATGCCTAGCACATACAATTTACCTACAAATGTTTACATACCAGAAATAAATATATTAATACAATGGTAATATAACTTATTTGGTAAACAATTCTACGAGTAACATAACGATCAGTGACATGGCATTTATACTAACATAACAGTAATTCTTTGGTCCTAAAACGGACCCCTATGGTATACCATAATGAAGACCTAACATCTGGTGATGTTTTATCCGTAGCTGAAAGACACTGGGTCCTGTCGAGGAGGTACCACTTTACCCAAGTTACAGCATTTTCGTTGATGCCAAAGGAAAATTATAAACACTTCAGAAGTATCGGATGATCGATTACAGCAAAAGCTGCCGATAAATCAGGCGTAATTAATGCAGTCATGGATCCTTTATCAAGAGCCTCGGCAATGTCACTGTGCACTTTCAAAAGACAAATTTCTGTTGAATGATGTCACCGAGATGATTGTGTTCTAATTGCTCTTATATGCGACTTGCAACCACATTTTCAATAAGTTTGGAGATGAAAGGAGGGTTAGAAATAGGACGATACTTCTTCATATCTTCCTTATCCGAACCAGATCTCTTAAGCAGCGGAATATTATGGTGGCTCGGTTCAAACACAACGGCATCGCTGTTACAGTTAAATCTATAAGCGGATTGAAATTCTGGAAATCGACGTTTAAACTGGTCAAAAGCAGACTTTGTCAAAACGTTCGATAGGAAACCCAGGTTGATGACGGGTCGATAGTTTGTGTTGATTGGATCTAGACCTTGTCTCTTAATTAGTCGTGGGACAATTGCTGACTTCCCGATTTCAACAAAAGTTCCGCTTACCAATGACGTGTTCACTATCCTTGTGATAAGGATTAGACAGGACTGTAAGCAACCTATTAGAAACTTGATTGGTAGAAGGTCGATCTCGCATGATGTTGTTTTCAGGGTGTCTATTATTTTAGAAACCCTAACTTCTGTTATCTTTGCATGTTCTGTATACCACATTGACACCACGCGGCATCTCTGTTTCTAGGCCGTGTTTCAGAAATTACCGGGATATCTATATTTTGTTCGTCTACTATATCACGTATGATATGGTCTTTGTTTTTGGTCGATTGTATATTGATCGCACATAATTGAAGATGTTGATTAATACATACGGTGAATGGTCGTATTTGTTTTATGGTTATAAGGTAGAGAGAGGTTAACTGATCTGTTAAGATAATGATCTTGAAGATATCTCCTCCTTTGTTCGTATCCATCGCCCTTACACCTTTTCCTGAATATTGTGTTTGAACGGACGCTTTGAATTGTATTAAATGGTAGTATATTCAGCACTCTGTTGTGTCTAAGTCTAACATGTTCTCTTATGTCGAATAGTATACGGCTACTATACGTAACATGCCGATTATCGCTTACTTCAGAACGCCGGGGCTGGGTAGCCATTGTTGACATTTCCTTTGAGTTGATTAAGAAATGACCTTATTTTCTCTTGATGATATGATATCCATCTGGAATATAATATATATATATACATATATATATATATATATATATATATATATATATATATATATATATATATATATATTATTGGCCCTTTCAGTTTCTAGTAATTTCTTGTTGCCTACAGCGGAGTGACAAATAGTTCTGTCTGATATTACAATGTTAATGGACCATCGTAGTCGTTCGTGAATAGTCTCTAGAATTATTCAAGGTTAATATTAACAAAGTGTCGTAAGTTCAGGTTATGTTGTTTGAATTAGTAACTTGAAGTAATGTGTGTCCGAATTCCCCTATTTATGTGGCTCTATCTTGTATATTATTAGAAATATTTCTAGGTGCAAATATCGGGTTGTACTTTTGCAAATAATGCTGATGCATCGTGCACTGACCAAGACATGTTGTCGTCACGGTATACTGACGGTGTGACGTCTTGTTAATGCTTGCTTGGGTCCGGTCAGGGTATTAGGGTGGTGGTTTAAAAAACGGCAGCGCCAAATTAAATTTCCAATTAAATGGTCGGGCTTTTTAAAATTTGATAGGCCCCGGTTATGACGGGTCGATATTTTACTTATTATTTTAATTATTAAAAGCGACTTCCCCATTTAAAAATTTCCCCCTTTCCAATTCCTTGTTCACATCCTTGCGATAAATTAAAACTGTAACAACTATTAGAAATTATATTGATTAAAGGGGGATCTCAAATGAGGTTGTTTTTAGAATTATATTTTGAAACAAACTAATTATTGTACATTTTCATTTTGTTACCACACTTTCAAACCCCGTTAGCTTCTTTTTCCTTTTCAGTTAAATCTATATTTTTTTGGATATAATAAATTTTTTGTTATTGAATCGATTTTAGCATTGATCGCACATAATTGAAGATGTTGATTAATACATACCGTGAATGGTCGTATTTGTTTTATGGTTATAAGGTAGAGAGATTTTTTTTTCTTTTTTTCTTCAGTTAATCTGTATAATCGGGTAATATGTGTATTACCTGACATATTCAGGTAATACGTCTGTGACGCTTTGTGTCTTATTTGCTGGGTGTGTATTTTGGATTCCGGTTTCACCTGGGATGTGGATATTTTGGCTTTGAGTTGGTCGGGTCGAATCGGTTTGGCGCCAATGCGGGAAGGGTGTCAGTACGGGGTTCTTCCCGTGTCCTCTCAGTGAGGAGGGTATTTTCCCGCCCTAATCTCCGGGCGAAATACTCCGAGATCCTATCTGGTATCAGGATCCAGCTCTCAGCCAACCATGCGCGTCTTTGGCTTCCCGGATAAGATTCATTCAGAGCCGCAGAATACAGTATATAACATATATATTAGTAGTAAGTGAGCTCCGGTGGCCTAGTGGCTAAGCACTCGGCACTTGGTGTCAAGGGTCACAGGTTCGATCCCAGCAAGAGGTCGAAACTTTTCCACGGATTAATTTCTCGGCTCACAACATCGTGGGTTGCTGACCACGTTAAATGGCACTGCCGTCTCCCCACTGAATTATTTAAAATAAAGGGGACGTTAAAAACCCCCCGAGGACGTAAAACACTCTGTAGAGACCACCCTCAGGGTATTTCGGCTCCATCTTTCCGTACTGCTCCCCTGTGAGTGGTGGGGGAGGATGTTTCTCAACCACTCCAACATAGAGGCTGTGCCGAATAAGCGACAGTCTAGGGATTCTTCCCGAACAACAAAACAACAATATAGTATATAATTAGATCTACCGGCATTCAACAAGTGTCCGACCTACTTCTAGAGTAGGTATCATTCACTTTTATGTATTATATAGCTTAAAACGTATGTGGTAGGAGTTATATGGTTCCGTCTCGTGGATATTGTATATATTTGTATAGGCATTATAATTTAGTTTTTAAATTATTAAACTTAGTTGCACATATTCATAACTTGGTCTTGAATGATAGTTAATTTATTTGATTTGTCTGTGGCATGTGTTGTTGGTGAATGTGTAAACGCTACCTCTTCCGCACATAACACCCCACACGTATTACACGTCTATTGCTAACTGAGATTTAATACAGATTACCTAATTTCACACACACACACACACACACACACACACACACACACACACACACACACACACACACACACACACACACGCACCACACACACGCACACACACACACACGCACGCACACACGCACACACACCTATGTTTATTACTCCATCAATTATGCAATCCTATTTATTGCGATAGTTACATGTATAATGTTTCAAATTATTGTATAGAAAAAGATCTTTACTTCTAACTACAACTATTTCGTTTAATTAATACTAAATTTTAGGTACTATATGTAATTTTTATGCTGACACATAGATAGTTCTACGTGTGTATAGATATGTGGTGGTGTAGAACATTATATATATATATATATATATATATATATATATATATGGATGTATAGGTCTGAAGTGATGTTTAGATGTTGATGTTCTGAGCCATTTCATATCAGACTTATTTCGATCCAGATTCCTTATATTACACTGTAAGAAAGTTAATTATGTCGTTATTACAACATATTTTATTCTATTAGAATTGCTAAGTATAATGTAGAATCTGTATTGTTGTCCTCTTGTGTGGTCTATAATAATAATAATAATAATAATAATAATAATAATAGTAAATGACCGAAATGGCAGTTATTTTACGTAGCTTAGCTACTTCAAATGAGAGAGACGTATATTGTCTTTAACTTACTGCTTCACAACGGGGACTAATTCTAAATAAAGCGGAGAGGCGCTTTAATTAGATCCCACCACACCTAACTGCATACACTTAGGGACGCTAAATTAGGCGTGAATGAACGTTCACTTAGTGATGAACGGAAACGTATGAGGATTAGCTGTTAGGTTCGAGTAAATCATAGTATTTAATCTGGTTTGAGACGATATGAATGGAGGTATATGAATTGGGCATTTGATTTTATGTTCTAACTAATTAATATAATACATTCATCGTAGTATGAGAGTAATGCCGTATTAATCTGTTTTGATTTAACTTTTTATTTGTCCAGAATGTCCACCGAAAGAGCACTGCTTTTACATTAAAAGTAAAGTGGGTGGCTTGGTGATGGAAGTTGAAAATGCTGGAGTTGATCCAGGCACTCGTGTTGTTATGGTGCCAATGTCAGGTCAAGGAAAAGACTGTGAACTATGGTTTGAGGATTATCAAACTGGAACCATTAAATCCAGACTTAACTTGCTTTGTTTGGATATACAAGGTATAAAAGGTTCAGGTTGATATTTGTGTTTGGGGGAGAGGGATCTTTATATAATTGCGTTTTGATGTCAAGAACAATATGAAGTAAAAAGGTAGCCTGCCTTAAAATATTTTAATTATATTTGTCTCTTAAGTGGATTAATATTTTAATGGATATAATAATCTAAGATGCTTCATTTCACATTTAATCAAGAAGAAGCTAACCAGCCGCATCAGGTAATAAAGCTTCTCCAGAGTGTACCATCCAATGCTTTATGTCCTACCTCTGTCGGAGGACGAACATATTACTCTGCTGTGGCTAACACCGAGTTGGGCAACATTCCCGGTAGAGCTGTAGCGAAACAGTGTTGGTATTCCTACGGCGGAGCGGAATATTGTACGGCTGACTTCAGCTGGATCACGGCGCCAAACACAAAATTGATCCGTAACACTGGCTCTCCACCAGCTGGCGCTATAGGTGCCGGACACCAGCAGGACGATGGCTGTACCTACTACTCGGCTAAAGGCAATACCTGTTGGTATGCATATAATGGCAGCGAACATTATACATCGGATTTTGACTGGATAGTTATAGGTAACAGAATAAAATAGTCCATTAATTATTTGTTGGTATTAATGAAGGTTAGGTTTAACAAATTGGCATTTCTAAATATTTACATTCAGTGCATAAATTCACTCTCAATAATTATATTAATATAATTGTAGATTTTTTGGGAAAGCCAGTGGTTTTTCAGTTTAATGATTTTATGTTTGTCTGAACTTCCATTCGAATTTAATATCAGCATCTTGTCAGATAGTATATTTTAAATAATGTTGGATTGTAATTAATATTCCTGCATCTAATTAGCAGGGAATGATTTCCTAGTTTTGAACCCTTATGCACCTGGATGGATATAAGGTGAGGTATATATATATATATATATATATATATGTGTGTGTGTGTGTGTGTGTGTGACAGTATGTATGTAATAGTTAATCTGTATAATCAGGTAATATGTATGTTACCTGAAATTTTCAGGTAATGTGTATTAATTATCAGGTAGCAATAGACGTATTACCTGAATATTTCAGGTGTTGTCGCGATAATAATTAATTACGCCAGGAGTTGGCGACATCTCGTGAATATTTTATTTGCTGAAATTGATCTCTAGTGAGCGAAGCTAGAACCAAATAAATTTTAGCGCTCTTTTGCCGAAGTATTCCCATGAGGAGATTTACATTTGTCATTTAATCGAATATAGATGGCCTAAAGAGGTATGAACAATTAAATAAAATTTTCTCTATGTAACGATATGTAATTTAGTCAGGTTTTGATAATACAAGTTGTGTTCAATGTTCTAAGCCTGAAGTGCAACGCACGTGCTGGGCGATAACGGAGTATATTTCGAATACTCGCCTATAAGATGCAAAACGTGTAGAATGTTTTAGATGTTCATAATCGTTTAATATTCAAGCCAAAGTGTTATATCAACCAATGTACATGTAAATAGAAGTTATGTGTTGCAAATCAGTATAATACCGTTGTTTTGTTTATTGTCAAATGACTAAAGTAAAGGAGCTAAAATAGTCTAATATCATGTGTAAAGTGATTAATTGTAGAGATGTTTTGTACCTTTTTCATTGTAGTTTCACGTAAAGATGGGTCATACTGTAGACATGATATTCGGCAACAGAATAAACTGTTAAAACCCAAGGTTGTTGTGCTTGCAATTGCCTTACATCAGGTAATGTACATAATATGTATGTTACCTGAAATATTACATATTACCTGATTATACATATTAAACTTTTGAACTTTTTCCATCATTAAAATTGATCACAAGTGACCAGTTTAAATCTGTTTCACCAATAAAAATGATTATTGTTCAAATTTTGTATTGGAGTTTTAGACATATTATTTTGGGTATCACTGTACAGTGCTTTTGAGTTGCGCCCGCAAGTATGGGTGCTTTATTAGATATACATTATTATTATTGCTACAAACAAATGTACATATTGTTCAGGTGTTCCATTACTGTATCCTTTCGTATTACTTGTTTACCATCCCGGATAGCATCCCCACTCACGTCAGTGATTGGTGGCCCCACTAAACCACTAACTTCCGCTCAAAGAGTAGTTCTGCACTGAATAAAAGCAATATATAAAATCCAATTAGAAAGCCTGCAAAAGTATGAGCTATCTTTTCCACTCTCTGGATCGTCCTGGACTGCATCATGTATTTTTTGGAGCGGAGGATTTTGTTTCCAGAGTTTGGGGAATTTTCTATTATCTTTCTTTTACGTAAGGGCGCCCCCCGTGGTCTAGCAGTAGCGTGCTGGACCACATATCACTACCACCCATGTTCGAATCCCGTCGTGGGCATATCTGAAGGTTGTTTCGTCTTTCACTTTGTCTCATTATCTTTGGAAGTCGCTCGGCCCATTTAGCCTACCATGTGCACAAAAGTGGCCGTAAAACATCAATCATCATCTTTCTTTTATGTAAGATAGAGCAAATTTATTTGTTGATCTGTAACATTCTTGAGGTCTATTTGTATTTAAATAATCATTGATCATCACATATTACATATATTGGGAGTATTCTATTATTATTGCATGGGTATGAAGGTAGACCCATAAAGTCAACTAAATCTTTCATTACCATACCCCTAAATTGTAGAAGAATGTTTTCATATTTTTTCCATATTGATGTCTAAGTGAAGTGGTAATCAATATTCCTATAGATCTAATGAACTAAATATAGATGCAGACTAGATCTAGGCTTAGTCTAGTATAGATCTAATAGACATCTTGTGTAGATCTAGACTAGAGATCTGGATTGATCTGGATATGCTAGGCCTATTCCTTTTTAATACATAGTAGGTCAATAATCGGTGTCTTTTTTCCCCCCAGTATCTTCATAGACTTGTCATGCCTGGGTCTTTTACAATTATATGCAAGCAGCTGCAGGAAGCAGAAGGAGAAGTCATTAGCTGGGGAGATCAGCCAGAAAAGGCATCAAAGTGGTATGGCATCCCAGTTGTGACAGTCTCGGATAATGTGCATGGTAAGGTGATATTCTTTTTAGTCTGGTAACACTGGTCATCAGTGTACTGGCTCTTCCTGAACTTGATACTTGTGACTACAGCCATGTGGTTCTGATGATCCACATTCATCTGGTTCTTCAGACCCACAAACATCTGGTTTGAGACAGATAGAGCCGGATGAGTTCATGGTTTGTGACTCATAACAATTGTCTTCATTTCCATGTTGCCTGAAGGAGTCGGATGAGCCAGCGAGTTTTTCCCTAACAAAAAGAGGAGATGAAAAGGAAAGAGGCGAGGGAGGCCACAATATCAAGAAAGAAGGAGCGGTGAGAAAGTGGAAAAGCTAATCTGGACAGTATGTTTGCTATGTTGCACATCAGATTGGGGGTGGGAGGTGTGGGTACAATGTGACACATGTAAATGGTGGATGCATCAGGAAAGTGTACCTGAAGTTATGAGAGAGAAGATGTTCAGTGTGATTGATTTAGGGGGGGGGGGGGGTTATGTGAATTTGAACTGTGTGAATTGTGTGTGTGAAAAACGATGAAAGTATAATGTGTCTGTGAGAGCAAGTGACAGTACACACCACTGATCCATCCACTGATGTGTCTACAATTAACCAAACCAGGTAGTTTATTTTGATTTGATTTTAGCTGTTTTTTATTTCTTTATATTGTTTAGGTGTTATAGTTTTATTTTGGTTTGCTGGGTTCTTTTCTATTTGTTGTTGTTGTTGTTGTATTGTTTAGTTGGATTGTGCTGTGTTGTAATTGTATTTTTTGTTTTGTTTGATACCCTTGCTGTAAAGTATTTAGTCTGTAGATTTGGTTGTTATGGTTTTCATCATTATGAAATGTTTAGTTTTTTTATATATTTTACTTTAAAATAAGAAATTGCTTTATTTTGCCACGACATTGATTTTATCTGGGATATATAAGAAAACGAAGCGACGAGACCTTTTAATGTCTGATGAAACACCCCACAGACCTGGAAAACATTGTAATTCGTTCACACCCACTACACTTCTGCCTTCATCTGAAACAGATTCCTAAATTCGTTCTTGCCATTTTAGTGTCGCGAGAGATTGGTTATACCTCATAATAACGTATGTTATTACTAGGGAATGATAAGATACGAATATTTGGTTAAACTGACATTTGGTCATCTAACAGCGTTGACTATGCCAGGATATTTCGAGTAGACAGCGCCCCACGAATAACCTCTGACTATGACCTCTGGTTCGTTCATTGAGTGCTCGGTTGAAGAATGCTCTTGGGTCAAGTCTTGTACACCTGTATCATGTACCCTCGCTGTTTTCTAAACAAGAATGATTGGAGCCTTGTGGCAACTAGCCGTTGTTCATAGGGCAGATGCTTCAGGTGTGGGACTAACTTTGTTGCTCAACACTGAACCATCTCCACTGCCATTTCATCCATCTGATAGTGTTGATATCATATAATGTTTCCATATTCCAGGTGGGGTCTGACAAGTGCCTTGTACAGCCTTGTCAGAGTGTCTTCATCTAGACATAAGATTGTCTTCTTGATGAACCACAGCATCCTGCTGGACTTGTTAACAGCAAATGATATGTCCTGATGGAATTTCAGCTCCTCGTCAACATAGACAACGGTACCCTTTTCTACTTTAGTGGACTGCAACTCAAAATATCCCATCTTGTAGGCTAGACATCTGTTATTCCTCCCGAGGTGGAGGACCTTACACTTGTCGGCATTGAACTGCAGTTGCCACAGATCTGCTTGCGGTTCGGTTCAGTCATTTTCTGAGGATAATTTCATATAGACCTTTGTGTCTTCAGCAAATATCTGCTGTGCTGCATATCATATCGGGTAGGTCATTGATGAAAATGAAAAACAATTGACTTTCCATCATATGTTGTACAAGGTGATCACGCATTATCGACTCCATGACTTTTCCTATTATTGAGGTCAGACTTACTGGTCTGTAATTACCAGCACTTGATCTGCTACCTTCCTTATGTATTGGTTTCCAATTTTCCCGGGGAGGGGGGGGGGTGCCTCCGTGGTCTAGCGGTAGCGTGTTGGACTACAGATCACTACCACTGGTGTTCGAATTTCGGCGTGGGAATATCTGAAGGTTGTTTCGTCTTTGACTTCGCCTCATTACCTTTGGAGGTCGCTCGGCCCATTTAGCCTACCTTGTGCACAAAAGTGGCCGTAAAATACCAATCATCATCATCCAATTTTCCAGGGAGTGGGAGGTCGCCTCCCACTGAGTGATTTAAGGAAGATGACACTAAGGGGTTATGAAATGACATCAGCCATTTCCTTCAGTACTCTTGGGAGAATTTTGTCGGGTCCAGGTGCTTTATTGGGGTTCAGGTTGGACAGCTTTTTCTGTACCAATTCTGCTGTTATATTTACACTAGTGTGTGTGTGTGTGTGGGGGGGCACAGTACTTAGTTTCTAGTGATGGTATATCTTCCATATTCTCACGGGTGAATATACTGCCAAAATAGGTGTTCAGGATATCAGCCTTTACCAGATCACAATGAGTTTCTGTACTGTCATTACCCTTGATGTCACAATTCTGGGTTTATATCTCCAACAAGCTTTGGGGTCAGACTTCACGTTTTTGGCCAGATCTTTCTCAAATTCTTTACATAGTTAACGTGTGAGTTTGGACAGCTCATCCTTCACTTTGCACCGACTATTTTAGTTTAATCTCTGTAACCATAATAATGTTCAAACACTATTCTTCTGTGAGTAGCTGCAGTTCTTTCATTTTGTTTATCCGTGTATCACCATTGAGTCTCTAGTCAGCTTACCTGGGTTAATATTCACTACATCGGTTTCATTATCTGGTGTGGCAAAATAGATGTACAATGTCTTTAATACATCTACTTTGTACTTGCAAGCCTGCCACTGATCCCTATTTTCCCTACTTTTACACCTCCTCCCTCTTTTCCCTACTTTTTTGGTATTATCCCTATTTTTTAACTACCCAAAAATTACTCCTTGCTATTCATTGACCACAACACATCATGGAGTCAATTTTGGGTGAGTATTTCTCTTCATTTTATTATCAATCATTGCGATTCCCAATGAAGATACAACTGAGGGAATTTCCTCCTTTTCATTCAGCATGAAAATGTGTAGCATATGTAAACTAGAACCTTTTTCTTGGACATATTGAGGAAATGGTACACTATGCTCAGATATCTTTGTTTGGATGTTCACACAAGTTTAAATTGTTTTTATTTCAGCTCCTGTATACCATTATATCCACATAAATGTAGCCTACTAGTTACCAGATAGGTTATATGAACATTTATATGAACTAAACTGTTTAAATAGCCATGCCTCATGGAAATACCAAGTTCCAAGAAAATGGTTGTCAGAGAAAGACTCTCAGGGAAATCTGACTGATCCTTATAAAGCACTATGTTTGGTGTGTAACAAAGGATTCTCCTGCAGTAATTCTGGCAATGCCCAAATTATTGCACATGCAAAGGAAGCTAAACATATTGTTCTTCAAAAGAGTAAGAAGGGACAGAATGTATTGGGAGATATACAAATTTCAAATATCCAAGTTTTTCCCTAAGCAGAACAAAGGCTACATACCTTATATCTGATGGGTTAGGTCCATATTTCAAAAAGAACTTAGTTGAGGACATTAATGAAAGTGGAACTTATTTCACAATCCAGTATGATGAGACCACAACACAACAGGTGAAGAAGCAAATGGATGTAATTGTACGATACTGGTCACACTCCTGAAAGGAGTTAGTAGTGCATTTCCTGTTAGCTTCATTTTACAATCATGCCAAAGCTGTTGATGTTGCTTGTGCATTACTTGATACCCTGAACCAGCCAGACTACAAGCTTGATTTTGGAAAACTCTCGAGTCTGTTGTCTGTTGGACCAAATGTAAACAGGTTTTGTGGAAGATCATTGATGAGCGTTTGAAGGCAGAGAATCTTCATGACTTCCTTCCTTTTATCCCCTGTAGCCTTGGAATATGGAAATGAAGTGGACCAACTCTGCCTAGACTTGTTCTATTGGTTCAAGCAGTCATTCTGTAAGCAGGAGGATTTCCTAGAAATACTCCAAGAGAAAGTATTTTTTATTTATTCTCGGTGGCTAACTCTTGGTCCTGCTACAGAAGGAGTCATCAGGTATTATGCTGCAATCTGTGACTACTTCTTGAAACACCTACTATCAAAGGAGCATGAGAAGAATGATAATTACTGCAGAATATGTGCATGCTTGAAAGACAAGAACACAATCACCAAGCTTAAATTGGTAGCATCACTGGCCAATATATTTGAACCTTTCCTAAAGTTATTCCAGACTGAGGGCCCTGTTGTTCATATTCTCCACAATGAATGTGGTTCTCTGGTTAGGAGGTGTTTGGTAGATATCTAAAGGCAGAGATGCTCAACAAAAAGATTAAAGAGGTTGATTTTAAAAAGGGGGATAACTGGATTCCCAATTCTGAGGTAAAACATGGCGCTGCTGCTTCAGAAAAGATGCCACCAAAGCTAGAGATCAAGGCGATGAGAAAATTGTATGTCACCATCTCCAGGTATCTGATCAACCGGTTGCCCATTGATGATGAAATCCTGAAAGCATTTAGAGATTTTCAATCCATTGATGCAACACCAACATTGAACAACAAAACGACTGAAGAAACTCATTGTAGCTGTTCCTCATGTTCTAACTGACATAGAGGTGGATTCCGCATTGGAGGAGTGGATAGTATATACACACAAAGATATATCTGAGAACTGGTACTTGACAAGACAACCTACCACAGAGTGGACCACTACTGGAAAAATGTCTTCGAGCTAAGGAACTCTTCAGGACAGCTAAAGTTCGTGAAACTTCAAAAATTCATCCCTTGGCTCCTGACTATATCACATGGGAATGCAGATGTAGAGAGATCCCTCTCTCATAACAAGAATGTGTTGACAAGTAAGCGATCATTTCTTTCTCCAGAAGTATTCTCCAAAAGTGGATTTGTGTCAATGATAAGAAGAGGAACTATGAGAAGAAGTTGAATAACACACACACACACACACACACACACACACACACACACACACACACACACACACACACACACACTTCAAAATTCAACAACAAATGATCTGATGCAGTGAAAACTTATGAGTGGTAAGCAAGTCTGAAAAGGTTAGTTTTCAAATGGTGACGGAAAAAATGCTATTTGATGACTTAACATGATAAGTGAGTGGGTTCCAGAGAGTCGAGACAACAGCAGCACGAGTTTTAACCGTTGGAACAGAGTGCAAGTGAAAACCAGATGATCGGAACACTGAACTTGGGTGCTAGAGACAGCATGGAAAATAGATACGAACGTTCCTCAGAAGAAAACTTGACAGGCAATGTTACAGAGTTTGAAAATGATACGAGATTGAACACTGAGCAAATAAAGTAATTTCAGAATTGGCACATAATGAGAAACCCGAGGAGACCGTGTGACGACCCTAGCTAAGCAATCTTTACACACTGAAGTTTGCAATATCCCTAGACAGACATGGGGTCAATTCAATTCCGGAATTGGAATTGATGGTCAATTCCGGAATTGGAATTGATTATTTAAAAAACAAATGAATTGGAGTTGAGAAATTTTGAATTGGAATTGAGAAAATTGGAATTGGAATTGAGAAAATTGGAATTGAGAAATTTTGAATTTGAAGTTTCCTAGAAAACAATTAAATCCAAAAATTAATATACCATTTTTACAATGTTAACACTTACATGTAGTGTTACCAATATACTGGAACCATAATGATCCAGAGCTTTGGTTCCTTATATAGATATATATATCAGATATGCACACCGACTGTGGCACCCCAAGTGAGCATTTAGCCACTGTGACACCACCACATAGCATTCCTGTAATCTATATAGAGATATTGCTATTTAGGAATTTATTAATTTTATCATATCGCCGGGAATGCCAACCTGGAGCCAAAGTTTGCCCCTCCTCTCCTCAAACTGTGACTACGATAGCCTGTCCCAGACCTAACTGTTTAATAACCATTTGAGAGATTTTGTAAACTTACCATATGTCATTGGTTTAGTACCCAGCAGGGTTGTGAAAGTAAATACAGGGTATGACCCCTGCTGGGCGGAGCTAAGCAAATACATTCGTTTCAAGGCTCCTACTGGGCAGTGGAATATCAACATACCTTTGATGATTAGAAAATATACTCTTACATGGGGATGCACCCGAGACTAATCCACCACGTGATATAATACTTCTTTAACTAACCTCTAGCTAACCATATATCACGCCTGTAGTCTATATAGAGATATTGCTATTTAGGAATTTACCCCCATTCAATGTTTAGAATAGGCAGAATAAAACTAAATCCACAAATTAATTTACAGTTTAATTTTTTAATTGAGAACTATTTCTTCCATGACAATCCTACTTGGAATATAAACTACTCGGAGTATGTATTCCAAGTAGGTACTCGGAGTATCTACTCGTGGTAAAAATATTAAGCAAAAAAGTCTGAATTGGAATTGAAATTTTTTAGGTGGAATTGGAATTGACCAAATGGAATTAATTGGAATTGACAAAATGGAATTGACCCCATGTCTGTCCCTAGATGTGATGTTATAAAGAAGCGAGTTGCAGCAAATCTAGCCTACTAATAATGAGTGCTGTAGCAATGGGTTTGGCGACTGAAATAGAACCATAGCCACGAATACGACGAAGGTCGCGAATATGATAGAAGCAGCAGCGACACGTCTGAGAAATATGTTTTCTGACATCAAATAAAGATGGTTGCAGTAATCAAGTTAACTAGTAATGAATACTGTAGCAATGGTTTTGGCGACTGAAAGAGAAAATATGAGTGTGTGTGTTCATTAATTCTGTTCTTATATTAATATTCTCTTTCGGACATTTGCAACACGTCAATATAAACTTATACATACGTGTCCAACAGCAACTCTTAGGATCCTGGTGACAACAGGATATTTTATAGTACAGCATTTTATCAGGTTCTTTTGTACTTAAAATTGATACTATTTAATGGGCGAAAATTTCACTTTCCCCCCCAATCATGAAAATATAATTTTTAGGAATAATATAAAAACGAATGAGCTCTGGCTGTGGCTATATGATTTTTAGTGTGGGCGATCATATAAGCTATCGAGTACTTTCCGACATCCTTGCAAAACGAGGATTTGTAAGAGTTCAATTAATTTGCTATCTTTGGCCAGGACCCTCTTTCATATGATCCTATGGTGAAAGTAAAACGCAACTGTTTATCTCCGTTACACATTAGATGTCGGTGCAATCTTTGTTGACCTAGTTAAATTCTTTCGTCGGCCTACAGATGTAAGCAGCTGTTTTGGACGGGGGAGATTGATTGACACGCATTTACAAGTTATAGCTATGGCGGCAAGAAATGTAATTCTCTTGATGAGTAAATATTGGGTGTGTTTTTGTTCTGTTTTTATATTCAACATTTAGTTTATTTTCTAACTGTTATTTAACTGAATAAACATTATCACCTAATATACAACATTGTATTGGACTCCATATACCATTCTCCAAGCAATCCATCAAGCTGAAGTTGAAGAGTATTGTTTTTGCAAATTTCAAATTTATTCTTCATTCAAAATAGGCAATCAATTATTCACATAACTGATGTTTACGTATTTTGTTTCATTTTTCAAAAGATAAAATATGTGATAGTTCCTTTTGTTACAAGGTTCCAGTCATGGTAGGGAATTCGGATTTCTTCCATTTCTCCATCTTCGTGTGTACATTTGTCATCAAATACCAGTCATAATGTGATATAATACATCCTTTTGTTTAAAGATCTGTCACAACATGGAGTTTATTTTAAGAGTTTTGTTGTGAAGTGGTAGCTCGTTGAATTGACATATCTCAATCATGACACAATATGACACTGACTGATCCGAATCATAATGTTCTGAAATAATTTCACGTGATGACAGTTCCTGGTCATTACTAATTTGTTAGATCCCAGTCACAATGTGATGTGATAGCCTCCTCATTAACATATCCCAGTCATTATATCATGAGTTAGCTTCTTGTGTTGACATATTCGCTAACAATGTGGTGTTGAATTCTCATAGTAGTCTTATAAGATGTCAGGATGTCAAGTTTCACACGTCATCAACACCATCTGAAATATTACGATTTTCATTACATATTATTGATAACAAATAATTATGAGACCTTTGACATTTAAAAAATAACAATTTAACTGTTGTAACAACACTGAAAAGATTTAAGATGCTAACATGTAGTGAGTATAGGATTTTGCTAAATAAATGGGTTATAATAATAATAATAATGTATATTTAATAAAGCGCCCTTACTAGCAGGAGCCATTCAAAGGCGCTGTACAAATATGTAATTTAATAATACCCCAAATAATGTCTGTAAAAACCCTGTAATGATTTAAAAGATAATAATTATTTATCTGTGAAAGCGACCTTAAATAGGTGTGTTTTTAGAAGAGACTTAAAATTTCCAAGAGACGACGAATTTCTAATATTTGCCGGCAACTTATTCCACAAATTGGGGGCTGCAACACTAAACGCACAATCACCATATGACTTGAGCCGAGACACTGGCACCTGCAATAGTATCTGACTGGATGACCTGAGTTTTCGGGATGACTTTCTAATGGAAACCAGTTCACACAGGTATTCTGGTGCCATATCATTAATAGATTTATAAGTTATTAACAGAATCTTAAAATGGATACGCTGTCTAACAGGTAGCCAATGTAGTTTTTGAAGAATTGGGGTAATATGATCATATTTTCTAGTATTTGTTACAATGCGAGCTGCACTATTCTGAATTCGCTGAAGGCGATTAATGTTATAATCAGATATGCCATATAACAGGGAGTTACAATAGTCTATACGAGATGTAACAAAGGCATGAACTACAGTTAAAAGTGATTCTTTTGTCAAGAATGCTTTTAAACAGTGGATGTTCTTAAGATGGTAGTAGGCAGCTCGGCATACTGATGTGACATGTTCATGCATGTTAATACATTGGTCAAAAATAACCCTTAGATTTGTTACTGACCCATTAGGGTAATCGAAGATGCACCCATCTGTAAAGCTGGTGTCTTTAGGGATTTAACACAATGTGGTGATGCCAAATATAAAATATTTGTTTTATTATCATTTAGTTTTAGAAGATTTTGAGTCATCCATAGCCGGATATCGGCAATACAATGTTCTAAATTCTTCAAGGAAGAGGAGAAATTTAACTCATTGTCAGGATCCAGTGATATATACAGCTGTGTGTCATCAGCATACAAGTGATATTTAACCCCATATCGCTGCGCAATGATCCCAAGAGGACGGGTATACATTGTGAAAACCAGAGGACCAAGAACTGAACCCTGTGGTACACCAGATAACAAAAACTGAATGTCAGATAAAATACCATGAACAGACACTCTCTGGGAGCGTTGTTCCAGATAGGATCTAAACCATTCAAGTACTCTACCTGACAGACCAAACATGTCTTTTAACCTAGAGAAAAGTACATTATGGTCAACTGTATCAAATGCAGCAGACAGGTCCAGAAGAACAAGTATTACTGGCTTACCTTGATCAATTGACATCATAATATCATTTTTCACTCGAACCAAGGCTGTTTCAGTGCTGTGACCACTTTTATAGGCAGACTGTAGTGATTCATTAAGGTTATTATTGATTAAATATTTGTTTAGATGGAAAGCAACTGCCTTTTCTATAACTTTAGATAAAAATGTAAGATTTGAAACAGGTCTGTAATTGTTTAGAATATTACAGTCCAGAGTGTGGTTTTTTATTAATGGTTTTACAAGGGCAGCTTTCATGGATCTTGGGAAAACACCCAGAGATAATGATTTATTAACTATATTTGTAATTGGGTTTATCAGAACATCCAGACAATCTTTCACAAGCCATGTAGGCATAGGGTCAACTGCACAGAAAGCATTAGATGACTTTTTCAGCAACTGTCTGATATCTGTCTGATATCAGTTATTTGTATTTACATCTGTAAATTACTTCTAATTTTGGTGGAAACACACACAATCATGTCCAACACCCGCAACATACTCTGTTTAGCATATTCATAGTCTAACCATATGATGCCGAGTTGACAAATTTAGCCTCGGCATTGGTCCTCCCAGGGATTCGAAATTAGAACCAGGAGGTTTACAGCGCAGTGATCTAATGGCTACACTTTTGTACTCGGTTTGTATTTATCACATTCTTGCATAAATTGGTTATACAAATACCATTATCCATCAAATAGAGCACATCTCTGACAAGGCTAGATGAATGATTTTAAAATTTGGGATATGCAAAAGGTAAGATTTAAAACACTCTGAGCCAAACCAAAGAAAGTTATGACGCTTTCCATCTATCATTCATGGTGTTTTCGATATCGTGAAATCGGTTAATCTGCAGGATTTCAGAAAGGTTTTCTGTTTCAATATTGTCTTTTCAAATATAAACCTCAACAGCGTCTTATCAAGTTTAATATGATATTTATATTATGTACTAACCTGTCTATTTGCCACATCCAGGTGTAAATATTTAATTATTTACCTATATGAGCAACTACAAAGGCAATTTTATGTAATTTATTATAAATTTATTGGCAATGGATTGAGAAATAAAAAGGCCTATAAAAATGTTTTTATCATCTGACTGTAAATACTGTTTTCACAAATTTCAAAACAATTGCGTAGATGGGACACTCTTTGACCCAAATAAGAGTTTGCCATGCCCGCACTTGCACTCCTATGGCATCACTGTCCTGGCCCAAAATCTCCATGCTTCACTTCTTGTAGTAATAGTGTTCCAGATGGTAAATTACTCCCATTACATGGATCTATTTCTTACACGAAAAGAAAGTACATATCGTTTTCTGTCCGTTGGTATCCTTTTAATATTAGTTAATGATATACTGAGGTACAATCAAGGTACAAATATAATCTGGGATCGAGTATTTAATTATCAGTACCTGAGTATATTATGGTGTCTACATAATGAAAATTGTTCTTCAGCTAGTTAAGAATATTTTCTAGGGAAACTAAGATTATCCATAATTAGGTCATATCTTTGTCAGGGACGGAATTGCATGTTACAGCCCCAAGTCTTTGCTATTACTTTCCAAACCAAGATAGTCGAAGGTTTAATGTAAACCCAATTTAGGTCAGAGAGAGAGAGAGAGAGAGAGATGTACACATGTTTGTTGGCTGGTTGATGCATTGTGCGTGTGTGTGTGTGTGTGTGTCTTTGTACGTCGCTATGATTAATCTATATAATTTCTATCTTCCTTTAGGGTTTGCCTCCACATAATCCATACTATCCCGGAGGATATCCTCCTCCACCAGCTGCTGGACTGTATCCTCCTGCTTATCCTGGATATGGTCCCACGCCTTATTATACCGTAGAACCTGCGCCTCAATCAGGTAATTGTAAATGACTTTCAACTTTGTCCAATGAAGACCAACCAGAGGAATTGAATGCCTTACGACCCTTACTGTGGAGTGAATAGTCCAAACAAAGAAATTGAAAACCGAATGACTCTTTTGGCAGTGAATCGTTCAGCTAATACAGGATCAGTGTAAATACAGCAATATTAATCTGCTTTTATCTGATTTCTGATTTATTTAGAACGTCCACCGAAGGAACACTGCTTTTACATTAAAAGTAAAGTGGGTGGCTTGGTGATGGAAGTTGAAAATGCTGGAGTCGATCCAGGCACTCGTGTTGTTATGATGCCAATGTCAGGTCAAGGAAAAGATTGTGAACTATGGTTTGAGGATTATCAAACTGGAACCATTAAATCCAGACTCAACTTGCTTTGCCTGGATATAAAAGGTATAGAATACAACGTGAAAGGGAAATAAATCGTGATTTCTGATTTATTTCCAGGCATATATATATATATATATATATATATATATATATATATATATATTTAATGCTTAGTATAATGCATACGTTTTTTTTTTTCTTCTGTTAATTCTATATTGCCATAAATTAAGTGGTAATTCCATTTACAATGTTTCGTACAAAACATATATTGGTCAAAAGAAACCCATTTAAGGTGGATATAAATAGCATCCAAAGTACCAATACGGTCAAACAGTTAAATATTTCTTATCTGGTCTTCTTCACCCCCCCCCCCCCCCTATACTGCCTCCTCCATAATTCCTCAATAAAGACGTTAATCAGCCACATCAGGTAATAAATTCTCCCCAAATCGTACCCTCCAATGCTGTGTGCCCTACTTCCGTTGGCGGGCGAATATTTTACTGCGCAGTGGCTCACACCGAGTGGGGCAACATTCCCGGTAGAGCTGTAGCGAAACAGTGTTGGTATTCCTACGATGGGGCGGAATACTGTACGGCTGACTTCAGCTGGATCACGGCACCAAACACAAAATTGATCCGTAACACTGGCTCTCCACCAGCTGGCGCTATAGGTGCCGGACATCAGCAGGACGATGGCTGTACCTATTACTCGGCTATAGCCCGTAGTCAGTGGGGTAGGATCCCGGGCAAAGCTAAAGGCAATACCTGTTGGTATGCATATAATGGCAGCGAACATTATACATCGGATTTTGACTGGATAGTTATAGGTAACAGAATAAAATAGTCCATTAATTAGTTGTTGTTAATTAATCCTTTCAAACTGGCATTTCTAAATATTTACATTCAGTGCATAAATTCACTATCAATTATTAAATAAATATTAATTGTGGATTTTTGGAAAGTTAATTAGTGTATTTCAGTTTAATAATTGTATACTTGTCTAAACTTCTATTCAAATTTAATACCAGTATCTTGTCAGACAGTGTATTTTAAATAATGTTGGATTGTAATTAATATTTCTGCATATAATTAACAGGGAGTGATTTCATAGTTTTGAACCCTTATGCACCTGGTAGCCATACACAACTCTGGCTTCGCTCAGTTGATAAGATACAAAATAGACAAGATGGATCTAAGGTAAGATATATATATATATATATATATATATATATATATATATAAGTTTTAGACTTCTGTATAATTGTTAAAATAGAATATTTATTAAAAAAACGAATGTATTTATGTTCCCAATTTTCTTGTTCTGCCAATGTCTTTTAAACTTTTTCCATTATTAAAATTGATCACAAGTCACCAATTTAAAACTTTTGACGGCGATTTCGTGGTATCAAAACTGCGGCCTATACACGAGTATATATGGTACATATTATTTGGAGTATCATTGTACAGCGTTTTTGAATGGTTCCTGCTAGTAAAGGCACTTTATTAAATATGCATTATTATTATATCTGTATGGAGCTCTGTCATTTTTAATTAGCATAGTTGGTGTTTGTTTGTTTGTAGGTAGTACAAATGGATTGTGCTGCAAAGGGAAGTCAGGTTTTGTCAACTTTTGCAAGCAATGATGTTAAGCAGAAATGGATATTTTGTAATTATGGAACACAAACTGTAACTAAATCCATTGACCCCATTGTCAAGTCCATGCAACAGTTTACTTTTAGGTGATTACAGATATAGAATAATATCATTAATATGGAGACTATCCTTGAACATTAATAAATCACTGATTGATCTGCATGACTAATTGATTTAATTTCAGAAGTACAGCAACTTAAAACCAAAAAACAGTATACAATGCTTATTGGTATATAATTATTATTATTATTATTATCATCATCAACTGTTGTTGATTAAATTAAACTAGACAAAGTGTAAGAATTACAAATATGTTAGTAATGATTGGATAAAGGTAGAGAATAAACTCTGCAAGAAGATAATGGAAAGTTAGAAAAAAAATTTAAACTAATTATAATCCATGAAATCTAATTTGTTGGATATGACTCTAAATGGAATTTCGTTCTACACCTGTGGTACTATAAAACAGGATAAATCATTTAAAGTCACATTTATGAGAGTGATTGCATGATGAGTCCAAATATTTTGTTTGACTGAAATCTAATATTTTCATAATTCTTTCATGTTAAGCCAACCACCTAGTTACCAAGAAGTGTCAATGGGTGAACGAGTCATTAAATCTGCTCCCGTAAGAAGGTAATTAATTGCACTACAATGTATATTTAACTGGTTTTATATAGTTTGCTATTATATTAATGCTTTCTTTATTATTATAAGTTGTTATCTCTCTCTCTCTCTCTCTCTCTCTCTCTATCTCTCTCTCTCTATATATATATATATATGTGAACTGCTTATAGTATGCCAGTGCTGTCACATACCAATATAAGATGTTTCAGTGCTCTAGATAAAGAAAGCTATCTAATTAGTTCATGTATTATTTTAAAACCTAGTAAATGGATAAATGGAATTTAACTATACATGTATAAGATTAAACTTTCTTTATCTTATGATCTGCTGAAAAAAAAAAGACAAATAAATTTACTATGTTATATTGTGTGATTCTAAATTTGGCCACAATGCCTATAAGAAAGGTGTACTAATAAATAAATAAGCACACACATAAACATTACACACACACATATATATATAGCATACTTTACACTTTAGCAGAACTAGTTGATAGGGGAATATAAAAACAACATTTTGAAAGTGAAATGAATGGTTTACGTAGTTTTGTTCTATTTATTTGGGTAAAGCTAAAATGACTGTAAAAAGTAATCAATTCAAATTTTAGTAACTATAACTGTCAATGATTGATTTGTTCATTCTCTGTGAACGAGGTGAGTTGGCTAGTTTTATTTAATTTATAATTTTCTCTACAAAACTTCAGGACTTTCATGGTGTAATTTTATAGCTGGTATGTTTGTTCTTGAAGCTTTAATATGAGTGCTTTCTCAATTTATAGAATTATGCATCTGTTAATTTGGTAATACAATACATTTATTTAAATCAATGTAGTTCCTAAAGATGGTCCTACTTAATTATATGGCACCAGCTATGATGTTTACAATTAAAGTTGTGTTTATGTGTAAACAAAGATTTTATTTTGGGTGATCTAACTAAATCAAAACCAAAAAATACAATTGGATTTAAGGAATATTCTTGTCATTAAGTGCCAGATTAAATGTATTTATTATAAATAAAAAAGTTAAAACAAATTAACAAACTATCAGTCATCTTACTAATTGGGGAGTTCTTTGTCTTTGATAATTAACATCTTAATCTAGTGAAGATCTGAAATTATATTGTCATTCAGAATTTTATGATGAAAGTTGATCACTGAAAACTGCATAGAGGACATACACACACAGATTTATCAAATAGAATATGCTATTTGAATATACATTAGGTACTTAAAGCTCCAAGGTAGTGTTGTATATAGTACAAACTTAGCATCTGTACACCTCATTCTCAGCCTGGTACTATGGTCATTATGTGGCCTAAAAAATCATCACCAGCAGCCAATCAGCTTTGGTATCTGGATGATAATGGTTTCATCAGGTCAAAGCTTACCGATTTCTGTCTACAGCCAAGTGGTACGTTTTATAAATGTTCTTTCCCAAGTAAACCTAGATTAGAAGTAAACATCTGTATATTGACCATTTCATTTCGTCAGCAGTTAATGGCTTTTTCAACAATTCATGCATGGCTTCATTCCAGGTCATGGGATATGGCTTCAACCATACACGAACCAACCAAACCAGATGTGTACCCCACAGGGGAACAGGATAGTTCTACTTGACAACCCTGATCTATGTCTAGATATACGTTGTGGGGAGAAAAAAATGGTGCCAAACTCTGCCAATTCAAGTACAAAGGCTCTGCTAACCAACACTGGAGATTAGTTTACATAAATTAAACTATAATATATATATATATATATATATATATGTTGATGTTAAATTTTGGTAATTATAATTAATCAAAGTTATTGATTATTAATATAGAATGTTAAAATATAGATATACCATATTAATATAGATAGTTTAAATATTGTATTGGCTAATACTTTTTCTGTTCTATTATTATCAATTTATATACTTACCCAACATATACAAAAATATTTACATGTAGCTATGTGAGAATCTATAAAAACTGATTATTCACATCCACCTATACATTGAGATGAGGTTTATTTTCCATGTTTTACTAATGATTAGTGTGAGGAGTATATCTTGTTTAAAAAAATCTTAAATCACTGTAATGCATTTGATGTTTGATAAATTACATATTAGAATACAAAGAAAGTTTTTTAAACTGTCTCACAAAGGCAGCACTAACTTGTTAATATTTACATCTGTCTTTTAACTGCTAGGATAGTTGAATGAAGATGGATAATTACTCAGTGATATTGTATTTTCATTGATTGATAAATGTCTCGTTTATGAATCAAGATACCTAAAAAGTTGTTTTGCTATGGATGAGATTATAGCTAAGTTCTGAACCTTGACAACATTCAAAAAGTTAGAATTATAATTAAAGATGAAACTTACATGATCAATAAATGATCAGTATAGAACAACTTAATAACAATAACTGGGAAGCTTATTGTGAATATGAGAATTGTTTAACCTAATGATAGATTAATCAACCTTCACATGTGTATGTATGTGTGTGTGCGGGGGGAGGGGTGAATGGTAATAAAGTCGCATGAAAAAAAGTTTTGACTAGGAAAAAAGTCACAATTAATTTATGATAACCGGTAATAGTCACAGAAAAAAATATTTAAAATCAGTTATTAACTGAATCGAAGTTAACCTTTTTATTAAACAAAGATACAGAGCAGCCCAATCACACTATTTAGAATTGTACCAACATTTTATCAGATATTAATGATAAGTTCAGATTAACTGTGTTACTAACCTCAGGACGTGTGGCAAATCCTTGAACTCCAACAAATTCTCTAACAGGATAATTTATGCATATCTGTGCTAGTTTTATATGAACCACCTTTCAAATCAACATCTTTTTCTTTTTATTATTTTTTTATTACAATCATACATGTTAAGATTATGATTAGCCCCCTCTTCCCATTGCAGTGTAGTATTTATCAAATATTTATGTTATTGAGATAACATACATGTACCTGTGTATAATCAAGTATTACACAACGGTACTGAGAACGTCGTGGGAAATCTCAATAGTGTTACCTCTAATGGGCACCAAATATACTTCACCTTAGAGCCTCATATTTTTTGCTTCGTGCCGCATAATAATTAATTTAATGTTGTACTTATTTGTAGCTGATGTCAATAATCATATCACACGAATCCACGAGCAATCAAACA
>JAODUP010003284.1:0-12080 GCA_025642065.1 Paralvinella palmiformis
ATACAGCTCTAGATCAATTTTTTTGAATGCAGGGCCCGGAAATATGGTCCCCACGCATAGAAAAGGAACTTTCTCAACGCAGCATAATATCCCTTTGTGATATTTGCTGGGGGGTCAAATACCTCATAAACATAAAAACCAATAAATACCATGACCTACTCGTCACAAACCGGGCCTTTAGCAGACCGTATGGCGAATTGCCGTTCTATATATTAACATTTTCAAATCAGCCCAAGTCTGCATACAAACTATAATTATAATATAGGGTTTTATTAATGACAAGGAGACTAAAGTTAGCCTTAATGTCATAGTACAACGGGACATAACTGGACCTGGGAAAGATAATTCTTTTCCCCACAAACAACTAAGGTGAATTATATATACAACTAAACTTGTTATAAAAAACACACAACCACACGAGTGTGTCCAATGCCCCCGCTCGAGATGGATGCAGTGCTTCTATTCCTGAGTCAGGAGTAATTTTTTAAGAGGTACTTGTCTGCTACAGTCATTTAAATGCGGGATAACCAGGCCAAACACTTAAACGGCGTGCCTCCAAAGACGCAAATAGTGCACGGAATATACAGCTCTAGATCAACTTTTCTTAGAACGCATGGACCTGAAAATACAGTCTCCACGCACAAAAAAAGGAACATTTTAACCCCAATAATATGCCTTGTGATATTTGCTGGAGGGTCAAATACCTATAAGCATAAAAATAAAAATTCTATGACCTACTCGTCACTAACCCTTTATATCAAATATTACAAAATTGGTAAAAAGAAAACACGAACCTCAATCTCTGGCACGGGCAGTGTGTGTTTTAGCTTTTTTATAAGGACAGGCACAGAGAATCTCGAACCGTGAATTCAAACTCTGGACGTTTTTTATATATATATATATATGTGTGTGTGTGTGTGTGTGTGTGTGTTGTGTGTGTGTGTGTGTGTGTGTGTGTGTGTGTGTGTGTGTGTGTGTGTGTGGTGTGTGGTGTGTGCGTATAATTTTTTGAATGGACATTACCTATAGTAAGATATTGAGCAATAAGATTATCATTCACTTTACGTCGTGAGATATAGTATCTTACTTCATTCTAGTTCATCTTCTAAAATGTCAATCTAATAATCAGTCTGTTTATTAGTATCGATTATCCACATTGTGTGAATATGTTTATACTATAAGTTTAAGGTGAATAACTCTAATGATGAGTCTATCTTTGAAACCCGCTCCTCATCAAGTAGCTCTGTTCTATTTGTTGTCTCATTGTGATGCGTGGAACATCTCTTGGGGAGAGAGAGATAATTGGTTTGCACTGACTTAAGCTGAGTAAGTATTACTAGAGATATGTCGTACAGATATCCAATAAAAGATGCTATTGTCAATGAGTGAGCGGGTGAATGAGTGTGTGAATGACTGAGTGTATGTGAGTGTGTGAGTGAGTGGGTGACTGAGTGAGTGAGTTGTTTGTTTTGTCTTGGAGGTTGGTATACCTAGCTCATCCCGCTGAGGTGCTTACCTGAAGTAAACAATATAACAGACACAAGTAACACTTTATTTCGAACCTTAACCTGATCAATGTAGGATAACACTCAATTCAAAGCACTATATGAGATACAGTTTATACTGAATAGTTGGGAGCGCCTCAGTGGTCTAGTTGGTAGCGCGTTGGACCACAGAGCACTACCATCTGAGTTCGAATCTCGGCGTGAGCATATCTGAAGGGTATTTCATCTTTGACTTCACTTCATTACCTTTGGAGGTCACTCGGTCCATTTAGCCTACCATGTGCACAAAAGTGGCTGTAAAACATCAATCATCACCTTACTGAATAGTTACCGCACAATGAAAATATTAGCTGTAAATACACAATGTTGTATATTTAATATCGGATTGTTTGTTCAATTCTGTTTTTATTTAATTTTTTTAAATATTATATTCATATGAATATGAAATAAAGAAGAAGAATAAGAATAAGAAGAATAGCTATTTGTGGAAACATGTATCTAAGCATTGGAAAACCTCTACCCATCCTTTATCTTATCTCTTTGTTTATTTGTTTATTTATTAGACGTGTGCCTAAAGATAAGTTCTGGCTGATACAATAATATATCCTTAACATTGATATTACTTATAGATATTGAATTAACCCAGCATTAAGTAATGGTGACACTTAGTGACAACTAGTGACACCTAGTGACAACTAGAGGTAAAATGTCGTCGAAGGACTTCGTGGAAATGACCCGATATAACGTACACTTTAAACAGTTCATATTAGCGTGACAAAATGCAAATGGACTACACTGAGAATGTGTATTGGTGTTCATTTCCCCCCTGTGCATGCCGTGTTTCACTCCAGAAATAATGCCATTGTTTAAGTGTTATAGGGTTTTGCTGGAAGATAGTCATCACCATTGGCCAAGCAACACCCTGCAATATATACTATGCTCAGTAATGCCACTTTATATGTAAATATGAAATTATACCTGAATATGTTGTGAATAAACTTGATTGATTGATATAAATAAATTATACATTTCATGCATAAATAAGAATGTCCCTGACATTTATGTATTTGTTTATTTACAACCTTTAATCCCATTTTTACTTTTGACAAAGCGAATATATTTAGCTACCATGTTGTTTTTATTATACATAAAGTTGTTATTTCGACTATATTTAGACTAGCCATGTCTAAATTAGTTACTTTCACAAAATGAGAAGCTAAAGTTGCTTTGATAATTATCATCATTCTTACGATGCATCATATCCAACTGTAAGCTTACTATAACGAAATTCATAAGCGATTATTGAAACAGGTAATGATATCAAGATTATTGGTGTTAAGTTTGGAAATTTTAGCAAGAGACAGTGCCATGTTTCCTGCAATTATTAACATATACTAAATATTTCAACGTGTTGTTTGAGGAGTGCTAAACAGACCCTTAATGTAGAAAATAAACCTTTGCTATATACCATATTTTAGGTGTCAATTAGGTTACGGTTGGGAATATACTAGCATTTATAAATTAATACGTTTACCACGAAAACGTGAAAAGTGTAATAAATCATTTGGTGATTTTAAATCACTGACGAAGTAGGATCGATCTACCAGAGTATTGCTACAACGGAGAGGACTATACCTCAAAGCTAAAATATGGAAATAACTGTGCAAAGAAATGTACCCCAAAGCTAATGACCTTTCGAACAACTTAGCACACACAATCGTACATACCACATCACTTCCGTCGCCTCTTACCTCTGTTATAAAGAAATCATTCTCTCGGTCTTGATGTTGTCTTAGTGGTTTAGGAATGTGGAATCGGTAGTGAAGATATACCCAAATAAAAGACGACACGCCACATATTACATCAGACTATGGGAAATAGCGTTAAGACGGCTTAAGGCTTTAGGCTGTGGGAACCAATATTAATTAGAAATGATTTGTTGGTGTTTATTTAAGAAGAATAAGCAGTTTGATTAGCTGTGGTATGTAAGAAGGGGACACGAAAAAGACAACATCCGGTTCCGTCTTTGCCAGCTGGAGATGTATAATGGAAACCTCATACGGATCTGACATTTGTTAACTGTATGAAATATATAGTAATATGACTATACTAAAGATTTGTATGGATATATATTGGATTATATTATAGCACGATGGTTGTAGTAGTGGCTATGATGGTGGCTGCTAGTGGTGATTTCGTATGTTTGATTGTGTACCTGACTGTAACGTGCATGTGTGTTTATATGTTTTCCTGTATTTGTGCAATTCTTGAAGCATGTGTGTTTATATGTTTTCCCGCATTTGTGCATTTTTTTAAGAATGCGTGAAAGATCATCCAGATTCATTTTAAATTAATGTTTTTTTACCATTTAACACACACACTCACTCACTCTCACACGGACACACACGCACCCCCACACAGACAGGCAGACAGATGGACGGATACACACACATACATACACACACACAAACGTATTCGATTTTATCCAGCTTCATATTGACTAATTGTATCCTTTCTCTTTCAGAGCAAGATTATCACATTTTGTCTTCACAAGTTAATTGCACTCAATGACACAAAATGTAATTACGGTCAAGATCAAAGTCTATATAACAAAATGATGGTAAACGAACCTCTTATCTAAGGTCACCAGGCTGTGGATAAAAATAACAGCTTTTTAAGGCTACAGCAATTAGCCTTTACTCGACGGCTAATTAGTTCCAGGTCGTTTGAGAAATATCACAACTGTTGAGAAAATAGTCTTTGTCGTTTATAGAGTAATATGAGCCCTGATGGTAACATCATCTTGAGAACGTCATAGAGTACATTTGTATTGACTACTATATCTCTATTAGTCAAGTTTAATTTGTTTTTGTTAACGTTAGTATTATTAGTATTTTATTTTGTGATCTTCGTGTGATTAACATAAACTTGTAGATATTTCTATATAATCAGTGAGTTAATTATCATTTTGTTTATCCTCGGCATTGATGTCGTTCGGGGGAGGGGGGGGGCATTGTTTGAGGATTAATTCGTTGATAAATTGTGTGATTGGCTGAAATATTGGCAGCTAACACTGTGATAATACTCCGTCACGAGGACTACCACATTACCAACTGAGCTACTGAAATATTCACGTATTAGTATGAAACTTTGTCACATCAATATGATCGTCTTCTTCATTATCATAGTCGCCATGGTTATAGTCTTAGTCGTCGTCCATCGTCATCGTCATCATTACCATCATCATTATCATCATCATAATCCCCACCATCCTCCTCCTCCTCCTCATCATCATCATGATCATCAACATCAATATTGACATCAAAACCACCACCTTTATCATTATTATATAATCATTTACAGCGATCCTTCGGAAATAAATAATCCATAGTCTGAGGTAAATTATTAAACTAAACTCAGGTGTGTAATATCCTGTCTATGATAACGAGAGATATGTTTACTTCATAAAATATGAATGTCTCATCTATCTATCTATCTATCTATCTATCTATCTATCTATCTATCTATTTATCTATCTATCTATCTATCTATCTATATATCTATCAATCTATCTGTCTGTCTGCCTGCCTGCCTGTCTGTCTGTCTGTTTATGTCTATGTATGTCTCTGTCTGTCTGTCTGTCTGTCTGTCTGTCTGTCTGTCTGTCTGTCTGTCTGTCTGTCTGTCTGTCTGTCTGTCTGTCTGTCTGTCTGTCTGTCTGTCTGTCTGTCTGTCTGTCTGTCTGTCTGTCTGTCTGTCTGTCTGTCTGTCTGTCTGTCTGTCTGTCTGTCTGTCTGTCTGTCTGTCTGTCTGTCTGTCTGTCTGTCTGTCTGTCTGTCTGTCTGTCTGTCTGTCTGTCTGTTCGTCTGTCTGTCTGTCTGTCTGTCTGTCTGTCTGTCTGTCTGTCTGTCTGTCTGTCTGTCTGTCTGTCTGTCTGTCTGTCTGTCTGTCTGTCTGTCCGTCCGTAAAGATGTCATACTTATTTCGCCTCCCCACCAAAACAAACCTTTCTCATATTTCAAACAGTTCTAGCTGGACCACAAATTGGTATTTTATTGATTATCAAAAGTATTCATCAATTTTGTTTACAAAGATCTCCACCATAATAACCATCATCTTCATCTTATGTTTACACCTCGATCTGGCAGTATTACAATATATATCTGATATCTTTAATGTAGTTTCCCCGATGTGATTGACATACTAATAAGTATTACTTCACTCAGTGCGATAGACCAAAACTGTACATTACCTGTCACAACACGTCAAGTTGATAACTAGCCTTGTTCATAATCTACTAGTGTAGTCCCCGTTAGAGTGGGAGGATTCGAATTTTGTTATTTTCGATTCGATTTTCGATATTTAGTCCACGGTTCGATTTATTCACGATACTTTACTCAAGCATGTCGGTGTTCAATCATATTTTCAATAAACTAATTTAAAAAAGGTGAAAGTGGCAACTTTATTTGTAATAAACACTTGATATGACTAGAAAAATACCTTTTTGGTAATGTCTAAACTACATGACCATAATTTCAAATGGCTTCATGAACTAAAGTTCTACGTTTTTATTCAGAAAGACCAATATTTCCACATTACCGAGTTTTGAGATTGGTCCTCAGTGCAATGACCACATATTCTGCTATTGAGAAAACCCTCTCTGAAGGAACTGAAGTCCCAGGGATGGTTTGATAACACTGGTCCTATTTGCCTAGCAGAGGCCACTGAGAGGATTTCTTCTTCCACAAGTCTGTGACAGAATCCTTCAGTGGAATGGGGATCTCCTTCCTTTATCTGGCAATCTCCAGGTGTATTTGTGATGTCAATGATTGAGTTGTGGTCTCACCAACACCTGTGATCAGAATATCTGACGCAAGTAAATCCGATAATGCAGTTTTCTTTGACTTTGCTTCATCAACATCTGAATTAGATTCTACCCATGTATATGTTGTTCCAGTTCTACTTCCACGTGAAATGATAGGAAAATCAGCTGGCCTTTCAGATGAGCAGAAACCTCACTATTGCAGGATACAGTGGATTCTTGCTGACTGACTTCAAAGTGTTAAAATGCAAATTCAAAAGTAAGTTCAGTCTAGACGCATGAATATTAATATACCAGTTACCAGTACTAACTTTAGTAAAACGAAATAGCAGAAACATAAACATTACTTCAGAAACATATACACAAATTAGCTTTAGTTGTTAGTTAAGCCCACATATGAAATACAGAACTTAATAGGAGACGACTAGATCCACTTCCCAAACAACCCGCATTGTAAATAGTGAAGTGTGATTTATAAAGTTATTAGAGAAAATATTTAATGCGGATTGACTACGAACGGTCCATAACTACCCACTCTATTTAATTAACTGGCAACTTATAAAGGTTGTAGAGTCTATATTGCATGCCTCATATTTTGGCTACAGAACATGTAGGAGTTCTTTAAATCCTCGCTTCTCCACCACTGTGAATGGTCTGAGATCTGTCACTATAAATATCCCGATTTGGTTTGTGATGTCAGTCGATCATGGAGAGTTGAACGGCTACTTTTGTTTAACATGTAGCTTTGCTGCGGGATGGGAAAGTGGCTAGCTGTCACAGTCAGATAGATGAATATTAATGGTGATGTCTGTTTACATGCTGGAGTAGTATTTTCAGACTTATATTACGATCCTACAAATCTGACAGACGGTTATTTCTCTTCCACTGCCAGGTGTTTCTGTCATTGGGTGGCCGAAATGTTTCCAAACAAATGATTTATAAGATTTTGGAGGTTTAGACAAATTGACGAGAAACGTTTCTTTCCACGCTATGCTGACAGGGTTTGATCTGGGATAGCCGATGCAAATATCACGTGCTACGGAATCGATCACTGCTATTGGCTGAAATACATGGGTCATCGGAAATCCGCACTGATGTCAAAGAAAATGTCATTGGAAATCCGGGATTTTCTCCCATCGTTGTCTGAGTGTGCACAATACAGAAGAGTAACGTGCCATTTAAAATAATCGAATTAAACAGCGGTTTACAAATTGAAAAACCGTGAATCGAACCGAACGACTAAAACTGCCAATACAGTGAACCACGTTTAATCATCGCATCCCTAGTCCTCGTAGTCTACAGTGTTAGGTCGTATTAGCTACACGTCTCATGTTCTGATGGAATTTATTGTGTGTTTCTTTTCTTTCTCCAATTGATAAAAGTTGTTATTGTTTAATTTATATACCTAAGCCACTAAGACATCATTAAGACAGCGTTAATAAACTAATTAATAAAGTAATATCGTAGAGCCGACGTTATATGTTGCCTTTAACAAATAAGAATATATTATGTGGAACATCGAATTGAAAGACATTATATCATCAAGCTATTGGATTTTTATTAGGGCAATATATTTTGATGATATTTCCACGTGGAATTAATTTTTATTAGAAATTTGTTAATGAATAGGTAATATGTGGTTTGTTATAAAAGTTGTTTTCTTCATAAATGCATGAATTAAGTCTATTTTCAAGATTATTTGTACAGTTCTTTGTGATGTTCATCATCAATCAGACAATGATTAATCCATTGTATTTGAAAGGATTCCACTTCAATTAATCTGAGCAGAATTTTAAATTTATAAAACAAATATGTTATCACATAAATCATAAATAATTTATCATAGTAAACAAAATTATCTAATTAAATGCCATAGGAGAACGAGCCATTTAAATGTGCTGCACTCTTAAATTACATAATAACATGGAACGTATATATAAATATTGGAAAAGGTAAACATTACAAACCATTTAAAAAGAACTTGTTTTATTTCTATAATTATAATTAATTATACTAGAGATCGGTTGCTTGCATTACGACTCTATGGTAGTAATGCCATTTGCTTAGCGATGCGCCCACGTAGTGGAAAACATCCAAAGCAGATTTGGTCTGATGCAAGTAATTTGATCACTGTGCCAATAACACCATATAATGGCACAGATGTACAAAATGTAAGTATTGGTCTTTTAAAGTGAGTTTAGAACACACAGACATTGTCACATCTTAGATCTTGTCTTATCCCGTGATTATGACAATTTGATTAAAGGTGTATCTGATCATTTCCTTATTAACACTAATGTATCTTTACAGAAACAATCTGTTTCAGCTAAAGTTATTTCACATAGAAGATATTAGTCAATTGACAAGGAGGCTTTTTTTGCTGATCTGCGAGTCTCTTCTCTGGTATGGGATCCACCGGATGATGTGGATCATCTGGTGGATCTCTATGATAGTACATTGAGAGACATTATAGAAGAACATGCACCTTTAAGGATAAAGGAAATACCACGCAGACCAATGCTTCCATGGTACAATAAGAACATACAGGCTGCAAAGAGACACAGAAGGTATTGTGAGCGCTGTAGATCAGGACCAGTTTGTGTGCTCATTTTGAAATGTTGGTAAAGTTCAGTAAAAGTCTAGTTAGAAATACCCTTGCCTCTGCTAAATCTGAATATTATAATAAAAAGGTCAAAGCATCCAAGGGAAATCAAATGACTGTTTTCAATTTTGTGAATAAAGTATTACATAAAAGTCAAACTGTCCTCCCAAATAATATCAACTCAGATAAAGATATGGCTCATTGTTTTAATAACTTCTTAATATTAAATATACATAGTGGGTTCCAGTCCAGCACCTTATCACAGGGTAAGCCATTGGTAGAAGAGTCCTGCATATCCATGATGGATACATTTGAGCCTTTTACAGAGACTGATATCAGACAGTGGCTTAAAAGGTCATCTAATGCGTTCTGTGCAGTTGACCCTATGCCTACATGGTGGCTTGTGTAAGATTATCTGGATGTTCTGATAAGCTCAATTACAAATATAGTTAATACATCATTATCTCTGGGTGTTTTCTCAAGATCCATGCAAGCTGCCTTTGTAAAACCATTAATAAAAACCACACCATGGACTGTAATATTCTAAACAATTACAGACCTGTTTCAAATCTTACATTTTATCTAAAGTCATAGAAAGGGCAGTTGCTTTCCATCTAAACAAATATTTAATCAAAGTGGTCACAGCACTGAAACAGCCTTGATTAAGGTTAAAAATGATATTATGATGTCAATTGATCAAAGTAAGCAAGTAATACTTGTTCTTCTGGACCTGTCTGCTGCATTTGATACAGTTGACCATAATGTACTCTTTTCTAGGTTAAACGACATGTTTGATCTGTCAGATAAAATACTTGAATGGTTTCGATCCTAGGACAAATTCCAGTGCTTTGTAGAATGATCTAGGAAGCTCCACAAAACATTCTTGCTTTCATTGTCTGTGGAACAATCATGCTACATATCAAAACTACTACAAAAGACAACGAACTCAAGGAGAACACTTTATTCCAGGCACACAGAATATGAAGTATCAGCCGTTGGTTGAATCAGAGAATATTCTTTTGTCTTCTCTTCTTATCAAACTTTGGTTTGTCAAACAGTCTGTGAAAGCGCTGAGTAAATAAGACGAAGCTTTCAACTACATTTCCAACACGTTACCGCATCTGTCAAAAGCAAATATCGAAGGTGGCATTTTGACCGGACCAGATGTTCGCAAGATGCTTCAGTCACAAGAATTTGATGAAAAATGGCATCAAAAGAACAGGAAGTAGACATTACGAACATTTAAGAGAGGAGTAGATACAGACTTATGAAAAGCTTCGATGCCGGATATCTTTGGAATTGCATTTCTTACACTAACACCCAAATTCCCTTTCCTGAAAATCTTTTGTGACAATACGGAATAAGACTTCACCAAGATATATCCAATATGGAAATAAAATATAAAGGGAAATGGATCTGCAACAGAATCGATGATGACTGATTATCTGTGGTGGTTAGTTAATACGTGATGACTCATTACGTTATCAACGAAAAGTACTAAAAATTGTTAATTTGTGGTTTATATTATTTGTTGTTGATCTATAACTGAAAACTAAACCGTGCAGAATATCGATCTAATATTTATGTTTATCAGCCACAATTACATCGAAACGGAGAAACACTACAGGTTCAGAAATACACTTGTCACCTTGGTCATCCTATTGGCAATGAAAATGTAAACAAAATCGCTTCTAATAATGCTTTACGTGATATTGTGTGGAGAACAAATTATGTTATGACTAAATTTGGGTCTTGTACAGCTGATATTCGTTCATTCATGTTCAGCACATGTTGTACTAGTTTCTACGGATCTTCATTACGGCGTTTGAGTTCACCTGATATCAATGGACTATATGTTACTTAGAGAAAATGTGGAATGTGTCACCTAGAACACATTGCAGACTTTTGAGACATCTTTTCGAAAGCATTGGTGTCCAATATGATCTAATGTCTAGATCTTTTTATGATTCCATCAGTAGAAGTAATAATGAATGTACTCGTTTTTGTTCATTATTATGTAAATCACCAAGGTCTGCCATTGGAGAAAATAGAAGGATATTATTGTCAAACTTTCATAAGAGGGAGCTTTGTAAAATTGAAACTCCATTGTAAAAACAAAGGTTATATGTTAAAAGAATTATGTCTTTTTTCTCTTTTTCTTGTTACGAAATAAATTATATAAATATTACAAATCCATCAGTGTTTTTGTCTTTTGAGCTAAAATCTCATAACTTCTTAAAATATTTCCTAAAATTAGTGAAAATAAGATTCTTTTGACTAAAATTAACACACAAGAAGAAGTACTGATATTTTTGGTAATTTGTACACTTTAACTAAACATAATCAACACAAATATTACATAACTATGTCTTTATATATATGTCAAATTCGTGGTTATTTATTATATATATATATATATATATATATATATATATATATATATATATATATATATATATATATATATATATATCAGTGGAAAATAAAAATCTTGATGAAAAAATTTTAAAAAACATTATTCTGATCCTGTTACAAGGACAATTGTTATAAAGTTATGGTCTAAGATTTTCTTTTCTTTAGAGATATATTTGTTCTAACTGTTATGACTTTCATCAAGAATGGCAAGAATGAAGAAAACATATTATTATAGCTATCAAGATTAGAGAACTAAGGGTAATACTTTTAAAATAATAATTATTATTATTATTATTTTATTATTATATTCAACACACACACAATAAATTGCCGCTGTATGTATTCCCAAAATATGGAACAAATGGTTCATACATCCCCCAGAAAAATTTTATTTGTTTTATATATATTTATTATATATATATATATATATATATATATATATATATATATATATATATATATATATATATATATATATATATTTATATATATATATATATATATATATATATAATTTTACTGGGAAAGGGGAAAAAATATAATAAATTTATCACACATTCACACAAAAACCACACAAAAACAGGTGTTTGGCTTGAAAATATTTTAAAAAAAAACGGTAATTTCGCAATAAAGGTCTCCCAAAGCGCCATGTAAATTTTATAATAGTGACGAGAAGAAGTATTTATTATTTTATTTGAGGTATTTACCCCCCAGCAAATATCACAAGGCATATTAT
>JAODUP010000329.1:0-417500 GCA_025642065.1 Paralvinella palmiformis
GATAATGTATTATTTATATAGCACCACTTTCAACTGTTCTGGGGTGCCTTACATAAAGTATTATCCCTGACTCAGATCTGCTGTAATGCAGTACCTACCTCAACACCCAAATGAGGATACAACGCATGCTGCCATTAAAGGCGCAAAGTGTTACTCAAACACAGAGCTATCACGTCCTGTCAGGTTCTCATTTAATAGATGAGTGAACCAGCCACCACATGACAGCATTGCAGCTCCCGAAGCCTCGAACCCGCAATCCTTCGGCTACGAGTCCTACGCTCTAACTAAATGCGCCATCACAATTTAAAATTCTAATGATAATACATACTTGAAGATGTGTTGTCCCAATTCAGCATTTCCAAGCTGTGGCACTTTCCATCGGAAATCAGAAGTTAATTTTATCCATGACTCCATTTTCCTATAATATGTTCAATTATATAATTATGTACATAACTCATTTCTATTCACCACAAATTATTACATAAATAATTACTGTTCTCATTTAGTTATGTAACATTAGAAGCCTTCAATCCCTGATTATAATAAATATGTAATATGGCGTTCAACTGTTTTATTAATTTTTTTGTGTTAATTTGCGATTACCATCCGAAGTTACTCCTTCGGTATCAGAACGAAGTTTGTGTCTGTTTATCCTTTACCCTAAGACTAGTTAGTAAGACAATTAGTCTATAATTGACATGTATGATTCTTTGAATGATGAAGGATATCATTATCATCAACACGATCTTCATTCATGATTATATCCGGCTATTTACAGCTAGATAACGAGAATAAAATCTGAAGGAGATATAAATTAAGAATCTAAAGTGCAAAAAACACTCTATCACTTTAATCTATTTATCTGTCACCTACATTATTTGGGTTAGTATATAGCACAAAAAATAAAAGTTAGGAATTAATTCACTCTCACTTCATACGATCTAGATTTCCTTAAAATAAAATGTGGCGGGTACATATTCTGTGATCTGAGATTCTTTTATAAATTTTTGTCGAAAAAAAGAAATATGGTCTGAAACGGAGAATGACCTTCTAAATTATTAGACACGAAATATTACTACTGTTATGACAAGTCAATCACAATACTGACAATATTAGCATAGTATCACCAACAATGCAATAACAACACTCACAACATGTTTTAATTACGACATTAATATTTATATATTATATCTCTAGAGAGTAGATTTGTGTTATCTTGAAAGCTCGACAAAATTACGTGACGTCATTAATGTTTCTAAAGATTGAAAACAAACTGAGATACCAAGTCATTTCTACAGGATGAAGCCTTTACATAGTCATACACATGTTAGTATGTTTTATTTTCGTTATTCGTTTATTTGTTTAGTTGTGTGTGTGTATATGCGCCTTCACTCGTGCTTTGGTGCGTGCGTGCGTACGTGCCCGCACGTGTGTGTATACCGAGTTATTTGAAATATATTATCCCACACAATTATATCTAAAACAATGTAGATTCAGACACCTAAATATGCAGAAATATTGCGTGTAGTTAAATTTGGGAAATAACTGAACCCGATCTTGTGGGATACTGACAGTAGTACCGTAACATTGGTGACATATTCACCACTTCGTGACAACTATATTATCAATATCATCACAACACTGATAACACGGCAGTTATATTGAGAGGATGAGTACATTATTTAACACCTATTACGAGAGATATAATCACTGATAGAGCAATTACTATATAATAAGGAACGCAGATGTCAAGCTCACATTAACTGTCAGTGTTAAGAATATCGGTAGAGCGTCATGGTAACTTAGATTAATATTACTATATAAATAGCAACATGCTTAACATTGTCTCGGTTATATCGTTGCTATTATGACATCATTGGCGCAATGGAAATATCTCAATATTAAAATATTTACAAACTGTATTTATAATCCGTCATTTGTTAATGCACTAACCTGAGCTGGAATACGAAATTCATCATTTTATCATTATAGCCTTTTTCTTAAACAAACTTTATGTAAAACTCTAAGGGTGTGTTTGTATTACAAATGCAAAACAAAACATAAATACGTCATTAACAACGAACCGCACGATTTGTCAGTAAAGGATATTGTGTTGTAATATGCACACATTAATATTGTGACATCTCATTTCTAATCAGTAGATTATTATAATGTGAATCTGTATAATGTCAACTCCTCCTATATGTTCTTTATCACGGTCCATCTAACTTCCTTCCATGTCCCACTCACACATAGAATACTACATATTCCCCCACGCAGTTTCCTATTAAGACGCCTAGAAGATGTAGTTGACACAATATTTCCCGGAAAAATATATTTACTACCATGTGACCATAATTAAGATTTTATCAAAACAAATGATCAAACTCATCAAATTTCAATTATTTACCCACGACCTCTTTTCATAATGGTGAGACTACCTCCATGGTCTAAGTGGAAGCTCACATGGTCGCATATATCTAATACCTGGCTTCAAACCCGAGATGGGCTATGTCTGAAAGGGTTTCATCTTTCACTTCCCCCGATTACATTTGAAGGTCGATCGACACATTTAACGTACATAATACACAACAATGACCGTGAAATAACAACATCTATATTTATTTATAATTTGTTATACATTTAATAAAATTATCGAAAATTAGAAATAGAAGTTGATTCTATAGAAACGCTAAATTAAGGGACGCTAAATTAAGCGTGAATGAACGTTCCCTTAGTGATGAACGGAAACGTATGAGGGTTAGCTGTTAGGTTCGAGTAAATCATAGTATTTACTCAGGTTTGAGACGATATTTCGTTCTAGTCCAGTAATAATCCATTGTGCGGTATTGCAACTTTGTTTATATTTTAGTTAAATCGCTTCAGTGAGTCCATACTGAGTTAGTGTATATTCTCTTTGTTATGAACAAACTGTAATGTTTGTTAACACGCTGACAGTATATAAAAGGCTTAAATTTTCACATAGATTAGAGAACTTCGACGCCAGACTAGTCGGACGTGTATTGATTGATACATGGTTCATATAGGTAGGATTTATTCAGTTATTCGAACCCAGAATAAAGCTGAGGTCAACATCTGAGGTTTCGAAATGTTTTATATACAGGTTTCTTTTGGACCACAGAAAATTACTGTTGAATGTAAAGTGTGGTGTCAAAATAGTTTATGATATGTATGTAGCAAGTCACCATTGAACCACACGCACGTGTTGTTTGTTGCGAGCTGTGGTATCAAATGGTATGTTTTTACGTGCTTCCGCTTTTTGTACGTAGCCTGCATGTAGCCGCTTTCCTGTGGGCGTGACATATTTGTCGCGTACGAAAAGCGAATTAGCTGGTTCCCACAGGCTGATGAGTAGACCAGACACATGCTTAGGTATACGCACACATTTATCAATATGTGGAGGTATTGAACATTTTATTCTTAGTATAGTTGTATTTGTATTTAGATTTATGGAGGTAGGTTTCGAAGGATGTTTAGATATGTTGATGCTCTGTGCCTGTTGCCTCTTTATATGTACCCTAAAACGCACATTGCCCGTGCCAGACATCTTATCTATTTCCATCCAGATTCCTTATTACACCAATGTAAGAAAGGTATGTCGTTGTTGCAACATGTTTGAGTCTATTAGCTTTGTTATGTATAATGTAGAATGTATATTGTTGTCCTCTTATGTGGTCTGGAGAAACGACCTATTAATTCATACAATGCTGCTTGATGGATTTATACTCCTGGAGTCGTTTGTTACTCCGGCAGGCATCTCCATGGGTATTAAGCTGCGGACAGAGTTTTTTCCCATATTATGAGTAATTAGGTTACACCGATATAGGAAATTTGTTAAATGTATAGCTATTATAATCCCGACGTGTCATTCGCAGTATCGGAGATCTGCCTGAAATCCGCTGTTATCGACCATGGGTCAAATAGATCAAGTGGATAGGCGCTTTAATTTAGATCTCACCACACCTAACTGCATATACTTAGGGACGCTAAATTAGGCGTGAATGAACGTTCGCTTAGTGATGAACGGAAACGTATGAGGGTTAGCTGTTAGGTTCGAGTAAATCGTAGTATTTACTCAGGTTTGAGACGATATTTGTTCTAGTCCAGTAATAATCCATTGTGCGGTATTGCTACTTTGTTTTTATTTTAGATAAATCGCTTCAGTGAGTCCATACTGTGTTAGTGTACATTCTCTTTGTTATGAACAAACTGTAATGTTTGTTAACACGCTTAATATTAAATGAGTACGATCTGACAGCACATCTCCATGACTTAACTAATAGCGAACTTGGCCATAAACCTCTACCACATGGGTTCAAATTTTGACAGGGCTATCGCAGAAGCTTTGAAGATTGTTTGGCCCATTTAATCTACGAAATGGCCAGAAGTAGGTTGTAATTGCCTCAGCCGCAAAACAGTCAAAATCGATCTCAACACGAAACTGGGAATCATAAAACACCAAAACAAAACAAAAAGATAATCCCACTCAGTCTTTGATAATCTTATTTATAGTTATGATAGAATGTTTGCAATATTGTTTTTTTTGTGCTATGGACTAACCCAAATAATGTAGGTGACAGATAAATAGATTAAAGTGATAGAATGTTTTTTGCACTTTAGATTCTTAATTTATATCTCCTTCAGATTTTATTCTCGTTATCTAGCTGTAAATAGCCGGATATAATCATGAATGAAGATCGTATTGATGATAATGATATCCTTCATCATTCAAAGAATCATACATGTCAATTATAGACTAATTGTCTTACTAAATAGTCTTAGGGTAAAGGATAAACAGACACAAACTTCGTTCTGATATCGAAGGAGGAACTTCGGATGGTAATCGCAAATTATTACCAAAAAAATAAAACAGTTGAACGCCATATTACATATTTATTATAATCAAGGATTGAAGGCTTCTAATATTACATAACTAAATGAGAACAGTAATTATTTATGTAATAATTTGTTGTGAATAGAAATGAGTTATGTACATAATTATATAATTGAACATATTATAGGAAAATGGAGTCATGGATAAAATTAACTTCTGATTTCCGATGGAAAGTGCCACCTTTAATGGACAGTATTATATCATTGATTTTAATGTATGTATGCAAACTCAATTTGGAGTGTTGAGGTAAGAGTGACCTGGATTATCAGCAGTTGATCCTGAGTAGTACAACGCAGATGATCAGATATCTTTATGTAAGGCACCCCAGAACAGTTGAATGTGGTGCTATATAAATCATACATTATCATTATCATCATCATAATCATCATTATTAATATGATTATTATTATTATTATCATCATTATTATTATCAATATTATGGTTATTATTATTATTATTATTATAAACAGTGTGTTATTTAGTCCATATCTACATTATATTCTAACCCAATGGAACAATTGGGGGAGTTCCTCCATCTATCTCAGGATAAAAGTACATGATAATATTTAACTACGACTGCTTCGCACATATCTCAAATATAATAACGGTTTTTTTTTAACAGCTGTATGCCAAAATATATTAATCATATCAATTTATACAAACAGCTCTATTTCATTTATAAATCTATCCGTCTACTTAGTTTTAGTGTTTCTACTGGGAAATATTGACGTTTGTTATGAGGTGGTTGATATGTTTGTAATAGTCAACATTTGATTGACCTGACCTTATTATTAATATGTCTCACAGTTAGATTGTCCCACCCTTGGATAGTATTTTCAAGTTCATCAGTTTTATCGATATTTACATATCCGAGGCTATGTTTATTTTACATTTTTCTTCTTGTCTTCTGCTCGTCTGAACAATTTCTTTTTTTTGTGAAGTCCGTTCTAGGATAAACTTATCAGGAAAACAGAACAAACAAACGTTATAATAATATCTTAGGTGCTGGTTCCTTAGCCAATAACCAATCAATTATTAACTCAACTGAACTGGGATTTTAATAAAAACATAAATAAAAGTTTAAAAAAATGTTTAAATCATATTTTACGTTTTTCTACATCATTTATAAGTGAAAGTACAGAAATATGGAACATATATATCATGAAGTTGGATACCTTCAAGCCAACAAAATAAACTTAGTCAGGTAGTAATCGGTGTAGTCAGTTTTAGTTAGTACAATATCCATAAGTAAAGAATATAAACTGGTTTTCAATTTAAAAAAAACATATTTCCAAAATAAATCTTAGCTTCATGAATCAAATGACCGCGACAGAGTAATAAGATAGATATATAGATAGAGCGAGTGTGTGTTTATCTGAATAAGTCAGTGACTCAGTGAGTCAATGGTTGAGTGAATGGGTCAGTCAATATTTTGTTTAACATTGGCACTAATCACGCCAGGACTAAAAGGGCAAAGACATAGTTTATATTTAAATTAACTGAAGCGGTAATATTTAATTGACAAATAATATGCAGAACTAACAATGAAATTCGATTCTGCCCGCTGGTGGTATGTTGTCCCGCGCACTATCAGCTACTGTATGAGAAGAAATAATAAATAAGAACAGATTAACAACAAACATCATTTGACAATCAAAACATCTGAAATAATCAGTGACGAACAATAATTAAGAACAACTTGCTTGATGATTGTATTTTAATGTGAAATAACGCAATCGAAAACGATTACTACTCTTTTTATCTTTATTGCATAAATGTCTTTGATAAAAAATAAGACATACACATCGCAATAATACTATCGTGTTACGTCATGTTATACGAATCTTCTTCCTTTTACCCATTTATTACAATTATATTCATAAATGCACTAATCACATTTGACAGATTCTTGTTATGTGATCGCATTTGTATTATAATTTCATTTCACGTTAAACTTGTTCACTTGGTTCGCTTCCACCGTGCATAATATTAACGCGTCATCTCTCTGGTGTTATGAAATCACTCACTCCAGATGCGAAATAGTATTAATATTAAAAATAAATATTTGATGTTTCAAGCGATAATTGTAAACATATTCGTATTTCGAGTGTGTAATTCTCATAACAAATCTTCACTTCCTTATCACGGTAATTACGGCTTTCATATTTCACTTTGGTATAATATGATTGTAAAAAACAATTCAGACAAAATATTAAATAAAACACAAACAATATTTATGTGATATCTTGAGTATTATTACTTTTAGGTCATCGTGCATTTTATTAAACTAACCGTGTCCTTGTACATATCGTAAGAGGTGAATTTCCAAACAGGTGATGCTGAATGATATTTTGGTGCCGTGTGTCTTAGTCACACACCAACTCACTCATTGATCTGAATGTTTAAATATTAAAAGACGAAAGTGAGGTATCCTAGTCTGGCTTAAAGCATTTAATATTATCCCAATTCTGAATAGGATGGTGATGCATTTCGTTAGTTGAGGAACTAATCTCTAGTGACTTCATTTGTAAATATCTAATGAGGAACAGTGTGTAATGGACGATCACTCAACCATTATAGCGTATTACTCTACTGTTTGTGTTTCAGTTATTAGGTTGTTAGTATAAATGCTGAACGTAATTATTTAGTACAGCAATTCTGAACATTATATATATATATATATATATATATATATATATATATATATATATATATATATATATATATAATTACTGATGTCATTGATTTAATTGTTAATTTGTTTTAATATTTCTGAGATTAATATTCACCATAGGACAATGATACAAGTAATGCAGTTGTGTGATGAATACACAGGTATTTATAGAGATAACTGAGAGTAGTGCAAACAGAGATTAGTGTAAACAATATCAATACAACATTAACTCAAGATTACCCTCAGCTTAATCCCTCATGTCACCTCGTCAGTCAAGTAAGTTAGTAGTGAAACATTTGATAGTGCCTTTATTCCATTGCCTTTATCAATTAGTACAATCACACTATGTAACCAGGTGATTTACACGATTTACTGGTTTAACCACTGTCACTGTCATATACAATGGTGAAGCCCTGCTAATTAAACCACCACATTTTGTCTACTTACATATGAACCGTTTGTGGTTGGTTGCCTTGACAACAAGATCACCGCTGGCCTGATCTCAGATATAGATAAACATATTATTATCACAAAGATATCAAATCACTACTATTCCATTTAAATAAATTATCTTACATGTAAACAGATTTAGAATTGTTTGAATATTTGGGAAATATATTATTTAGTTACGAAATACATCATGTGTAGTGTAATAAGATGGAAAATAGGAGATACGGTAGAGGGGTAGTATTTTCATTTTAACACATCCTCTGAGTCTAAAGGAGATGTAACAAAACTCATTTATTATTGATGTTCAGCCAATGTAGTCAGCTCACTCTTCATATTATGACACCTTCTGTTAGTGTCAAATATCACTGTTAGTTGATGTAGAGATATTGGTGCTTTATATATTACTGGTAACATATACAAACTTTAGAGTTTCATACCTATATTATTTCAGAACAAATAATGCATAAAAACTTTATTTTGAAATTCTTCCCTCGTCCAAATGCAAATCAAATAATAAGGAATGAATTATTAACAAATAACACATTTAAATATAGGTTGCAATACACTATCGCAAAATAAGTTAATTGATTAATGAAATGGCATTGTAATTTGATTCCTTCTGTTATCTATGATGAACAAGGAAATCGCTGTAGACTTCCTTGTTCATAACATACATTTGAAACCTACCATATACTATTATTAGTAATGGTGTATGCTTTTAAATAATGTTTTTCATAATATATACAGAGCTATATATTCTATTTCTTTTGTATATTATTATTATTATTATTATTATTATTATTATTATTATTATTCATGATAGTTTCTACATATACATTTATGCAATATATTTCATTACCTTAAAGCTGAACGTTTGAAACCTCACTTGAATGATGACTCAAGCATGTAGGTAAGGACAAATATCCCTTTGATGTCTAGAATATAATTCCTTACATAATGTTTATGTAAATATTAAAGTACATTAATATCAGTACCTACTGAAGCAATGTTCACCATTTTGTTGTGTCCAAAATTCCATGTTTTCTTTAATATAAAAATACAATTAATCGATATTTCGAAGATATATATTTCAGTAAAGCATTTATTTTATTTGTTTATTATTTTTTGAAAATACCAATGTTATTTGTTAACTTTTGGCGAGAACGATGCTGGAAAACGATACAATGACTAATATTACCTGCAACTAAAACCTATTTATCACAGAACACATTAGCTGTCTTTTTGGTGTATAATTTAATTATTAATTTAAAACTGCCATTGATATGTTTAGTAATCATTAGCCCTTCTAAGTACTTATAGTATTTATGATAATGACAGATTAGGCTTGGGAGGCCTGAAAGGTCCCCCTAATCCACTGAGGACATGAAACAGAGATTGATTCCTAGACACGAACAGGTTTTAGTGATATGCACCGGTAAGACCCAAGACTGTTATTTGTGTTTCTTCGAGCCTCAAGTTTAGTTGAATAATGTATAGAGTGTGTACGTTAATACTGCTCAACACTTGATTAATACTATATATAACAGTCTAAGAAGCCACTTTGTAGGCTTAAAGTCATCAGTTAGTGAGAAATATCCATGAAGTAGAAACACTTTGATAAAGTCCATAGTTACGATTTAGTCGAGTAGATCCTGTATTCGTGGTTATAACCATTTCTAAACAAGTAAATAAAAACATTATTTCATTTTTATACGCAATTTGTATTTCAAGCCATGACTTTATAGTAAACATAATTACTCTTGCTTTGGTGCTATCTCATTCAGATTAACGTCGCATTTATATTTATACCTAGATGATCTTTTATGTCATTGACTATTTTCATTTTTTTCATCAGGATATATTATTTATTTATAGGAATATTAGTGATCAATGTTGAGGTTTTGCTATACGTTATATTTATCAGCAACATAATATACAAAAGACGTTCACTATAAAACATCTAAAATATAATTTTCATTTATCTGTTTAATAGAACCAGGTATACATCTGTATATTGTTATCAAGTTGGATATTTAGTATAACATACAACGTACACGCGAATATATTTAAGTGTAAATTAATGGATAAATACAAGTGGAAGCCATTAACCTACTTTATAGAATTCAGTACATTACATTAAATACATCAAATACCTCAAAGATACGTGTAAATGTAATTTATGTGGATTTTCATTAAAAGGATATGATTATAATTTGATGTATATAATTATTGAGATCCAGCTGCTGTAGTTTATGTCAATAACAATACCATTATCTGATTGTTTTAACTTTTGTTTGAAAAAATCACATTTAGAATATATGTAGTATTTAAACTACTCTATTACCATTTATTGGTACCAGTATATATTATTACAACAATAACATATATCAAATGAGAAATTGCATTACAATTGAGAAGATATATAATATATGCAAACAATCAATTACAAATATAATAGCACTATATATATATATATATATATATATATATATATATATATATATATATATATATATATAACTATGTTGTAATATTTATTAATTACTGATCCAGTAGCATTGTACTTGCTATTAAAATCTGCTGCTCAATACATTTCGGAATACACGGCTCACGATTATTATTGAGAGATGTCGCATATTTGAATAAAGTCCCAGTCCTCTTTAATATGATTCTAAAGATATATATTATTGTGGGAATTTGACTGATATTTACATGGAACTTACCGTGTCACATAACTCACTATTTCCGAGATATAATTGTTATTTTATGTGAAGTTTACAGGAGACATAACTTACACACTTCAACCTTTATCAGCTTACCTTAAAGGTCAAACAGACATAAACACAACATTCTGATGTTGAAGACCCTATCTCTGGTTTATGTCGTTAGTGGAGTATCGTAATACTTCTTGACGTATACACTAAATAACCCATTAATATAATTGTACTGAGAGATGATGATGGTGATTAAACATATTAATGGATGTCATTAATCTTGAATATGTAATAACGAAACAACTAAACGTTTATCTTAAATAGGTAATTGTAGGTTACTCCCAATAAAGATAAATAAGATGACAATATTAAAAATGACATAACAATAGTTGATGAAACAATAAGCCCAATACCAACAATGATATTGTAGGAGATACACAATGTCATTATATATTAATATACGGTATGTCTCTGAATATTACAGGATTTATATATTTTAATTAAAGCAAATACAAATTACATTTAATATGGATTCAGGTCATCACTTTAACTAAAGTGAAAAATACAGTTTAGATCAAATACATGATATATCTATATATTTTAATTAACCTACATGCTATTGCCTATGACACATCTAAATATTTGTATGATATTGAGAAAACATCAAAAAGAAGTTTTAGGCAAATAATTGAAATCTTCAGACGTATTAAAATTTGGAGATTATTATTTCTTAATTAAACTTTTATTTATAATAACATGATAGTAAACATATTGTCGCCAATAATAATATTGTGCAAGTAGCATTGTCTAGGAGTCTTAAATAGGAAAATGTGTGCATGAAAATGTAGTTTTATAGATGTTAGTGATACAGGGAAGGTAGTTATATGGACCGTGATAAAGAAAACTATGCAAGAGGAGTTGAAATTATACAAATAGATATTACATATAATACATCTAATAAATACAAATCAGATGTCAGATTAGAAGTGTGTATATTAAAACACAATATCCACTGCTGATAATTCGAACAGTTCGTTGTTACGAACATATGTATGTTTCGTGTAGCATTTGTTATACAAACATATCCATGGGGTAAAATGCTGAATTGCCTATTCCAGAATAGTTACATGTTAGGGCATTAATAAACAACACATTACAAATATATAAAGATTAAAAAATATATGTCTTATGTTGTAAATATGTATGCATGTTTATTATTTATTACATTATGACAATTAAATTTAACTGAATATTGATGAGTAACTGTTTAATGTTTAGTGAAAAATAGACAATAATGTGGAATTTGGCTAAATCCGTGTTTTTCCAGCAAGATGTTTCTAGAAATTTGGATATTTTATGACACATTGTGTTGGAGTATGTGTGTTTCTGGATACTTTATAGCGACTAATTTATTATAATTGCTTTACTTACGGGTAACTATGTTTTTATATTTTTAGCACAACTGTTAATTAACAGCAACTCACTTGCATCTAAAAAAGGACGATCTCCCTTTAGACACAACAGATAGTTTTAATACGATACTGGCCAGAAATAGCAATTTGGGTAATCGTTTTAACAGAACGGATTCTAAATTTATCTGAACTATATTGCAAATAACCCAATAATGAAAACCAAATACATACAAGCATATGACTATATAAAGGTTATATCATGTAGAAATGACTTAATATCCCAGTTTGTTTTCGAGTTTTTAATAATATTAATGACATCACGTAAAGTTGTCGAGCTTTCTGAAACCATGATTTCACAAATTGACTCTCTAGAGATATAATGTGTAAATATTAATCTCATCATTAAAATAGGAATGATGCTCTGGATGTTGTCATTTCATTTTTGGTGATATTATACTAATATTGTCAGTACTGTGATTGAATTGTGACAACATTAGTAATATTTTGTACTTAGAATATCACTATCTGTTTGTTAATTCGATATTCATAACTTTTATATTCGACACTTAGAAATATACAATGTTTAACGATATATTTATAACAACTAATGTTTTGGTTATATCTTTGACAAAGACTCATGTAGCCTTAATAACTAAAATACACATAATGTGACATTTAAAATGATTAAAAGTGATATGGTATCATAATACTATAAAAAGAGTTTTCTATCTAATACGTCTTTGATTGTTAATTGTCCCAAATCAAAATTTATCTATATTTTGTTTATCTATGATATTACTCCCATTTTGTCGGAAATAACATTCAAATAAACGGGACTAAAACCACGTGTACTTGGGCAATAGCATGATTATTTATAATTAGGACTCTTTAAAACAATATTTTCACAATTATACAGAAACGTTACGTGGATATTTTAATTTGATGAATTGAATATTACATAACATTATCTTGGTTAGACTTATTATATATTTTTGTAATAAGTAATAAATAAATGATTTTTTGGAGTGAAATTTAAGTGACTTTTAATGGATACATAATTTTTCACATCATCTAAAAATGAAAACATACAATTAACAGATGTTGAAAATGAATGGAATCACACCCAATATATATAATGAATACGACAATGCTTTTTTACGCTTTACAACAACACCACCAACAACAACAACAGTGATAATAATAATAATAATAATAATAATAATAATAATAATAATAATAATAATAATAATAATAATAATAATAATAATAATTGTAAAAAAAAACAGAATACACTGTGGATGCTCAAGTGATAATATTTTTAACATATGTGTTAGATGTATACATAATTTAGCTGCACCTCATTATGTGGTCTAGTAAAACTTTTAATATCAGTCATCTTAATTAAATAGTTATTGTCAACGTTTGTCAACCAGAATTACATTGTTAGTTAATACCTGGTTACATACAGGTGCGTTATTTCTGCATCTTGTTTTAATTCATTTGAGATTGGAATGTTTATTAATTCAATTAATACGATATATGTTGGTTATAACGTCATAGAAAAAGAAGAAAAAAATGATCTTTTATCCTTTCCCAAACACTAACTATTAGATCTGTGTAATATGATTGCAGTATCGAATTTTATTATAATTAATGTAAATCAAATCAAATGTATGTGTGATAAGGGATAATATTCCTCAATATTTAGATTCTTAATTTATGTTTCGTTAAGATTGTACTTTCCTTCATATCTAGGTGTAATTGACTGGATATAATTATCGATGAGGATGGTGTTACTTATATTGATATCCTGCGTCGTTCAAATAAACATCATGTCAACTATGGTCTAATTAAATACAGTAGTCTTAAAGACTATTACTGGTTGGTCTGACTACACTGAACCACTTTTATGATATACAACAAAAGGTTTTTATATTGATAACAGGAGATTATTCATGAACATGGTATATTTGACATTTGATAGACCCTTATCTATATGCATTATGGCATGTTAGCGGATGAGTGGTTTGTTTAATATTGGGGTTATTCACACCTATCACATATAACCGAGAGGAACACCCAAGGGAAATATTCCACAAATACAGACATGACTAGGATTTGATCCTTGACCTAGTAGTTTCGAGTGCAGTACTCCAATTCCAATAAATTATACAAATATTATATTATAATCCATTCAGTTCTCTCTCCCATACACAAATATACAGGTACACACACGTCCAAACACCTTTGAAGATATTACAAGATCGAATGATAATCTAAGGATACACAAAACAAAACAAAACCCAGATTATTGACATGGAATGGAAAGAAAATGAATAAAATTAACTTTTGATTTCCGATTGAATGTGTCAAAGATTAGAGATGCTGAATAGGAAAAACACAACATCAATTAAGTATTAGCACACAATTTTAAATTGTACACCTTTCGGGTATTTTTAACTTAATGGAATAATTGGGATGAATTTACCCACCTTTCTCAGGATCTTTAACTATCACTAATACTGAAATATCTCAGATATAATGATGATTATATCTGAACAGCTTTAAAATGTATTAATTATATCAATTTCTACAAACAGCTCCGTTTCATTTATCATTCTATCCGTCTACTCTTAAATTCAGTTGTAGTGTTTCTACTCGGAAATGTTGACGTTTGTTATGAGGTTGATATGTCTGTACTAGTCAACATTTGAATGACCTGACCTTATTATTAATATGTCTTTCAGTCATATTGACCGACCCTAGGATAGTCGTATTTCCACGTTCGTCTGTTTTATAGATATTTGCATTAAAAGGCTTTCCTTTAAACGTATTTTATATTTGTTGTGATTAACACCTTTTGTTAGTTTATTTCCATATGGGCAATGAATTAGTGAATCACCTGAGGTTTTAAACGAATAAAGAAATAAAATGAATAAATGCGTTATTAAAACTATATTCATATTATCCACTCTTCCCCCATTTCTATGGAGGATGTACTTAAACATGGAGCATAAATACCTTGACGATGGAAACCTTCAGATAACATAATAAGTTAGTCAATAAGTATTCGCTGTAGTCTGTTTTAATTAGTACAAGAACCATAAATACAGAATATAAACTGAGTTAATATTGATGTGCACGTTGTTTAACATTTTAAAAGTTATTTCCGAAAATACATATTGGCTTCACAAATCAAATGTGATGTTTGTGTTTTATGGATTCAAAGTGACAGAGTTAGAAGAGAGGGCGTGAGTCATTGAATAAGTCAGTAAATGAGTGAGTCAATGAGTGAATGATTGAGTTAGTCAGTATTTTGTTTAACATTAGCACTAATCATGCCATAACTATATGGCCAAATGTGTACTTTTTTATCTAAATTAAATACTGAAACCGCAATATTTTAGTAACAAATTAAAAACTGAAGTAACAATGGAAGTCGATTCTTCCCGATGTAGGTCTGATGTCTCGCGCACTACCAGCTGCGCTATGAACATCATTTGACAATAAAAACATCTGAAATAATCCTAGATGAATAATAATAAAGAGTTAACTTTAATGGCGATCGTATTTTATAGTTAAATAATACAATCGAAAATGACTACTGTACTTTTTGTCATAATTGTATACACGTATTTGATAAAAATAAGACACTAACACATCACAATAATACTACCGTGTTACGTCATGTTTTACAAATTTTCTTCAGTTTCTATCTTGTTACAATTATATTTATAAATGGACTAATTACATTTGGCAGATTCTTGTTATTTAATCTGATTTACATTATACTTGTATTTCACGTTAATCTGATCCAACTTGTTTACTTGGTTCGTTTCCATCGTGCATTATATTAACCCGTATTATTTCTCGGATTACGATATAACTTACGCCAGATGCGAAAGATTCTTAATATTATGTATAAATCTTTGATGTTTCAAGCGAAAAATATAAATCTATTCGTATTTCGAGTGTGTAATTCTCATTACAAGTTTTTACTATCTTTATCACAATAATTACGGCTTTCATATTTCACTTTGGTACAACATGATTATAAAATAGGTTTTTGACCAAAAATATTAAATAAAATCCAACCAATATTTATCTGGCATCTTGAATGTTAATTTTTAGTTCATCATAACTTTTTATACATCTACTATATCCCGGTACATATCGTTGATATTCAAATAATAAAAGGTAATCTAAAGTCAGTTTCACTTTATTAGGTAAACACATGAACAAAGGTTAGCTCAGTTTAGTTATTACCCCAAAATATTAAAATAATATATTTTTAACATAACAACGACCTCAAATCCCAACAGAAAACTAGTTTAATAGAAATCTAGATCGGAATAATTGAATTCACTTAATGCAGCTGGCCTACTTCCTGGGATATATATATATATATATATATATATATATATATATAAAATCTCAACTATTAAAAATTATTGTGTATATTAAGGCATTACTATGGCATCAAAAGCGATTGTTTGGATATTTTCATATTTCTGTAAAATTAAATTTTAATTTATAATTGATCAGAACTGTAAAAGCTTAGTTGACAAAACAATATGAAGCGGATCTCTGGGGCTATGGGATCGAATCCGGTTGTGGCCTGTGTCTAGAGAATGTTGTGTCCAATATTTATATAAAAAAACTAAATTATATGTTTCAGGTGCGTCTGATATCAAACCTACACAAGATAATTACTGCGTGTAATCAGGTATTGCTAATATTGGTAAATATTAAGATATACAACATTGTATTACAATAAAAGTAACTTGCCATAGATTATTTACATAACACCTCTCAGAGATTAACAAGAAATACAAACACCAAGAGGGTTAATGGTAATTTGGCTTATTTCTAAACAATAATTAGATGGAAGCAGTAGAAATCTCCTCATATATCATGTCGCCGATAAGCCAAATGCATAAATTGTTAATATTGAAATGTGTGTTATACAAAAACAAAATCATAACTTAAGATTAATGTTTTACCTGTCATGTAAATTATCATTTTATATATTTAAATAATACTATAAATATTGAAATATACTAGTATTATTTAATTAGTAATAATTGTAATTTATTCACCCTTTAGCCATTTAAATCAATATGAAGTCGACATAATAGTACCTTATTTAAGTTTAAAAGATTTTTTATATTTTAAATATTGAAACAGTGACAAATGTAAAGTCAAGTAAATTTAGTTTCTATAAATATTTGAATTTGTATTATAATATTACAATAAACCACCAATTAAGATGACAACTTCTTGTTGAAAGTATGCTGGATATTCACTTTTCACTTATCCTCATCGTCCCCAGTGGGACATAAAGCCACATTCTGGATATTACAATGATTCACTTAAATTGCAGCAGTCTCTTAGCCCATTTTACGATGAAAAAAATATGTTCTGATAAACCTAAAATGTATCTCTCACAAACATGACATAAACTTAGATTTGTATAACATATCAAGACATGTTGTATACCTATCTTTGACTATAAACGGTAGAGTGACTTCTGTTAAAAACTTGACATTGGGGATTAGATAGAATCCAAGTATATTATAGTCATATTACAAAACTATGTAAACATTAATCTAAAATCCATCTATTGAATAATGTAAGGCTTTTAGTTTCACTTGCGAATGTCTTTACTTGGATAACTAGTAAAAGCTCAACGTTGATCAATAATATGCATATAAATAAATAAAATATCCATAAAACTGGCATAATGATGAAGTATATAACTGATCATCTTGGTATTTGTTACTTTGATAGAATACAGAAATATAAAACATAAACTTTAGTAACATTTGAAAATCAAGAAATATAAAAGTGACATTTAATTAATCTGAATAATATAGTACAAAAAGCAAGGATTTACTATAAAGTCATGGCTGGAAATGTAAATTGTGTATAATTATTTGTTTACAAATAGTGAATTACTTTTAGCTTTTTGAATATTATTAAAAATGTGTGTGTGTGTGTGTATGTGTGTGTGTATGTGTGTGTGGGGGTGTGTGTGGGTGTGTGGGTGTGGGTGTGGGCGCAATGATGATTGATGGTTTACGGCTAATTTTGTGCACATATCAATGGCAGTTTTAAATGAATACTTAACTAAACAGCCAAAAGCCAGCCTATATTTCGTGTGTCTCATACATGTTATGGATGACACAGGCACATAATATTAGCCATTGTGCCGTTTCACTAAGAACTCAATCTGGTGATATAAACATTTCCCTGCATCATTAATCAGCCACAAGAAAACCAAAGACATTAGCATTTTCAAAACTTAATAAGCAAATAAAATCAATATGATTGTTTTCGGAATGTTTATCTTCAACATATCGATCACTTTTATTATTAGATTAAAGAAAACATCGTCTTTCTGTGGGAAATGCAATTTTTGCCACAAACAAAGGTGAACATTGGTTCAGTAGGTACTAATATTTACGTGCTTTAAAGTCTACAAATGTTTATGTAACTAGTTAAATTCGAACCATTAAAAGAAAAAGAAGGCTTAGCTTTGAAGCCATGAAGTATATTGCGTAAATGTATTTGTAAAAACTATGATGTAGAACGTTTGATGTTTATCTTTCAAAATATATTAATACTGCTTATCAAATAGGCATTCTATATCTTGTGCGTAGTTCAGTCATTCAGTGGAGTTCCGTATTTGACGTGATTATACGATGACTCAATAGAGTTGAATAACTTTGGATAACTAAATAAAGACTTCCAATATCGAATCGGCGTTGTGTGAAATATTATTAAAAACTCATATAGATAACTTTATTATTATTATTATTATATACTATTCTGGCGTGAAATGTCCTTCACTTGAAATCTAATTTGGTGCGAAAATGTGCATAATTTTAATAATTACAACACCTCGCAAGAGAAATACGTTTATTGGCAGATAACCGAAATCTTTTCCAGTTGTAGTAATTTCTCATAGAAAATGGCAAAAAGTAAAATAAAACATGTAATATAGAAAAACTACTAACAATTTTAGTTTCTGAAAGGTTTCTACAATTCGAAAGCATTTATCACTTTATTGTTAACTATTTTTATCAGGGAGGAAGGCGTGGGATTATGACCTTATTATCTAGACGTGAAGGTGACCTTTCCCTCAATGAAGTATTGACCCAGTTTTGTTTAGCCATTTTTCTCAAGTCAACCATTATTTAAGTCAATATATTATCATTTATCTGTCCATATATGAGTTTGATGGAGATCTAATGACGGGAATGTTATCTTTTTTGTTCATCAACACCAATATCTAGATGTTGACTAGAAAAAGCGCATTCTAGTATAAACACCTTAACTCAAATTAAAAGATGGAATGGTTTGCAGGTTAAATAATGTCTCTATAAAGTAATAGATACTCCAATTCACAACTTTTATACCCTACATGCAATAATGTAATGGATTTCTTGCCCAGTGGTAAGAGCTGTAAGCCATCATCCTCCAAGTGTGGTCTTAAATCTATTCAGGTTAATTGTATTTGCAATATATTTTTTTCTATGAACTGGCTACTTGATCATATTTCCGTCATATTTTAGTCTATAATGTTAATTCCCATTAAGTATTTTGAGGTTTAATCAGATGCCGCAATCTTACCGCTATTTCCAGTAAATGTCATGGCCAATAAACAATTGACCAATTTCTTGCCTGTATTTATTTAATCCAACAAATACCAAAGTCTTAAATCTTCCCCATTATGGATTTTATTCCACCTCGTCTCTAATCCAATGAAACATGATTTCCTCATTTAAATATTTACAAAATGATTAATAAATACTAAACTTAATTTTGTGCATATAAAACGCGCATGGATCGTATGGCATTGAATTTAACATTAAATCATTCGTTTTACAAAATATGATTTAAGACAAATGTAGTTGTTTGACTAATATCACATTACAGCAGTAAATCAGTGAATACAAATATTAAAACTCTCGATATTGTATTGAGTTCCTTCTAAATTGATTGAATGTGCACCGTGTTAACGTCTGTGACGACCTCTGGTATTCGGATCCTTCATTAATTAATGACAGTCGTGGATACTTGCCATAACCGTGATTTCTTTTAATCATTTCAATAGTAATATATTTGGTGTGGAAGCCATAACGTGTGTAAGTAATCCACTGACACAATAAAACGGAGATTGGTTCTTTGACAAAAGAAAGCTTTAGTGATAACAATTCAGTGAACGCTTAAGACCCGAGTGTGTCGTTTATATCTGTTTGACCTTGATGGTAGACTGAATAATTGATGGAGTGTGTAAGTTATGACTTGTGAACAAGTGTGTGTGTGTGTGTGTGTATGTGTGTGAGTGTGAGAGAGAAATAAAGACACCGTGATCGAGATAAATAAAGCCATAACATGTCATGTTCCCTTATGGAATATGTACAAAGCTCCAGGATATGTGTACATTCAAAAGTCATATAAACGTCTCTATTTATTGCTTCAGTGTCATTACTTATCACATTATATATGCCTTTTCTATCTCTCTCTCTCTCTCTCTCTCTCTCCCATATATATATATATATATATATATATATATATATATATATATAAGGAGAGAGAGAGAGAGAGAGAGAGAGAGAGAGAGAGAGAGGAGAGAGAGAGAGAACACACACACAGATACTGGTGTATATATATATATATATATATATATATATATATATATATATATATATATATATATACCCCTACATACGCATACACATACCCACACAACGTCCCCTTCACTGTCCATTCCTTAACGTGGCGAGGGAGCTTGTATGTCGCAGTGACCCAGAAAGGTACGAAGTTTTAACTTTTGTTAGGAACATTCAGGTTAGACTGGTCAACGTGTAGATGGTAGACTGATATGGAATAAGTGTGAGGTAACCATAACACAACCCTTAAGTGCTGAAACTTAATTCCTGAAATTGTTTCCGTTTTCAAATGTGATTACCAGTTATCAACTAAACAAGGAATGTATCAACAAAAACACAATTAAGTGCATGTTTAAGCACAATGTATTGCCATAATAACGTCATCCTCCCTTTTGTGTGGTACATTCCCTCCAGTTCTTATATATAGAGATAATGATGTTTGTGATTTTATTATTGACTAGATAATGATGAGAGAGTAGAACGATTGTATATGTTCACCTTTCAAGATAAGGTTTTATGATTGGTATGATATATACTAGTACAATTACTAGGCTAAAGCCGTTAGTAATTTACATATTCATATTAAGTATTGAGTATACTGATTGTTTTTATTCAGTGTTGTGATTATAACAACAGTTTCGTTATTTTAGTGTTATTATGGGTGTTATTGTGTGACTGTTATGATTGTGGTTCCAAGAATGTGATCGTGGTATTAGTAATGTGATCGTGCTTATCAATTTTTGAATTGTGATGTCCATGTTATTATTCTTTCATAAATGTTGAACATTAGAATATATGCAGCTGGTAGGATTAACCTTCTCTTTGCTATTTTAAACGAAGGTTTTACTATATTCGATATCTATTGTTTGTAAAACGCTTTAAATGTTTAGAGGTGATAAAGAAGTAATCATCTTTTAAATGAAGACCATGTTCATTAACTATGAAAGTTGACATTCTGATATTTATTTTAGCTTGTTTTATATAGACAGCCTCATTTTGGTTATCACAAACCGGAAACACGGAGGTCATGTCATCATGTTATCTGGAGATATGATTTTAAACTGAACATTGTACTCAGAATATATTGAGTGTTATAGATTTCTTAACACTGTATATTTGAAATACATCAAACATCATGCACCAACACCTTCTGGTTATATTCGCTTCGTAAGCATTCATTTATAGACGATGCAGAGCTGTTGTTACTTAGTGAATTTAAAATGTTCTTATTTGTACTCTACTATAATACTACTACTACTAATAAACTAACTAATAATAATAATATTAATAAATAATAATTTAATAATAATAATAACTAATTTATAAGCAAGTTTTAGGACTATGTTTAAGTATATTATTTTTGACGAATTATACTTCCGGTAGTGGTTTTTCTATGTAAACAATCTACAGTCCTTTACTCTCAGTTATATTATGTAAAATGTTTTGATCTAAAGCGATCAATCACACATGTTATTTTGATTTCTTGTTAATACAGTTATCATGTAATAATTACTGATAGACTGTTTAGTGTTGAGGCTGACATGTCTGAGACTTACTCTATAAGCCCTCTAGAAACGTTGTATTGATGATCCCAGAAATCATTCATTAACCAAATACTAGATAATAGTTTTTCACCTTTTAATGTCTATTCTTTTGTTTTGGTAAACTTGAAGTGTGAAATTCATCAGCATGCACCATAACATGAACATAGTGGGTGCAACGGTGTATGTTTCCTATTCTAAGGTCAAACACGTAGTGAAATATTATCTCAATGATAAATGTGTGTATGGTATACCCTTCATTGGTATTTATTTGTATTAGTTCCCAAACATTTAAAACGCTCCTCCGTTTCAATTAATGTTCTTCACAAAAAAGCTTATGTTATATTATAAGAAGTACATCTTTTATAAATCAGAGAGTATCCCATTTTGTTTCAAATATTTATTAGCATTTATGCCTTTATTATCATCAGTAAAATAAACATGATACTCACATTATTGAACAATATCTTCTCAAGACAAACACTTTCTATTGACTGATAAATAAAATGAATCGATAAAATACTACTACGAAATAAGGGTTATAAAAATAAATGACCAGATATTTGTGTAGATCGTCAATCCTCTTCGTAAGAATAAATATTGAGATTTATTTTATCATAAAAAAGTTTTTTAACTGTGTTTACGTTCTACACAAGCAATATCCAAATGAATTATAAGTAACAGTTATGTATCTGTTTTGTTTAGCTTCTGTGAATATTGAGTGTGCTATCTAAAACCTTTTAGCTTATTCACCGTATATTCCTCAACATGCTACGCTATTTATATATTGTCTTTTGTCAATGTTATTTGTTTGATAATTACTGATTATTTCAGTTCCTAATATAAAACACTACTTAATTATTGTGTGACGGAAGGGCAATAGAAGGAGATACAGAGAGAGATAGGGAATATTTTAAACTGGTGTTGATTACATATGCAACATATGTGTGAGCGATGAATCTCACGAGAAAATCTCAACCACAAACACCTCACAAACACCACACAAACACCTCACAAACACTACAAAACACAGGTACCTTGGTACAGTTTTAGACGAGACATGAATGTCTCTAATGCTATGCTCTAACAATAACTCTAAAGCAACACTCAAATAGGGAGAGGTGCCATATCATGATATATCGTGAAGCTCTCACAGATTTAATTTCAGATTCAAAATGATGGACTTTTCCTTGAAGGCTTAATAAGTAAAAATAATATGTGTTTTGTGTGTGTCTATATGTGTGCGTGTGTTTCAGCTGTGTATGATAAGGCACAGGCACAGATAATCTCGAACCGTGAATTCAAACTCTGGACGTTTCTTCAGGGGACTGAATCCAGAGCGACTTTTCTTACCTAAGCCGCCAAGCAAAAACAAAAAGCGAATCACCTACAGCCGTGCAGTTTGGGAGTAGTGCACCCAAGTCAGATCATGGCAGTAGTGAGAATGTTTAGATTAATTATATAAGCAGCCCTATTTATAGCTATTTTTCAATTGCTGTATCTTTCTTCAAGGCAATACTATATAAACTATATAACCCAATTGTCACTGTCTTCAAAGATCAGTTTTTACAACGGGTAGGCGCCAAGAAGCAAATATTATTAAAACTGTTTAGCTTAATTGATATTAAAAGACTGACATCTGGGCTGAAGCAGACCGTAATAGCGCGTCATAGCTTCCGTACTGTTTGAACTATGTTATCATTTTCAAACTTGACCTAATGTCTGCTATTCTAACTATTGTAGTTATGAAGTTCTTAAATGTTATTTATGACAAGCAGATTAGAGCTAATCTTGAATGCCATAGTACAAACTGGACATAACTGGACCTAGGAAAGATAATTCTATTCTCACATACAACCAAGGTGAATTTTATATGCAACTAAAGTTGTTATATAAAACACCAACTGCGCGAGCTGTATCTAATGCCACCGCTCGAGATGCGATGCAAGTTTCTATTCCTGAGTTAGAAGTACTTATAATGCTTTAAGAGCGTACTATGTCTGCTACAGTCATTTAAATGCTGGATAACCAGGCCAGACACCTAAACGGCGTCCCTCCAAGGACGCAAATAGTGCACAGAATATACAGCTCTAGATCAACTTTTCTTGAATGCAGGGACCGGGAAATATGGTCTGCACGCATAGAAAACGGAACTTTCTCAACCGCAGCATAATATGCCTTGTGATATTTGCTGGAGGGTCAAATACCTCATAAACATACAAATCCAATAAATACTATGACCTACTCGTCACTATTATAACAATTTACATCGGCGATTTTATCTTAAATCTGAAGGAAACAGAAATATTAAGTTGTGGACTTAGGGTTGACTTTATCCTGTTGGGTGACCTTGTCTAACTAATTCATGACTTCCGATATGACAAATAGTATTTGTATCAGTAGATACATTAATACAACATTGTAATTTCATGAATAAAACGTGAATCTACGGACCACAAAAGGCTTATGGTTTCTTTTGATAATTGTGCTACAGGTAATATCAAAGATAGTTAATGGATATCAAGGTGTCCATAAAATGGTTGTAGATTATATATGATGCGGTAATAACCTGACCATTTGGCTTTCATAGCTCAGTAATAAATATTATGAGGAAATCGACAAATAAATCTATTACGACTGGTAAATTTATATAAATAAAAACGACTGTAGGTGTATTTGTGTGAGTGTGTGTTCTTAAACCATTCTGACGAAAGATTCCTAAACAAATGTGAATATGACATTGGTCGAGACTATGCTAGTGACAATATGATGTCGGTGATGAACATTATGTTGACAACATCCATGACAACAAAGGTGGCATCCTAGTTGACTAAAATAAAATGAACTCTTATTAAAATAAAATCATTCTGTGTTTTAATTGGATGACAAACAATTAATTTCACATTCAATTTCGAGACACCATTTTCTTTGACGTTTGCTTCAGCACTAAAGCAGTTTTCATTTGACAAAGGAATCCGATTTCTTTGGTTGGAGAAATCTTTGATGTTGTCCAATCCTCTTGCGTCAAGAGAATATCCACGAAAAAACATTCAAAATCAAATCCTCCATGTTCAACCCATTCATTGATTCTAAAGCCTTAGTTATATGGACGAAAGAACTAAGTAACCTTCTATAGGAGTAGGTTTTAAAGTCCGGGCGGAGTGCGGGTTTTTAAGGTTGCGGAGTAATACAAATGCTATCTTAAATTGGTTGATCATTTCTTAAAGAAACTTCATAGATGGCCACTTTGTAATAATCATATATTTACATATTTCATAAAGAGATTAATGGGTTCAATGTGCATCTAGTAACTAGGTTAAGATTCATCAGATAAATATTTCTGCTTTCTTGATCCTGTTTCACACCTTCAGAGTTTCCAGCGATCTGATCAAAAATTATATACCAGTGAGTCTGCTGAGATCTGAGTCCTGTTTATTTCTGACGTTACCCAAATGTCATACAGCAATGTACGGAGATAAATATTTCCGAGCATCAGCTTCGAGGCTAGGAATAAGTTGTCTAATCTCATTAAACTTGTTGCAAGTAAACAAATATTTTGACATGGCATATTTTTGTAAATGATGTGTATGTGGCTCCTCAGAGCAACTCAAGTTGATTAAGGCGCTAATTAAATAAATTTAATATAATATTTTTTTTTATTATCATTAAAGTCAACCATTGTCAGCTATTTCACTATAGTTTACTACTTCTGTTTTGCATTTTACCTGCACTAATATTATTCTAAATTTATTTATTTTTGATGTTAAAATGTGTATAATACATTATAATGTCTTATACAAACCAGTAGCTCTCATAAGATAAATGCCAGCTTATTAGAGCAAAAAATTAACTTTTGTATAGAGATGGTTGACCATATTATATGAGAAAGGAAGGACATGTCCAGTTTTGTTTTGATATTTGCCTAAAGCTAATCGTTATTGACGCCAGTATATTAACTTCTAGGCATCCATCTATTATCTAATACGACAATCATCCGACGGGAACTTGATCTCTTCATTCAATTAACATCAACATCTAAAGGTTGATTGAAGACAGCGGACATAAATAAAATTGGAAAGAAGAAATGGATGCTGTATAAATAATCTTTCTATAAAGTTATGGATTTTTCACTATAGAAATTCACAGCTTGACAACATCACCTCGATTATTGGCTTAGCATTTCGTCCTTATAATGATGAATCTGGTGAATCGATGAGGTATTCTATCGGCCATAATTAGTGACCCAAGCGGTGAACCTCCATATCGGGTGTCAAAAAGGTCACATTACGTGTGTTTGTGTAATCGTTATTTCTAAACTAGAACCTCAGCCATATTTTTCTCAGATGTTACTTTATGCCATTCTATTTGCAATAATATTATGGAGAAAGTGAAAAGTAATAACTTTCTTGGATGTGATTGATTTATTCCAATACATAGATTAGCCCTAAAAGCAATGACGTTGGTTTATTATTATTATGAGTGTTTTCTCACCAGGTCATATAAGGATCTTATATCAATATTTACGTAATAACTTTAAAAGTCGTAAAGTTGATTTTGTCCAAATAGAAAATGCAATATGGCAAATGTTTGGATAAAATATTCTAGCGATTTTTATTTTAGTGTGAAATATCCTAATAGTAGTTATTTCTTATATTACATGGTATAGAACCTTAGGTAAAACAAATCCCTTTTTAATAAAGTATATCACTGTCTTCACGGAAAGAAAAACAACATTTAGTTTCCCAATATCTCTTCTATAATAATAGCTTTTTAATCTGCCTATTAATGTGTAGTGTGTCCACGACCTGAACGATCTGGACTGTGACGACCTCTGGTGTGCAGATCCCACATTAATTATTGATAACCGTTGATGTATCATGTAACCATTATTACTTCTAATCACTGATACGATGAAAGATTTATCTTGGAAGTCCTGGAATGACCAGATAATTCCCTGATACCATAAAATAGAGATTGGTTTTTTGACACAACAAAGATTCACTGATAGCAATCCACTTTACACGTTAGACCTTAAGATTGTCGTTTATGGCTGTTTGACGTTTATTATAATCTGAATAATGAATGACGTGCGTTGGTAGTGGTTACACAACACTTCTCCAAACATCATTATGTTACAAGCATTATTATACATGGCAGGAACATCGGTATTAATATTAACAATAAGATATTGGTTAATCACCCGCGATAACATTTTGAGAAAGATTTAAAAATCTAACAGGTTTATTTAAAACTGAACATCTGTGATAAGGACAAAGTGATATCGCGGGCAGAACTCTCTCTCTCTCTCTCTCTCTCTCTCTCTCTCTCTCTCTCTCTCTCTCTCTCTCTCTCTCTCTCTCTCTCTCTCTCTCTCTCTCTCTCTCTCTCTCTCTCTCTGTGTGGATTAGAAGTCATTAAAACAGAGAATACCAAAGTTGCTTTACAAATACAGTTCATATTACTATAAATATATCATGTTTTGTGGATAAACTTCTGCTATAACCTTCTTAATGATGTACATTTGAAACATATCATTATCATACTCCAGTGCTGGTAATGGTGTATACTTATTAAATATTCTTTTATAGAATAAACTGAGCTAATATTGCTACTTACTGATTAAATGTTCTATTTTGTTGTAAGTGTTATTATTATTATTATTATTATTATCATCATCATCATCATCATCATCATCCTCTTCATCATCACAATCTGTATAATTAGTATTAACTTATAAGTCAGTATGTAACCGTAACATTTTGTGAACCAATGGTTTGAATAAACAAATCTAAGAATCCGCATTGATTAGTGAGAATGGTTTCCTCAGTTAAGGAAATCACAATCCTTTATCTTCAATTATATTTTGTTTGTCTTTATGGTTCTAAAGCGACCAATATAAACGAATAATTCGATTTCCAGACCAAGAGGTTGGTGTGTGAAACTTGTTGCAATAATTCACAATATTTCAATATATCTCAGTTTAATATTGGAATTCTCTGAGAACAGTTACATTGATTGATGTCACAAATCATGAAATAAGCCAATGTTTCACAAATACTGAATAATGTTTTCCTTATGTATAAACTAAATATATATTGTAAGTTTCAAAATAAAGTATTTTACAGTATACGTTATTTGTAGTTTAATCAATATTTATTTATAAGATTTGCAAAACTGCCATTTGAATGAATTTGTTTTTTATTAATTAATCTTAGTTCATGCGCTATCTTTTATTGTTTTCTCACATTTAGTTTTATATTGTTTTTCTATTTTCTTTTGTTGTATTTAGCTAGTTAGCCTAAATACTGGTCACACGCCGGGCATGTGGTTCTAATATAAGTAAGAGCTGGGTTCGAACTCACGATCTAGGGGTTTGCAGCGCAGTATTCTGACGACCGCGCTATCAATAATACTTTCAAATAATTCAAATAATATAAAAATATCAACATTCAATAATTGCGAAGAAAAAATATACATTCAGTTTAAAATAAAGAGATGAAAATACTAATACATTCATTCATAATTAACCAAGAATATAACTAAACATGAATACATATGATTATCAGTTTGTAACATTTAGCTAATATCTGATAGTATTCTAAAAAGGTTTCCAGAAATTACTCCCAATAATGCCATTTCTAAAGCACACGAACTCCTCTAAGGACTATGAGGGCATGAAAGTAGTGTCTAAACATGTATTTTAAAGAAATTACTTACGAAGACAACAATTACAAGAAGTTCCCTATCTCTATCGTGATCATAATATTGTACTTGTTAATTACAAATATACGCGTGTAGATTTTATGTCTTTAGTTAATATTATAGAATTTCAATGTAATGTTTTAATTGATGCATATATATATATATATATATATATATATATATATATATATATATATATATATATCAGTGAAAATCATTTATTTTGAAGTACCCTCAAACAGAAATGTTGGTCTTTTTTATATTGCCTTTCTAATGTAGACATAACCTGAAGCTTAATACATATTACATAAGACGATATGGCATCTGATACCCTAAAGGTTTTTATTTGTCTAGATCCCTTCCATTACGCTTTCATCTCCCCCTTTCTCTCTCTCTCTCTCTCTCTCTCTCTATATATATATATATATATATATATATATATATATATATATATATATATATAATATATATATATATATAAAACACTCTCTGTCTTTGTCTCTCTATCACTCTGTTTGACTGTATATCTGTTTCTATCTCTTTCGTTCTCTCTCCCTTCCCCCATCCATTTCCCCTTTCTCACTCTCTCGCTCTCATCTCTTTCTCTGGCATTAGTGTAACTAGAAAGAGCGAGTGGATTCGCGTATTGATGGTAATGATTGTGATGTTCATAACATGTAATATGCATCGTGCTACGATTGATGACAAAGTTTAACGACATGGCTCAGTAGACAAAGCAATATACAGCCGATATATGAGCGTTGTGCTCGAATATCGCTGTGGCATGTGTTTAGAGATTGTTCAAACTAATAGTGGAAAACTTCTAGTATATATGCTTTAATGGTCTCTAATCTCAAATATACATACAATATTCACCATGAAATATTTCTTGAACGAGCCAATATCCTAAGGAGTCTATAACCAGATACTGGTAAGAGTGGTAAAGATTATGATACTTTTTTATTATAACAGAAGTAACCTGTAATATATTAGTCACAGAAAACGTTTGCTAGAAATCAAAATCATCTTCTATACATATATATAAAACAATAATGGCCGAAATGGCAGTCTGTTACGTGGCTGGCAACTTCAAATGAAGGAGACGAAAATGGTCTGTAATTCACAGCTTTCCCACGGAGACTAGTTCTAAATTAATTTAGAATAAATGACATGTTCGGTGGAGAAAACCTTGCCAGTTGCCTGTTTGGATGTCAAATTCCCCCTACTACAGTGTCACAGCCTAGTCGCGAACCTGTGACCTCCCGCACAGAATGGCTATAGCTATATGTAAATAGTTTCACGCTCTACCTATGTGGCCAAAGAGGCGGTATTGATTACACTTTCTTTTTGTATTACAATAATTTATATTTACAGTTTTATACCAAAATCCTTAGCTCCTCCCAAAAACAAAATACCATGAAGATTGGAAACCAAGATGACGTTATTAGAGCTGATCACCATCTGGAAAACTGGATATCGGAAATGGTAATTCATCAATCCTTCCATCTGAAGAAGAAGCAGATATCCCATCATGGATCAGCTCGTTAATGTGCAAAGCAGAAATATTATTTATGTTGATTTGAGCAACTGTAATTTAGATTTGGAAATACGGAGAAAACTTAATGGTAAATTAAATATTTTATCTTTCAGGCAGATTTTCATGTAATTCTGCTAATATTTCACATGTAAACACAATATTGTGATATTAGTATTAGGTGAATGTAATTGAACCCCTTTCAATCTATTCGAAGATGAATGGAGATATTAGTATTTTATTTAAAGTACAAAAAAGTTTTTAGAGTTTTCATAAACTGGAAATTGTGAGACAGTGACAAAGGCAAAGTTAAGTAAATTCACTTTTGATAATGATTTGTCAGATTTGAATTTGTATTCTAATATAAATATTAGCTACAAATACAATACTCTAAGGATGGGTTTAATTAGCTTCTTTATATATATTCAGCCTGTGTTAGCTAAATATGTTATCCTGTATATTCAGCCTGTGTTAGCTAAATATGTTAGCCTGTCAATTAGTCTTATTTCTAAATCTTGTATAATTGACTGAAAGATAACTATGGACTTTATCAAACTGCTTGTACTTCATGAATATCTATCACAACCCGATGACTTTAAGTCCACAAAGTAGCTTCTTATAACGTTATATTTGGTGCTAATCAAGTGTTGAGCAGCCATAACCTAAACACTCTATACAATATTCAGCTAACCATCAAACTAAAAGAAACACAAATTACAGTATTGAGTCTTACTTATGGAGCCTGTATTGATATCGTTGAAACTCATGCCTAGGAATGATGATGATGATGATGATGATGATTTATGTTTTTTGGCCACTTTTGTGCACATGGTAGGCTAAATGGGCCAAGCGACCTCCTTAGGTAATGAAGCAAAATCAAAGATGAAACAACCTTCAGATATGTCCATGACGAGATTCGAACACGGGTGGTAATGATCTGTGGTCCAACATGCTACCGCTTCATGTCTAGGAATGAAATATTATATTCTTATACATACCGGGTACGACAAATGCACATATATAACTAGAACATAGTTCCAAATGGTAAGCAGCTTTCAGTAATACGTGATATAAGCCACTCTCTTTTCGGTGTGAAATTCGATTTTATCTGTCACAACAAAACGATGAACATTGCTTTTGTAGTTTATTATATCTATACTCAAATACCTACACCACTATTATTCAAGGAATTAAAACTCGATACCTTAAAGGAAAATTATTTCTCATATACATTCATCAACATCACAATAAATTGTATTTACTCCTATTCAATAATTAATTTATTATTATTGTGATAACGGGTTTTATTTAAAATTTTAATTAAGCTATTAACAACATTATTATTCAAGTGGATTTACTTCACTTCCACTTCATATTATAAAATCTCATATTTAAATTTGTTGTAGTATCTGACACTGGTTTTTATCTTTAGATATCTAAATAAATAAATATCACGTCCTGAATATAAGATTACAATTAATTCTCCATTCTATTAAAGGCTTTCAATATTCGCCTTATTAAAAACAATTATTTATCGAGAAACCTATTGACAACATTCTCTATTTAGCTTTCGCCATCAAAGACTATTAATGCCATTTCTCGGTATTAAAAGGATATTGTTAAAATAACCGATTCTGTATGAAGGTCCTAAACGAGATGGATACAATGATTTGTAGAATAATATATGCTGCTACAGCTGAAATAGCAAATGTAGCTAACAGTAATGGAAATTAATTAATATCGTCATGTAAGTCTGTATTTTATACACTTGTTTGACAAATTGATGACAAAATATAATCAATATTATATGTAAATATTCATCGAATAACAGTGTTCTAATAATCTAGTGATAATGTGAATAAATTTCTACCTTATGTTTATTACTGAATTATCATAGGCTAATATTCACGTTATAATCAGCTGCATGAATTCTGATCAAGCATTTCTATGGAATCTATTTGTTATTATTATGGATACAAATATCATATCGGATAATATATCTAGAATTTTGCCAAAATAACCCTTCAACTTTGTAATGACATTTCACATTACACGTCGTTGTTTTCAGAAATAAATAAACAAAATAAATAATCTTGGCATTGGATTTTTTTCTAGATAAAGAACCAAATATATCCGAAAGAAGACCTGTGTTATTTAGATATATTGATATCATTATTATTATTTCAATAAATCATAATATTGTAACCATTTAGCTACTGAAACGAACTAAAATGGAGATAATAGTGCTGCTGCTAGTTCTACTTCTACTACTACTACTACTATATATGTATATATATATATATATATATATATATATATATATATATATATATATATATATATATATAAACAAACAACACTCATTGACAATATATATGTACAAGATACATGATATATTTACGCAATGTTAATCCACGGCCTAAAAAGCTAAGCTTTTGGAATCTTACTGAAATGATGACTTATGCGTGAAGATAAGACAACATCTTATTTTGATGACTTACTTCATGACTTAAGTGATGGCTTTAATAGCTTTGATAATAATTATATTGTATACCTTGTGATCATAGAAATAGGAATTTCCCGCAGAACTGTGTTGTAGTTAAACATGTGTCTGTATCTTTCCCAGTATGTATGAAACACACAATACATTGACTGTGGTTTAGGTGTTGAGTTAATTATTCATTTAAACCGCCATTGATATGCTTAGTAAGCAATAGCGCTTCTAAGTACTTATAGTATATATGGTAATGACAGATTAGGTTTGGGAGACCTGAAATGTCCCGGTAATCCACCGAGGTCATGAAACAGAGATTGATTCCTAGCCACGAGAAAGTCTCAGTTATGATAAAAGAATGCCCCCGTAAGACTCAAGACTGTTATTTGTGTTTCTTTGAGCTTTAAGGATCGCTATATAATGTATGGAATTAGTACGTTGCTCAACACTTGATTTATACCAAATATAACATTCTAAAGCATCACTGTACATTGACTTTAAAAATGCGTAATGTCTAGTTAACACACTAAATGCTTATAACCTATGTACGTACAATTTTAACTAGGTGAAGATCCAAATATCTGGATATATTACCTTGATAGAATATGGACTATCTAAATATATATTCTTAAGTGATTTACCTATCACGTTATTTTAAACTGTCATATATATTCGTTTTTTAAACTTTATATCAAGAGAGGGAGTTTGTTTTGGTCAAATAATGTTCTATAATATTATGGCTATACTCGTAACAATAGCATTGTCTTAAAATAATTATGTTTATACTCCGATGACTTTGTGTGCATTATCACTGATATTATAGTTATATATGCATTGTTCAAAAGTATTGTTCCATTTAGCTAAAATAAATAAATATATTTCATAAGCGTTGGTTCGCGAATTAATATTTCAAATGTGTATTCGAAGGTGTGCACCGATCGCGGTTATTCAGCGTTGCCTGTTTTTGTATTCACCTCTTACGATACATACCACGACACATTAAGTGAATTAAAAGTCATGATGAACTAAAAACTAACATTCAAGATGCCAGATAAATATTGGTTGGATTGTATTCAATATTTTGCAATCACGTTGTGCCAAAATGAAATATAAAAGCCGTAATTATTGTGATAAAGATAGTAAAAACTTGTAATGAGAATTACACTCTCGAAATACGAATAGATTTATCTTTTTCGCTTGAAACTTCAAATATTTCTACATAATATTAATAATTGACATAAAAGATAAATTTAGCCAACTCCTATTACTAGAGTAATATTATTTGTTATTAATGCACGTTAGCAGTTTTCAGACATTTTCCAAAATTAGATTTCATCTAGAGGGCGTCTTATAACATAATTAAGCTCAGATCACCATAACACAATCAGTGATTGTGATAACAGATACGTACGAAAAGCTGAAGAATTCTAGCCACAAGCAAACTGTAGCTGTGACACTGATAATGATGGTATTAATATTAAATGAGTACGATCTGACAGCACATCTCCATGACTTAACTGATAGCGCGCTTGGCCATAAACCTCTACCATATGGGTTCAAATCTTGACAAGCTTTGGAGATTGTTTGGCGCATTTAATCTACGAACTGGCCAAAAGTGGGGAGTAGTTGCCTCAGCCGCAAATCAATCAAAATCGATCTCAACACGAAACTGGGAATCATAAAACACCACAAAAAAGATAATCCCACTCAGTCTTTGATAATCTTATTTTTAGTTATGATATAATGTTTATAATATTGTTTTTCTAAATGCAAATGCATTGGTTTGAAATAAGTTCAATTCAATTTGACATTCAACTCTAAGCAATGTGTTTCTAGAGATATGAAAGTATATCTATATTGTGTTTTCTACATTTCACCGTGCAAATACCCTTGAATCCTTAATCAATCCCGATCTTGGCACATTATACAATAAATTATACCAAGATAACTTTTCTTATTTTAGTCTGATAAGAAATCCCGGAACTTAGATTAATTTCAAGTTAGATGTTGCAACTTTCATTACTAAATATAGTTTTAATAGATTCTAATTTAATTTTACTATTTAACCACGTTACAACATTTAAACTTAAAGATTAGAGTGTAATAAACATTATTATACATATATTTTAGAAATAGTTTTGACTGTGATGGTAAAGAAATGTTCTGTCAATAGTAGCTACAGTTAAGAGTAATGTTGATATAATGGCTATCAAAGTCTCATAAATGTTGGGAAGATTAATGGTCATTTGATACCAAACTTTTCCGAATTGATGTCTTGAATATTGATAACGATCAGCCTCAATTCTGAAGGACAATATTAAAATTTGAAATCGTTGAAGAGAAACCTATTTATACTGAGATCACATTAGTAATAAAAATGGATTATATATATATATATATATATATATATATATATATATATATATATATATAATATATATATAATATATAGTAGTAGTAGTAGTAGTAGTAGTAGTACTGTCGATTGTTGTGTTGTTGTTGTTGTTGTTGTTGTTGTTGTTCAAAATAATATTTAGGATCCAATGTCAGATAAGAAATCGTCAAATTAGCAAGATACTCATATTGTCTTCAGACAGTTTCTGTGTAAATATAACCATGTTAATAAGGAAGCGATCAGACAGGATGGACGAAACAAAACCAGCCTTCATCAAATGTTCGCATTCAAGTTATATGACAAGGTCTAATATCCAACCATGTCTCTGGGTACATTCTTACACATGCTACATGAAATTAGCCGACCTGAGAATATTAGCCAATTATTTGATATCTAGTATTATACTCTCTAGCAATGTATATGAAAATTTAAATCACCTAAGATCAATAGATATCCATGAGAGAGTCACCAAACACAGAATATCCTCTGAAGGAATATTCAGCTTTCAGAACATTTTTATGTCTCCTTAAAAAACTGGTTGAACAGAAATAAATTTAAACAATGATACTATTTTTCCATAGCAGAACTTGACGGTGTAGGAATGTTGGTGGTCTACTATTGGCCGAATTGGCTACTCACTTCTTCCGACACAAATTAAGGATCTAGAAGCGGGGTATAATAATATTTGCATCCACTGTGCTTCACTATATTTAACATTGAAAGAGTGAAATATATCCACGTGTTTTGGCACTCTGTATTATTTCAAATCCAGTTTGCGGAATTAGATAAGTTCTCAGAAATTGGCGTTCCAGGAAAGTGATCACAAATTTCCAGAATATTTGGCAGAGAATAGGATAAATCATACAACAACATGCTTGTTAGCCGACCAAGAATGTTTAGACATAGATGCCTTAAAATACTGACAACATATGACCATCCAGTACTCAAAGTTAAAGAGCTTTCACAAAGCTGGTTAAAATTCTAGTTTTTATAAATAATCACTGAAGCTGTTTCAGTACAAAACATAAGGATATCTACATTTATTATTTATGATGCCTTAATATACTTATTCATCATAAACATAATAATATTTACTACACATATTACTTCGGTTTCTACAATTTATTTTCAGATTTGATTGACTATAATATTCACCCTCATTCACCATATATCATATAGCAAACATATGTTATCTGTGTCTTGTTAGTATTTTGATTATTATAATCAACTTACTATATTTATTATTAGAGATTTTCCATCATCGGTATTTTAAAATAATTAAGATAAACTCTGATTTTTGCATTTATTTTGTCAGGGGTGCAATAGACTACCTTTAGCCATAAATCGATAACGAATGAGCCTTATGACAGCTCATTTACAGTATATTTATAATATTCCCAGATATATATTAATAAACGATGTGTTTATATTAAGAAAAGAAACACGAAAACCTGTTGTCCCAAATTTATAACAATTTATTTATAAGAACACCAACGCGGGTAATAGCTTGGGAAATGGAAATGCGTTATGTCGTCAATGTCTCTCTCTTTCTCTCTATCCCTATTTATCCCACCCACTCTCTCCATCTCTCTCTCTCTCTCTCTATCTCTATAACACACACACACACACTCACACAAATAATCACACACAAACACACACCCGCGATTATGAGCATTTTTACCATAAAGCGTGTTTTCGGACATATAAACACAAATATATAAATATATTTATACAAACGATTCCTGCTGATGCGTTTAAAATTTTGTTAAATTTAATCAGTATTAAGATATGAGCTGCAATAGACTGAACGAGATATGTCAAGACAATATATATAATCCAATTTATATCATCCGCATGTATGTATCATTGATCTCGCCAACTACTAATGCCCATAACCCGCCAATCCCTGTACAGCGTCTCATCCAGTGTCACACCGAAGTTTCTTAGCAACGTCATGTTTGTGTCTTCAACTTTTGTCAACATTCAGCTAGCAGTATCAGCCTTCTATTTATATGCAAACAGGACGATGTGAGTGTTTTGGCTTTTCTCAAGCATCTACTGCTGTATGTTAGGAAAGCGTCTTTCTATCTGGGACAACATTCTACGTATACTTTGTGATATGTCCGGCTTAAAAATCAAATATAACTGTATGGACAACGCTGAATTATTGCCATATACCTTAAATGCATCTAATGTCGCTCAGGGGCTTCGCTTAAATTATATATATATGTATTCGGTTCTACGACAAAACACTCGAATACATCATTTAAATGTCTTGTCCGTGTTGATAGTTTACCTTCGTGTTTTTACTTCTTGGCGACAACCGTATAATTAAATTATTGGGTGTATATATAGACGTGATTACCTTACTGAGGTTGGATAAAATTCGAGTTATTAGAATATACACGTTATAGACATGTCTTTGGTTTCAGCTGTTTTTTTTTCTTCAATTGTTTTTTCGGTTCTCAGAGTTAAATCCTGCTTACCATGCAGGGACATGCTTATAATTAAATGTATATCACACACATACTGATAGTCGGCCAATAAACTCCTTCAGGTATAATTGGGTTGAAGTTTGAACATTTGGGAATATCAAAGTTAAAATGTTATTTATGATCCAAGGATGTTTGTGTCTGTTCCCGTGTGTCTGTGTCCGTGTGCCCGTGTTCGTATGTGTGTTCGTGTGTGTGTGTGTGTGTGTGTGTGTGTGTGTGTGTGTGTGTGTGTGTGTGTGCCCGTGTGTCGGGGATGCGTACGTGCGTGTGTGTGTGCTTGTGAGTTTTAGCACTGGCGCATAATATCGACAACTCTAAACATGTTTTATACATCTACCTTTATAAATCTAAACAAACTATACATACATCGATCTAAATATTCAATTTCTACACCTCTATATATCGATGCATATATACGTATACCTATACAATAAGTATTACGATAACCCGCTAACGACATAAACCTGACCTTTAAGGTAAGCTGATAAATGTTGAAGTGTGTAAGTTATGTCTCCTGTAAACTTCACATAAAATAACAATTATATCTCGGAAATCGTGAATTATATGACACGGTACCATGCAAGTTTCAGTCAAATTTCTACAATAATATAACTCTTTAGAATCATACTAAAGAGGACTGGAACTTTATTCAAATATGACCCATTTCTTAATACAAATCATGAACTCGTGTAACGTTTCCTCTGATTTCAGTAGCAAATATATTGACATAATAACTATACGTTGTTATATATTTAATAAAAGTTATGAAACAAAATTATGATCATATGCTTCTAATAATCCATACGATGATGATTATGTTGATATGTGGTGGCAAATAAGCTGTCAATGCGCACGTTTTGTCAGTAATGGGGTCCTATGGTTTTGAAGGTCATTAATGCAAACTAATACAGAATTTGAAACAAGGCATGTATGTTATAGTATACATCCAATTGATTGGTTTTATTATACAGAAAATCAATAGACATTTCAGATGTTTTATAACGTTGGTCATTTTTACCTTATTGTAACTGAAAATGAGAACGAATAGTTATTTATAATTGTCTTTATTGTAATATTGATCTATACATATGGATTAATACTGGGTGTAACTTTGTAAGATAACTTTAGAGCATATTTGGATGTATCATGTTAATACGTACGCATTATTATTATTATTATTATTATTATTATTATTATTATTATTATTATTATTATTATTATTATCATCATCATCATCATCAAACGGAAAATACAGTAGAATATTGTTTATGTCCCTTAGTCATTTAAGGTAACTTGATAAATGCACGGAGTGTGAACCTTATGGTTATTTTAAACGATCAAACAAACGTGATCTGATACCATATAACTTATTTTGATGCTTCAAAACTAATCGATGTCATTAATCGATTTATTGTTTAGTTCTCTGATTAGCTGACGTGTTTTATTGTATTGTTAATAAATTTGTTTTAATATTACCTCGTTGACCTATGAACATATAGATGCGTTCTTAATAATGTTAACACTTTAATTAGCATTATTCATTCAACTAAATATTCAATGGGGAAGAGATCCGTGGAAATACTCGAACGATCCGCACTTTGATGTAATAATAATAATAATAATAATAATAATAATAATAATAATGGTTTTTTATTAATGGTTTTACAAGAGCAGCTTTCATGGATCTTTAATAGGCGTCTAGAAATAACTATATTTGTAATCGGACCTATCAGAGCATCCAGACAATCTTTCACAAGCCATGTAGGCATAGAGTCAACTGAGTCAACTGCACAGAAAGCATTAGATTATCTGTTTAGCAACTCTCTGATATCAGTCTCTGTAAAAGGCTCAAATGCATCCATGGTGGATATGCAAAAATATTCTACTAATGGCTTGCCCTGTGATAAGGTGCTGTAAGAGAGAGAACCCACCATGTATATTTAATATCTTTTGACAGAAGAAGTTATTAAAACAATATTTGTATTTGAATTGATGATATATTGGAAGGACACTGACTTTTATGTAATACTTTATTCGCAACACTGAAAACAGACCTTTGATTTCCCTTGGATCCGTTGATCTGTTTATTGTAATATTCTGATTTAGCAGAGTCAAGGGTATTTTAACTTGAATTTACTGACCTTGAAGATTTCATAATGAACACACAAGCTGGTCCTGATCCACAACCGCTCACAATACCATATTAGTCTCTATGCAGCTTGAATGTCTTTAATATGGGTGTGTGTGAGTGCGGGGGGGAGTGGGGGGCTGGCATACAGACACACACATAAACAAACTAACTAACAGACACACATACTCTCTCACCAGTATTCCTTGGTGAAGATTTATTAAATTCCGTTAAACATCCACTTCGGTATTAAGTTACATTATGTGACTATTTAGGTTAGAATCATCTAACAACATTTATAAACATATGTTTATTAGAATCCCTGCGTATTGTTTGTAGGTGTAGGCGTCATCTGATGTTCCAATTACATGTCACGGATAATTGAGCAAGTTAGCTGTCTACAACACGAAAACCACGTAAAATTCGGAAGGCTAAATTAGGCGTGGATAAACATTCATTACATTCGTAAGGCATACGTACGAGGACTAGTTTTTAGGTGTAAATAAACGATAGTAAACACTCGAACCTGAGTCGATGTTTTGTCGCGTCCACTAATAATCCAGTATAAAGTGTTGCAAGTTTATTTTGATGTTATTTATTTAATTGAATATGCCTCTATGTAAGCTGAATTTAAGCTACGCTTGTCTATTTAAGTTAAAATCGAACTTTTTGTGTCTATCAAAGACACCAGTTGTCACCTTCCCAGACACGTAGAACCTTCGTCCGTGAGATTTATAAAGGGGCGATCATTGGCGAAATCTCTGAACACGAAGAATGATACTGAAGTCAGCATTTACGATGTCGATTTCTGACCGCGTATACGTTTCTCTTTGAAATTTGATATTGTTGAAAATTTCGGTAACTTGTGGTATCAAATCAGATATATTCTAAATATTCATGAGGTTAACACCCGCTCATCGTTTAGATATTATATATGTCACGTATGAAACTCTGATTGTTTTGGTACAGAAACAAATATGTCAACCGGATGTATCACCGATACATAGATATATGTGTTTATAGGATAATATATGTAAAGGCTTATATATGCATCAGTTTGTGAAAGAATAGTTGTGTAGATGTAAAGATTTGTTTAAGAATAAAATCTGTGGACTCTTTAATATTAGCGCTCTGAGCAAGATTATAAATGAATCCTAGAATACATACACACTCACACAAACACACATAAACAGACACGTATCTGTCTCGTTTGCACATCAATATTCAGCTATTCCGTGATCGTATTAATCACAGAAGGCTTCCTTAATTCATTACTATATTCTACATAATATAAAATAATTATTATTATAAACAAGAAATGTCTCTTATTTACTTTAGGTTGTTCGACTGGTTGTCAAATGAGCTGTTTCTAATTGAATGGAGGAAAATATTTATTATTTTTAAATTAGTCACCGTCAAATTGATAATTTCTATAAAACAAATTACCAAGTACTGATAGATTTTAAAAAGAAAATATTAAAAAATAATTTTCTGCAGGTAATTAGCATGTATCATTTTCTAGATATTCATTTCTGAATGATTATATAGAAGCTAATTTAGAACTATGAAACCATAAAAATTATGAACAAAACTAATTTTGAGGTACAACACTGTTTTTATAAATACATATTATTATTATTATTATTATTATTATTATTATTATTATTATTATTATTATTATTATTATTATTATTATGTAATAAGTGGTCAATAAGCTGGAAAATATGTTACTACTTTTCTCAAAATTCGCAACACATTTATTACAGGAAATTCTTTAAAATTGTATTAAAACAATTCAGAGTGTCTATTATATAATTAAAATAAGCGAATACTGTGTGGCTGATGAGTAAACATAATCTACTTTTATTAAGATGATATACAATATATATATATTATATATATATATATATATATATATATATATATATATATATATATATATATATATATATATAGCATATTGAATGAAACGTCATAAGCAAAAGGAGCGGGAAGCCAAGAACAATATATTATAACATCTAAACACATAAAGCGCAGTATTACTAACACGACAAACAATGCTCAGAATATTGTTATTGAAGTGATGTCACCGAGACAATAAACCTTTATAGAATCCATCATCTTTAACAGTATAATAAAGAACACCAACAACATGTTATCAGCTGTATAAACAACAATAAGAGTAAACACACAAGATTGTCTTTTACTCTGTCTCCCGCGAGAACTAATCTCAGTATTTACTTACAAGTGTTCTTTGTATTAATACATTATTCTTCCTCGATACGTCATGTCTGTCAAGTCGATCATGACCCACAAAACTGAACAATTATATTTTACTTCGTTGTGCAATATTATTATTATATGCACACACACACACACACACACACACACACACACACACATATATATATATATATATACTCACACACAAACTCTCTCTATATCTCTCTGTATTTGCCTATCTATCTATCTATCTATCTATCTATCTATATATATATCTATCTATATATTTATATCTATCTATCTATCTATCTATCTAGTTATCTCTTTCTCCGGTGTATACGATGAACATCTACACTTATTTCAAGAATAACCCTTTCCAGGGCGATAAGTTGTTCTTCTTGACATCAAGGGATTGCAGTAATGTCAGCAGAAAGTGTGTAGGTTCATAATCAAAAATATACGAGTCATGTGGAATCTTATTTATAGTCTGTTCAAATAAACACTCCTACCGATCTATTGTTATACAACATATTTGTGTTATAAATAGTTAATAATGTTAATAAGACCACGATAACAGGTTTAGACGTTCACTTGGAGTAAATGCCACCCTTCCGGATATATCTATACACATGTCACCAAGAATTGCAGAAAATACATACACACAAACATACCCATCATTTTTCACTGAAAGGATTCCTATTAATTGTCAAACAAAAGGAGGATACCTAAACTAAACTTTGATTTTTGTTTGTACTGAAACAAACTAACTAACAGAGACACATACTCTCTCACCAGTATTCCTTGGTGAAGATTTATTAAATTCCGTTAAACATCCACTTCGGTATTAAGTTACATTATGTGACTATTTAGGTTAGAATCATCTAACAACATTTATAAACATATGTTTATTAGAATCCCTACGTATTGTTTGTAGGTGTAGGTGTCATCTGATGTTCCAACTACATGTCACGGATAATTGAGCAAGTTAGCTGTCTACAACACGAAAACCACGTAAAATTCGGAAGGCTAAATTAGGCGTGGATAAACATTCATTACATTCGTAAGGCATACGTACGAGGACTAGTTTTTAGGTGTAAATAAACGATAGTAACCACTCGAACTTGAGTCGATGTTTTGTCGCGTCCACTAATAATCCAGTATAAAGTGTTGCAAGTTTATTTTGATGTTATTTATTTAATTGAATATGCCTCTAAGTAAGCTGAATTTAAGCTACGCTTGTCTATTTAAGTTAAAATCGAACTTTTTGTGTCTATCAAAGACACCAGTTGTCACCTTCCCAGACACGTAGAACCTTCGTCCGTGAGATTTATAAAGGGGCGATCATTGGCGAAATCTCTGAACACGAAGAATGATACTGAAGTCAGCATTTACGATGTCGATTTCTGACCGCGTATACGTTTCTCTTTGAAATTTGATATTGTTGAAAATTTCGGTAACTTGTGGTATCAAATCAGATATATTCTAAATATTCATGAGGTTAACACTCGCTCATCGTTTAGATATTATATATGTCACGTATGAAACTCTGATTGTTTTGGTACAGAAGCAAATACGTCAACCAGATGTAACACCGATACATAGATATATGTGTTTATAGGATAATATATGTAAAGGCTTATATATATGCATCAGTTTGTGAAGGAATAGTTGTGTAGATGTAAAGATTTGTTTAAGAATAAAATCTGTGGACTCTTTAATATTAGCGCTCTGAGCAAGATTATAAATGAATCCTAGAATACATACACACTCACACAAACACACATAAACAGACACGTATCTGTCTCGTTTGCACATCAATATTCAGCTATTCCGTGATTGTATTAATCACAGAAGGCTTCCTTAATTCATTACTATATTCTACATAATATAAAATAATTATTATTATAAACAAGAAATGTCTCTTATTTACTTTAGGTTGTTCGACTGGTTGTCAAATGAGCTGTTTCTAATTGAATGGAGGAAAATATTTATTATTTTTAAATTAGTCACCGTCAAATTGATAATTTCTATAAAACAAATTACCAAGTACTGATAGATTTTAAAAAGAAAATATTAAAAAATAATTTTCTGCAGGTAATTAGCATGTATCATTTTCTAGATATTCATTTGTGAATGATTATATAGAAGCTAATTTAGAACTATGAAACCATAAAAATTATGAACAAAACTTATTTTGAGGTACAACACTGTTTTTATAAATACATATTATTATTATTATTATTATTATTATTATTATTATTATTATTATTATTATTATTATAATTATTATTAATATTATGTAATAAGTGGTCAATAGGCTGGAAAATATGTTACTACTTTTCTCAAAATTCGCAACAAATTTATTACAGGAAATTCTTTAAAATTGTATTAAAACAATTCAGAGTGTCTATTATATAATTAAAATAAGCGAATACTGTGTGGATGATGAGTAAACATAATCTACTTTTATTCAAGATGATAAATGACTTTTATATATATAGTATATTGAAAACTCAAAAACGATCACAAGCAAAGAGGAGCGGGAAGCCAAGAACAATATATTATAACATCTAAACACATAAAGCGCAGTATTACTAACACGACAAACAATGCTCAGAATATTGTTATTGAAGTGATGTCACCGAGACAATAAACCTTTATAGAATCCATCATCTTTAACAGTATAATAAAGAGCACCAACAACATGTTATCAGCTGTATAAACACACAAGATTGTCTTTTACTTTGTCTCCCGCGAGAACTAATCTCAGTATTTACTTACAAGTGTTCTTTGTATTAATACATTATTCTTCCTCGATACGTCATGTCTGTCAAGTCGGTCATGACCCACAAAACTGAACAATTATATTTTACTTCGTTGTGCAATATTATGATTATATGCACACACACACATATATATATACTCACATACAAACTCTCTCTATCTCTCTCTTTATGTGCTTATCTATCTATCTATCTATCTATCTATATATCTATCTATCTATATCTATCTATCTATCTATCTATCTATCTATATATCTAGTTCTCTCTTTCTCCGATGTATACGATGAACATCTACACTTATTTCAAGTATAACCCTTTCCAGTGCGATAAGTTGTTCTTCTTGACATCAAGGGATTGCACTAATGTCAGCAGAAAGTGTGTAGGTTCATAATCAAAAATATACGAGTCATGTGGAATCTCATTTATAGTCTGTTCAAATAAACACTCCTACCGATCTATTGTTATACAACATATTTGTGTTATAAATAGTTAATAATGTTAATAAGACCACGATAACAGGTTTAGACGTTCACTTGGAGTAAATGCCGCCCTTCCGGATATATACCCATCATTTTTCACTGAAAGGATTCCTATTAATTGTCAAACAAAAGGAGGATACCTAAACTAAACTTAGATTTTTTTTGTACTGAAGAGAAGTTTATTGGGAAGTTTAATATTTTGTTTTAAGAAGGCAGAATTATTTTGAGTTATTATTTCCCTATTTCCTCAGAATTATAATATTTATTTACTTGCAGTGCTGTTACAATTATTATTATTTGCTCTATACCAGCATTATGTTTGAATCCCAACCATTATTGTTTGATTATTATAATACGAAAAGTCAGAATTCCATAATCTACTCTATTTGTGTATTTATGTTAAAAATGTTTTTGTATTGTGTGAAACAAAACATGTCTCAATTATGTTTCACTTTAATCACTTTAGAGCAATTTAGTGAAATTAAACCGTTATATATAATATTATCGTTATTATTTTTTATTATTTTTATCATTATTATTATTATTAGTATTGTTAATGAGAGACACTAATTGTCTCTCTCTCTCTCACACACACACATACACACACACACACGCACACACACACACACATATATATATATACACACATACAAACAGACAGACACACACACACACACACATATATATATATATATATATATATATATATACCATAATATTTGAAATAGATCTCGTCTACTCATCAGCCTATGGCGAACAGCTAATCCCCTTTTCGAACATGACAAAACAATTTAGTTATGCCTCTTTCTCAAATTGTTCCATGTGTACATCAGCGCATTCCGGTGCCCAATCTCTACCCATAGAAGTGCATAATTATGGGGTGAAGAAGTCTCAAGTAAACGTAACGTCATTATTCTTGAAGCATAATGGAAAAAGTTCTATGATTGGATCATTTACTGGATAATTTCCCACATCACATCTCTGGTCGCTTGAAATCCCTTATATTGTGATCTGTATTAATGTACATACTTTCAACATCTAATGTTATAACTAGGCAATTATCATCCAAAGTTAAAACGTTTATTTTTTCTACATTTTCAAGTTTTGTTTTATATTAGAAGGATAATGTATACAGTTTTAGATTCCCTGTTACAGTCAGACAGTATTGGTCAACAACTAGTTTCTTCGTGCCTTTTGGGGGGCACAGAGAAAAGTCTTGGCACCGGTGTAAGTGAAAAGAATTACAATTGTCTGTGAGTTTTTTCTCATAAAATCTAGCAGTAGATTTAAGTTTATTTCAAATGATAATTTTTAGAATAATTGTTCTGTGATATAAAGGTTCAGTAATAACGTTGTAATGATTATTATTATTATTCAATTGACCATAACCTTAGATGATATAATGCTTGTTGTCCATTATTACTAGTATTAAACCGTTATCAGCGATCTTAATGGCTCTATTTTACTGAGAGTTAATTGCTATTCAACGATAGATACATTTTGTTTCTCATTTAGATACACTATTTTCATTACGTATGGTATAATTTGAGAGCTATCGTGTTGGCTAAAGGGATCTTTCCGGTTAATTAATCCTACTACGTGTTTTTCACTAGCCTAACACTAAAGTTTACCAAAGTTGTTAAACCATTGTTATCTTTTTATTTTGTTACAGATTATTATAGAGGAATAATTTCCGATTATAATATATCATCACGGCATTGTTTCGTTATTACAGGTTAAAGTAACATGATAACTTTAATAAAATTTGATATATCAGTCACAAGATTGTCCTACAGGGAAAAAAGGCTGACAAAAACCAAACACCTAGTTATATTAACTGATTAGTTAAGTGATTAGATGACTACGTTGGTAATGAGGAACATAAAATGTACATACTTCTATCACAAACATTATAATTGTTATCTCTATAATTTGTCTAATTTTTGTAACATAAGGAGGTTAATTTAGAGGTAAATCAAACATGATGTAATAAAAACGAACATTCTCTCTCAAGCTATATGTAATTAAATATGTTCTTATAATCTGCTGCTAATTTAGTTGGCTAATATCGTTAAATTGATACATCTAGGTTAATCAATAAATATGAAAGTAAGTAAAACATGCTAAATGGTATTACATATACAAGTTGGATTAAAAAATAAAACAAATTCACTGTTTAATTGGGGACAATGCAACGTAATGAGCCCCTTGTTGGAAATGTGTGTTAATTTTTGGCGACTGTACTAAAAGCATTATAATGGTTCTCAGCGAGTTAAAATAAAATGTCGTAATTCTTTATTTGACCGTTAGTAACCTTGACCTATTGTCTGAAATTCATCTTTATTTTGCCTAAACGGTATTTTATCACGATTGGGGGCTATGATGCGAAAATGAAATAACATGATATTGCCATAATGCATGCTTCAACTTTGTATACATTGCTATAAGACATTGTGGGGCCTACAATTATTGATAGTTTATTTTAGAAAGTGTAACGTACAAATATGCCTATGTCCTGAATTATTTAGGGCTGCACACCGAAATAAAAACTTCAAAATATCTAAGACTTTTCATTTTTGTCTTCAAGATACAGGGAGAGGCTGGTATCAGTAAAGCATATTTCGTGCATGATAGTTAATGGCTTAGAGATAAGAATCATATATCAACACTTACCCGAGGGGTCAATAAATGTGTATCTTGCAGATAGCTCATGATCTCTGTGTGTACATAACAACATGGAGCCACAATTAGCTGCAAAGAAAATTCGACAAGAAACTAATTTTAACTGGTGTATTTGGTCCCAGGAGCCAGAGGTTCATGAATTAGTTAGTGAACCATTACTAGAGGCATAAACAAGATTCCCCAATTTCATCCATAAGAGATGAGAGTGTGGTGACATCGAGTACCCACATATTAGTAGACAACTAGGACATTTTACTGCCAATGATTTGAAAGACATGAAGGCAAAATGGCACAGGACATGGTATGGGTCTACATATCACAGTGGTAACCTTGAGCGTGCGAGAGTTCGCAACCAGAAAGCCTGCCAACAAGGGGACAGTCATTATGTACAAAAAAGGCATGGCCGCTTTATTTCGACACCTGCCAGAAATTCAGGTTCTACCCATGATTAAACATCCCACTTCACACGTTCTCCAGTCAATTCTTTAAATGCAAAGTTGTGTTTCTTTTGTCAAGAAATCAAGAAAGAAAATGTGCATGAAGTGGCCCCTATAAACGCTTATAGAAATGGCGTGAGAATGAAGATCATACATTGAATGAAAAACAACATTTGCATAGTAGCCCGGAACATTGAATGTCTCAGCCTTGTTCGCATCCTACTCCAAGATAGTAAAGTTCTCAACATGACGGACGTGAAGTCAGTCCACTCTGATATTCTTCAGGGTAATAGTATGCACAGCAAACAGCCAACTACATATGTTATCAGAGAGAAGATATCCTCTCATATTGATGATGTTCACTTCATCAAAGCCTAACTCTGCAATTGGTCAGATCGAGTATTTTCCACTGCTTTGCTACATGCAGCTATGGTAGATGCAATGGCAAAGACAAAAGAAATCAGCATTCGACAGTTGTTTGACAGTGTCTCTGTTCTCCGAAGTGCCATCGCTGATAGGACAAAACATGTGTGGACATTTGAAGGATACATCAACACAGATTATGCTAAAGCATGTACCCACAGCACTGTATATTTTCACCCAATGACTACTGGAAGGACCAGCCATAAACATCACGGCAGAGATGGTACGCTTTGCCACCATACACTGCGATGTTTTAGCCATCAGTCAGTACAAGGTACTGCTATAAAGCAAAACGTCAAGTCACCTACACGTCAAAATATCAAGATGCACCATTTCGACACAGCCATAAATGGCCACAGGTTCTTGTCATCTTTGGGAAGACAGCTTTAAGTTACATCACAGATCCTCTAATTTGTATGTATTCAACTACTATATTATACGTGGAATATAAACCGTAATGTTGTAAGTATATTTTTAAATACTCTTTTTGAGCAACAGTCATGACCATTTATGTATATTTTGTAGGTCAATAAATGATTATGTTCGCGTTTATTTAAACATACTTCTGTTTTTTATCAAAACAAATTCGTTTTATGCTAATTAGGTGTACGTTACAACAGTTTTGAAAAAAGCAGAAAAAAATGTTCCAAAAGGCAAAATGTCCCACAAAACATTCCAAATAAACGCCAAAATTAACATTCAAATTCAACACTAGTTTGTCCACAAAGATATACTTACATAATGTTTGGAAAACTTAGCAACCATTTTATATATTTTAGTTTAAATTAAATAGACCGTGATCTACTGAATCCATAATCTGGAGCATTAGCAACTGAAACATTATTTGTATATACACCAAAGATGAAATATCAATTACTCTACTAATATCGTATCCACATGAATTCTATAGATTTGAAGTAGAAATATTAACCAATGTATGAAAGAGTATCCATTATTATTATTATTATTATTATTATTATTATTATTATTATTATTATTATTATTATTATTATTATTATTATTTTATATTTATGTTATGTTATTATTATTATTATCATCGTCATAATCATCTTCATCTTTATCATCATCATTATCATCATTATTATTAGTGGTAGCAGTGGTATTAGTAGTAATTGTAGTAGTAGTAGTAGTAGTAGTGGTAGTAGTAGTAATAGTAGTGGTGGTTGTAGTAGTAGTAGTAGTAGTTGTAGTAGAAATATCAGCAGCAACAGTAGTAGTGATAGCGATGAAGCGTTTTATACTTTTATAGATGTAAATTAAATATATATTATGTCAGTTATCTTTATGTGTGCACATCAAAAATTATAATTTAGTTCAAACGAACTGTCAACAAATATCGTGTATTAAGGAGAGTAACTAGAAAATATATATTTTTAGTAGTAGTAGTAGTTGTTGTAGTAGTAGTAGTAGTAGTAGTAGTAGTAGTAGTAATAGTAAACATATTCTACAGCTTATAAAAAATGTGTAGAACCAAGACATGTAATGTTCTCTTATGATAATATGTGATGGAATGTTTGTTATTTTTGTTAATTTAGACCAACCTATATTAAATTGTCTAACCTTTATGGGAAATACTCCATGCCAAACGCGTCTGTTGTCAAAATATTAGGCGAACTTTGAACTTTTATACTTTTATATAATTCACAGAATACACATGAAAGAAGTAAAACGAATTCCACCAAATAAATACACATTTTCATATCGTGATTGTATAAAGAAAGCCCTATTCTGAGACAAAATTATTTCAACTTTAGGAAGTAAATATTTGACAATTCTTCGCCTGTTATTTCTTTTAGTTAAATCTTATTTGAGCGCTACATTATCTTGTCTGTTATATCATTTTCTTGAAAATATTCAGTAACTTCTGTACGTTTTAAATATTCTCACAAACCCTTACAATTCTATTTTAGATATGTTGATTTTATTTAGCTTGCCTGCATCTTTAGAGGTGTCGTGACATCAAAACATAGACGTAGTAGTAGTAGTAGTAGTAGTAGTAGTAACAGCAATAGAAGTGTGGTGATAGCGATGAAGTGTTTTACACTTATATAGATGTAAATTAAATATATATTATGTCAGTTATCTTTATGTGTGCTCATCAAAAATTATAATTTAGTTCAATCGAACTGTCAACAAATATCGTGTATTAAGGAGAGTAACTAGGAGATATATAAGATATGGCAAGAACGTCTTAGAATTATTTGATTTCAGTTATGTGAGAACTTTATCATCCATTGGACTCGTCTATTGGGAGATGAGATAAAATAACACATCCATGATATATTAATGATCAAATCTATTATGTAAATAAAAGTATAAGATAGCATGTGGTTGAGAGAAATATTTAATCTAAAAAACAAATAACAAGATTACAAGAGAGTAGTCCATACTTTGATAGAAAAACATGTAAATTAGCAAATTGATTGTTTCTCGTGCTAATTATAGACCTTTTAGAGACACAGACTACAGAAAGTCAAACGACGAACATATTTAAAGGAAATTGCAGTTTTTGATGAAATAAAATCTATCGTGTGTTGGCGTCAATTTTAATTGTCTGTTACGGGTACTTTCTTTCTGATCTATACTGATCACTAATTGGTTCGGTTTTTTTCTTCAAATTGTAGTTCTAGGTATTCCCTTAATGTAGTTTATGGCTTTGTGAAAACAAATCATTATGACCTAATTGTCAATATATAAGGTGTTTAATATGATCTTCTTACTCTAAATAAAATATACCACGATGACACAATTTATCTCGATCCTAACACCTTCTCAAAACCCGGATCGCTTACAGCACATTCACAACCGACGAGGTACTTACACCATGGGTCACATCAATCAGAGACTTTACTGAACATCAACCCTCATAACAGCATCGCAATAATAATCAACGCTAACTATAACCACACTCATTACTAGAACGTAATCTCACTACAATTAATACGATCTTTATCAACGTCTTACATAACATCGGTGACGTCATTGTGTTGCTAAGAGTTGTGTCTTTCCTATAGAACATCAGAGGTGCGACAATGTAACTGGGACGATGTTATTTATAACAGAAAATGGACGAGGCCACTAGGTAGCCAAAACTACTATATCTCCAATATTTGCTCATCTCAACAGTACCATAAATACTTCCGTCTACTTCTGATCAATTATATCATCACTATCATCATCAGTAAATGGAGATAAACTCATCATTTTGTCTGATAATGATCACAGTACAAAATTCCAACTTGTATTAACAAATGTAAACAGCCAATAATTTATCACGGTCCTGTATTGTTCTTAGCACACCTTTTTGCTAATCTAACCATCAATTTAATTCTGCGGTGTGCTTTAAGTATTCCCCCACCAGTACCTCTTGTTGTTGATCTACTCGAATACCGACTATCACGTGTTATATTACTAGAGTCGTATAATCTGCATTCAGTTTCAGGATATCGGTATGTTAGAAATGTGTTACAAAAAGCTCAGCATATGGGGGGAGCGCCGAGTTTTATCTTCTTGACATCAAAAGGCTGCAGTAAGAAAGTGACTAAGTTTAGCATAATATCAATAATACATGAGTCTTATAGCACCTCATTTGTGGTGGGTCCACTAGACAAACCACTCCCAGACATCTGTTATTACACAAAGTGCAGGCATGTGTGTGTGTGTGTGTGTGTGTGTGTGTGTGTGTGTGTGTGTGTGTGTGTGTGTGTGTGTGTGTTGTGTGAGAGAGAGAGAGAGAGATAACAATTATAATACTAAACATACTCTAAAAAGTGGCATAATACTGGTGGCAGAAATAGTAGTAGTAGTAGTAGTAGTAGTAACAGTAGTAGCGTAAGCAGCAATAATGTTGTACAATCCTATATATTTGTAACTTCAGTAAATATAAGAAAGTATGATATACGTAATTGTATTACTTCACTAAAAGTAATCGATATATAATATTTCTTATCTCCATAACGTTTTTCATTTTAGTTAGTTTAACTTTTAAATTTAATGTGTATCAGTTGATATTTAACTGAAATATTATTGTGGTATATAGAGTTTCGTTAACTATCCAATTGTTCATGTTCATCGTATGCTATTGTATGTTTTCACTGAAAACGAACGAATGTTCTTGAAGGTCCCCCCCCCCCCGCCCAACAAAAAAAACAAAGTGTTATTGTTATCCTCGGAAGAGAGCAGTATTGTTAAAGTACACTAGCTGTCTCTAGAGATTCATTCTGTGCCATCTTCGTTTTAGCGAGGGCTCGGTTCACTTTATCTTTGGCATTAAGGTGGAATATCCGACCCGGGGTCCGGCGCCGTCTTCTTTAAATTAAATAAACTGAGAGACATGTGTTCTGTGCCTTTTGTGTAAACCAGTTCGTGTGTGTACATGTGTCCGGATGTGTTTATATGTGGGTGTGAGGGGTGGGAGGGCGAAGGCTGTGTTTCTTTATTCAATTATTTGCATGGATAAGTGTGAGTATATCCGTAGCTATGAATTCGGATATTTTTCGCATTAGCTTATAACATCCTCTGTTTATTTAATTTAATGACGACATACACAAAATCACGACTTAAAAATATGATTTCTAATTCAAAATATCGATTAACAGCAATATTTATTTACAGTCGGTACTACAATATTTATTACCTTCTATTAGGGCCATTGTTCTTCTTCTTCTTGTCCTGGCATGGAAATCCTAAATCGTCACATTTTCTCATTTATTTCTCATCAATAACCGTCTCTCAAAAATGTACTATTGTCTCTTGAGATGAATCACAAATGCCACAGAAGAGACATCTTCCCCAATGATGTATACATAGGTATTTATATTTAGCATGTTTTTATCCCGTAGTTAGCGTCTCTTATAAAATAGCATTGAACATATATATTAAAAAGGAGGATTTTAGTTATCTATGTCAGGATGATCAATAATTTTTCAATATTCTAAAAGCATAACTTTAGGAGATGCATGACTGCATCCTGTGTGTCTTCTATCACATGGCACAATATAAGGGACTTTCTTTCTAATATAGTAGCTATTTTCGTGTGTTTTTCTCCTTCGTGTTGTTTAAGAGAAATAAGAGTAAACAGTAATGCAACTTCATATTTGAGTAAATTCACTAAATATATTATGAAGTCTGACCTTTATATTTAGAACAATAATTATGATTTATTACCGATTTATATAAGAACAGAGTAAAGAAAAATAAACGAAAGATAAACTTAAAAGTTTAGTTTTATAGACCAATGGATCTTACCGAGCCATTATAATCTAATTAATGAAAACATTTGTAATTAGCTGTCACGTCTTTTCCTATATAATTTATAAATAGTTTCTGGAAGACACTGCTGCCAAACGAATATTTGTTCTCAGCTTGATAACATTTTATTGGAGCTGATTTGAGTTGCTTAGCCTCGGCTCGAGTCACACCTAGGACATACGCCAGAGGAAGGACTCCCTATGGGAATAATTCCCACAGACATTCGTATGAGTTGGATTCGAACTCAAAACCTGGAGGTTTGTATAGCAGTGCTCTAGCCATTACGCCACTGGAACGCCCTCGTTATGTTTTACTTATTAGCACAGAGATTCATCTAACAGCACAAACAATTGGTTTTAATTGTACTATCATAATTTCTTCTATTTAAATGTTTTAAGCCTAAAGATGCCTGTTTATCACAAATGAATATACTGCATTCTAAGGAAATCTTGAAATTTTGGAACTTAATATTTTTAAATGGCCACATATCACACGTAGCGTAATTCGGTAATTAACAACGTTTAATAAATGGTGATATTGGATTCATTCAAACAGAATGTATCATAACGTTAACCAAATATAGATGACTATTGGTTTGGTCGTATTCGCAAATTATAATAAGACCACAGTAAGACATTATAATCAGGCCATAATGATACATTAGTATAAGACCATACTGATACATGCAATAAGTTATCAATTATTTCAGTCCATTCGTAACAAAAGGATTGAATATGCTGAAGTAAAGTTACTTGTATCTCTCTTTCTCCCGTGATAGACAGCCATATAAAGGCTGAAATCATAGTTTAGAGTACCCTATCCATTAAGCTGCCAGACAGAGCTATTTCCACATATAAATATTTATCATATGATACTATTAGCTTTATAGTCAGCTGTTCTATATCGTTATACATCAGAAATCAACAGGTAATGGAAGTGACGTTGTAATTTTGAACTATACTTCGGTTAAGAATCCTTCCGAGCATTCGTCTTCGAAAAACCAAACATAATTATATTTGTTTATTCAAATACAATCATCGACAGTAACACGGTTTATAAAATACAATCGCGTATTTGTTCTGAATGATTTCATTTAAGAAAAGAAGATAATTTTACCGCCAAACAGTATCGTGGCTCATTCGGATACATCGCAAGATGAGAACTAGAGTAATTCTGACAAAGGTGCGATGTAATTTACAATAAGAGTTGATACAGGAAGATACAGGGGAGATACAGGGAGAGGGAAATAAAATTGTTCTTCCCTATCCAGACCTTCATCCTCGTACTGATGCGTACTCATTGATACATACATCGTCAGACTTATATCCACAATATAAAAAGTAGATTGATCGTGGTGTTGTCTTTGGATCGGACGTTCATTTTCTTTCTTGTGTCTATTATAGACGTTCTAAGTTGAAGAAAGAAGAAACACGCGCGTTAGCTTTCATTAAAACGATGTAATATGAATGTTGAAATAAATCGATTGAATTGAATTGCATTAATCAGCTAAAAATTAATCGATATCTTCTAACAACTCCTCGTCGACTCACTGACGGATTTATTATTTTATTGGTTCCTTAAGGGGAGAATGTCGCCGTTGTATATTTCATCGTAGAGGTATCCAGAGAATCGTACGGTGTGTGAACGTTACGGCTATTCCAGATCGCCGGAAACTCGACAAACGTATCTCGGTAATATCGTTGTATGACAAGTACCGAGCAAGTACCGTGGAAAGGAGTACAAAATAACGCGTGATGTCTAAATCAGGCCGAAGTGGACTCGAACTTGATTGAAATATGATCTACGTCATCAGTTGTCATCCATCGAATAAGGGATGAGAAAGATGATGCTAATGGTGATTCCTAGTCGACATTATGCTAACGGTAGAGACAGGTAGTTTACCAAGAAGAAGGGATTAATGTAATACTCTGGAAATGCGATATATTTGGGGACAAGTGGAGATCGATAGAAATAGACAGACACGGTGATAGGAAAAATCAATATGTCAACTGACATTTAGGTTTTCCATCCGATCATGTTCCATCACAATTCAATAAAATATACATTCTGCGTGAATATCATATAGCATTGAGATACCGGCTGATTGTTGACGAAAGGTATTCTTTTATTTATAATGTACCCTCATCTACAGCTAATAGCAGAAATGAGGGGACAATAAATGTAGATGTTTCTCATGGTCAAGTCCACTGTTAATACAAGTATTTGCGTCCTGATCCAGATAATATGGCCATTGTACGTCCAGTGCTAGAATCTCCTCTTTATGGAACAATGGCCTCGTGCGGCGTATCTTGAACGAGCCGCTTTAATCTAACATTAATTGTCAAGTTTCCGAATTAATTTAAAATAAAGTTTCCATTCTTCAACGATTCTAATTAAGTCTTAGTTACCTGGTTTTATTGTTTTACGATAGGGCGCCGTTGAGTGGCTGCTGAGATTGTGGCTATTTGATGGAATACGTATCATCGGCATCGTCGTCATCATCATCATCATCATCACCATCGTCATCAACATCATCAACATCATCATCATCATTTGTTCTGATATTTCATGAGATATGTTGCTACAGGTGATAAATGTTTATAAATACGATGCGATAATGATCTCATCCATTATCTAACTAAGTCTGGTCATCAATTGTTTAATGCATACATGGGCGGGGTGTAATTGAAAATGGTGGTATGTCGGTGTAATAACAGCTACCAATAATAATAATAATAATAATAATAATAATAATAATAATAATAATAATAATTACTTCTTTAACAAGGTGTCATTTGGATAAATGTTGTTCTCCGACATGAAAGTTACTAATAAGTATTTACTTAGTTGTGTGTGTCTATGTAAGTGTGTGTGTTTGTGTGAGTGTTTGTGCGTGTGTGTGCGTGTATATATATATTTATATATATATATATAAAAAATAATATATATATATATATAATATATATCTCACCATACAACTCTACTTATATGACAGTTATTTATTACCTCTGAGGTCGATTAACGACACACAAAACAACAATTTTATTATTCGTTTCTATATTCAGTGATGTTTTCCAGCAGCCAAGATAATATTTGTTTGTCACGTAGAACTGCTTAATATAACACGTAGAATAGCAATATTGCATGACCTGTCGCCGGAGAGTCACTTATGACCTTTTTTTTAAATAAAGAATTATGATCTACTCGCTAACGTCATAGCATAGTCAATAAGATGCTCGAACGGCTAATTATATCTACCACGGGAAAAATATATATATATATATATATATATATATATATATATATATATATATATATATATGGCTGTATACTATAGATTATTCTGTTATGTGGTAGTCATACAATTTACGGGTGGACATAATTCATTGTGTTCTTTCTTTCCTGTTTCTTGCCAAACGTAAACAGTCTTGTATTATTATATTCCAACCAATGGAATAAATATTGAGATGTATGATTACACAAGCCTATATATATAATTTAATACATGTTATGAAGTTTGACTTTTTCATTCGAAATACGGATTCTGATTTAGTGCCTATATCGATAAGAAATGAAGAGATGATGAGATGATGATGGATGATGATGATGATGATGATGATGTGATGTTGTTGTTGTTGGTGGTGGTGGTGGTGATGATGGTGGTGGTGATGATGATGATGGTTATGATGATGATGATGATGATGATGATGATGGTTATGATGATGATGATGATGATGACGATGACGATGACTATGATGACGACTATGATGACAACTATGATGATGACGACTATGATGATGAAGATGATGATGACTATGATGATGACGACTACGATGATGATGATGACTACGATTACTATGATGACGACAATGATGACGACTATGATGATGACGATGATAATGATGACGATGATGATGATGATGATAATGATGGTGGAAGAAAGTCTTATTTTTAGTATCTGACATCAGCCCAGTAACACTAAAATCTGACTCATTGTATGACGTATGTTTAGATTGTAGTACAATGATAAGTATACTGACTACGATATCTGATTGTCTAAACAGGTGATTTATTATTGAGTCTTGTCGCACCTTGTCAATTATTACAATCAATTACCTTTATCTGTTGTGATTTACTGGACAATACGCAGCACTTAACATAACAACTGGACACATTATTGAGACGCGCAAGACTTTTGTCCAAACTCCTATAATTTCTCGACTGGTAAATAAATGACAGAGCACTCCCAAAAGGGAACATATAGAGCCAGTTTTGTTCCAGCTGAACTGGCTTCCTGTACATTTCAGATCACGGTACAGGATCCTGTTTCACACAGACAAAATACTGAGCGTAACAGCACCACTGTATCTAAGTGATCTGATCCAAAGGTATATATACCTGTGAGAATCCCGCAATCCGAATCCTATTCACTTTTGACGGAACCAAAAAGCTACGCAGCAATGTATGGAGAGAAATATCTTCGACCACCAGCTCCCAGGCTGTGGAATAAGTTACCAAACGACATTAAACACGCAGCAAGTAAAGATATATTTCATAAGCTTCTTGAAACCCACTTATTCAAATAAGCTATTTATAATATCTATCAACCAGCTTAATTGTATATAAATTGTGTCTTTTTGTGTGTGCGAGAACATGTTTTAATTATGTTTTCAGTATAAAGCTCTTAAGACCAACTCAAGTTTATTACGGTGATTTATAAAATACTATTATAATAATAATTATTATTATTATTATTTATATAATTTTTGTTGTGGTTGTTGATGTTGAAGTTGATGTTGTTGTTGTTGTTATATTACGCACTAGAATGCACAATGCCACTTCATAATATTGATATTGCATCTGTAGGTTATAGATACCTTAGAAATGTCGTATAAAACTTGATGTATGTGGGGAGCACCTACCTGCTCTTCTCAAAAGCAGAAGACTATTGCAAAATTAAGAAAAATTTGAGATAGCCAGATAGCAATTCATCAGCCTTGTAACAACTAATTTACGATGATTCCACAAAAACCACCTCCTCATATTTATTATTGCTGAAGTTTTACCTTCGTTGGGAAAAGGGAATTGAAGAATCAGTTTATTTTCAAAAATACACGCAGTAGAAAGATTTAACTTGGCCAGTGGAATTGAACTCTAAATACCGACGAAGCTCAAGACTACAAACTTCTATGACAATTGACTAAAAAATAAGTATAATTTCAAAACAAATGAGGGACTTGTCCAGACCAATATCTACGTGAAATGTTTAACTCACTTTTATCTGTTGATTTGTATAATTGTTGCCTTCAGATTTCTATAAATTTTGTCTTCGAGTGAGTTACGAAATTCGGATTATTTTTATTTATTAATTTCTGATCGATGGAGTGTGCTAAACTAAAGCAACAGAAATACGTTGCTCAGTGATGTCGGCTAATATGTATCGTTTAAAAGTTAAACAAAGCCATATGAGTATTTTCTAGTACTGTGTCCATTCAGTTGACAGAGGCGGAAAACTTCACAAGCATACATATAGTTAATACAGCGATATTATCTTTAAATTTGGACGTTCCACATCTCTTTCGATATAAACCAACATTAATGCCTGTAACTGTAACCCTCGACTGTACATCAAGACAGACAGACAGCTGGTTATATCCACCCAAACAACATTCCTTCCTCATTTACACACCTAGACATATTATTTGGGGTATTATTATATTACATATTATTTCTACAGCGCCTTTGAATGGCTTCTGCTAGTAAGGGCACTTTAATTAATATACATTATTATTATTATTATTATTATTATTATTATTATTATTATAGACGATCATTTTGAATGTTCTTCTTAATATAATAATAATAATAATAATAATAATAATAATAATAATAAAGTATATTTAATAAACAGCCCTAACCAGCAACACCCAATCTAGGGCGCTGTTTAGCAATACATACCTTAAGGCAAAGATATTGGACGTGTTTTATATTAACATTTGTAATACCGAGATACTTCATACGTAAATAGATGACATAGACTGAGGCCCAAAGAGCTCCAGTATACGGTGTAGGTATGGTCTCAATATAACCATCAATTATCATAGGTTAGCCAGGTAAGACTATTAATACCTCATCGACTGGATAACATAACGAGTTATTTTACTCCTAAACCGGAAACGGGACCAATGTAACGGTAAATGGATTTGATGACATCCACGTTCAAGGCATTGGATTAAGTGATACGAGATGGATTACTGGTTACGTTTATGAAGATGACTGCGGAGTCTTGTCATCGAGAACGAACAATATAATTCCACGGCGGAATAATGTATGTTGGAAGAGGACCACGTGACTCGATCGGATCGGATTGACGTGAAAGGTAAATTTAATTGGAATCCCGTAACAAAACGGGAAACTCAATTAAATGTAGTTAGTGCAGTCATGAATATAATTTAAACTGAGCAGGAGTGGAAAATGAATGTATAAACGACCTTAGTCGGAAAGGAATTACCTGCACGGCATCGGATAATGACGAAACAGGTAACGGTTCTTACCAATTATGATATTTACATGTAAAATGTAAAATCCAAATGAGTTGTATAATAGGTTTTTACATACTTATTTGTCGTGGATTGCGTGCACGCACGCACACCTGCATACACACACTAACACACACACACACACACACACACGCATAAGCACAAACATACACACACACACACATAATATATATATATATATATATATATATATATATATATATATATATATATATTATGAAATATACTACTTCCTTGTATAATATACGATCTTTAGACGTGTTTATTTATTTGATGTCATTTCAGACAAGAAGACCTGTCTTAAGGGATCCTTCATATTAAAGCCAAACTGTAAAGTCAACTCGCCGCACTAAGCCGCCTCTTTTCTCTCATAATATGATTGTATAGGGTTTTTAAAATATAGTATTATTATCCTTCTTCTATCTGATGACTTCGTGCGGAGGAATAATTTTCGTCTTTGTGGGTTACCTCAAGGTCATCATAGGTTATCAAGGGGTTCACGTCATGATGCGTGTTAGCTGAATGAAATTATGATCACTTTGACAATATCTAATCTCTTTATGACATGTTTCGTGCCTAAAGAACAAATAGCGCCTCTACTACTAAACATCTTTTTGGCGGATTAACTAATGAACAAACATCCTGCCACTAAGTGAGTGATGATTAAAAAAGGGTACCCCATCGCTTTTCTATCATATTAATAAGATAAAAATTGCCATTTTCCAATAAAATAGAAACGAATGCGTTATATGGGGATATTAAATTAATAAGAACATCCTGTAACTAATTAGTGTCGTAATCACTTTATCATGTCTCATTTTTATTTACATCAACAAGTAAATCTAATTATCAATAATCACTTTATCATTTGGAAGAAATGAGCCTAAACACAAAAAAAAGTATTTTATCGACTAGTTCGGGAATGAAAGAAAACAAATGGTTTATTTAAGATTTTTAATTTATTCAAGTCATCCTTAATGGGTGACGCTTTTATAGTAAAGTGGGTAGAGCACAGAGCTCCAAACTTCCATGTCCGGGTTCAATTCTCCGTTGTACTTCTGCATGATATATTTTAATCTTTGATTTATATTATATTAGTTAGATTAGATCATTGTCCTACTTTGCAATTGTAACCGATTAACTTACCTTGATTTCATAAATAATTCATAATATACTTAAGACTAGCTAAGAATGTTAGGTCGATAAAAATGTTAGATCGATAATATTATATAGGGAGATTGCACTTTATTAATCTAAAATGTTACTTTGATACAGCGTAATTCCTATATACATAATTGACTTTTAATATTGACCACTTATTCTATTATTGGTATTAATCTTAATCGAGTAACAAAATTAAAAGTTCGTCAACAAATCGACAATATTGTTTTAACAGAAAATAAACTATAAATATCATCTCATTATCAGGCACTTTTCAATCCAATATTCAGTTGTACACACTGATGCTGTAACTAATCGAATAAACGATCATTATAGATCTGTAATAATAATAATAATAATAATAATGATAATAATAATTGCCGAAATGGCAGTTATTTTAAGTGGCTTTGCTACCTCAAATGAGGGAGACCCATATAGTCTGTTACTTAGTGTTTTATCATTCGGACTTAATTCAAAACAAATTTAGAATTTACAATATATTCGGTGGAGAAAAAAATGGTAGTTGCCTCATTGGATGAAAATCTTCCCCATCTATAGTGCCATAGTCGGGATTCGAACATTTTATATAGCGCTCTATATAATTGGATTAAAATTACCCTAAAGCGCTTTACAGATAAAAGAACTAGTTAAACATGTTTAGACTTTAAACATGTTTAGACGTTAAAACAATGATAACATGGCTATGGATATGCTATGTCAAAGAAATGCGTATTAACATTCTTCTTGAACAAGTTGAGGGACTTGCTATATCCAGAATGGTCGTTTGATCTGGACTGGTTAATAATAAAGAAAGGTCACAGTCAGCGACACCTAGAGTGAGACCGAGACCTACTCCATGGACAGACTGGAGACAAGTATCGTTCTGGATGCTCCGCCACCTTGACCGCATCATAATCCGGAGAACTGTTGAAGGATTCGACCAAGAAGAATCAACGCTATCCATAATACAGGCAGGAGCTGGTGGCGTCACGTGTCGAGGTACTTTCCGCGTTTGTCGGAAGGTTGACTCGTCGTCCTAGGAGTCAACTCAATTAACAAAGGTACACGCGTATACTGCTCTAAAGAATGTCCCCATCCATGGAAAAAGTCCAGTGGTAAAGGTCCTTTCAGAATCAGGAAGCTGAGAACGCTGTTTGGACATCTAGCTGAATCAACTACATGGGTAAATAACGCTGAACAGTTTCAGGATCCTTAATCGGCCTTTGTATTGTGCCACCGGGTGGTCACATAGTAATGATCACTTCCAGCAACTAATGACATTATGGGAATGATGCTGTAACGTTTTATGCCGGTAGTATTACTATCAATTATCATTTTGTTGATTATCTGATATCATGCAATTTTGTGTATTCTGTGCAGTGTCTTTGTATTTTATTGCTCATGTAGCGCAGTTGGTAATGCTTTGCGTTGCAGAGCACCAGGTTAGGTTGTGGGGCCAAATCCCAGCGTTAGTGATTTCTGTTGGAAGTTTCATCTAATATTTGTCGTATGTTTCAGATGTTATCAACATTGAGACTAAGGGAAGTCTTGAAGGCTATATATTATGTACTGTATATATTACCTAGAGGTTGATTGATGGTTGATTTGTTTAACCTGGACACTGGTCACACATAGGACATATGACCGAGAGACGACTCCTTATGGAAACATCCCATAAACACGGGTATGAGCCGAATTCGAACCCAGAGCCTGGAGATTTACAGCGCAACGCTCTAACCACTGCACTGTCGGAAGCCTTTAATACCTGAATAAGTCACGCGTGTGTGCGTGTGTGTGTGTATGTGTCGCTGTGTGTGTGTGTGTGTGTGTGTGTGTGTGTGTGTGTGTTAGTATATATATATATATATATATATATATATATATATATATATATATATATTAGTTCTCTGATCTTGTCCTGTAATAAATACATACACCAACACAAACAAACAATGAAACAAAAACATACATAATCCAACCCCATAAGAACTGTTATGTTCAATATGTTAGTAATTTTTCCTATGTACTAGACCAACATGCACCACTTAAAACCAAAGTCTAACCAAACCTAAACCAGTATGGATAACTCAACAATATCGTGAATCAAAACAGTTTCGTAGACAAGCCGAAAGACCCTAGAGAAAGAACCCCTGCCCTTTCAATAGATCAAAGCTACGTCGCCAAATCAGTAAGTGTTACTATATCATCAACAAAGCATTGGATAATTTCTATGCTGACGTCGTCAAGAACAATTCAGACGACTAGAAAACGTTCTGGAAAGAACTGAACGGCATATTGCATCGCAAACCAGAAAATGTATTGCCCCAGAGTAAAGACGACAAATCCGTCGCAAATATGTTCAGCTCTTTTTTCACAAACAAAAATCACGCAAATACAAGATAGTTTCAACCCATCTCGCCAGACATCTAACCTGCCAAGTTGGGACGTTTCTCTCCCATAACGCAAGAACAACTGCACAAAGTGTTGCTTGCCTCTCCCACAAAATTGTGCATGCTTGACCCCTGGCCCACCCATTTGTTTAAAGAATTTTCCTATATCTTAATACCTTCCATTACAAAATTAGTAAACTGTTCTTTGGCTGAGTGTTTTGTATCTAGTAGTTGGAAACAAGTAGTTGTTACTCCTCTGATTAAAACAAATCTCATTGTCTAAGGACGAGCTTAAGAATTACCGTCCAGTATCTGGCCTTTGTTTCATATCTAAGTTGGTGGAGAGAGTCATTACATCGCAACTCAAGCAACACTTGGATTCTAACAACCTAGACAACCACTACAGTCTGCATACAAGACAGGTAACTCAACTGATAATGCTCTACTGTGTATAAAGAACGATATACAAAATTAGTTGTCAAAACACATCCCTACTGCTCTAGTTTTACTAAACCTGTCGGCTGCCTTTGACACTATTGATCATAGAGTTATCTTGAACTGTTTGTCATATTGGTTTGGCTTGAGTGGAGTCGTCTTGGACTGGTTCGCTTCCTACCTGGCGGACATAAATCAATGTGTTAAAGTCGGTGACGTACTGTCTGATCCAGCAGACTTAATATATGGCGTTCACCAAGGATCAGTTCTGGGCCCAACTCCTCTAAATAAAATACTGTCCACATACAAAACAGTAAATTACCACTTCTACGCAGACGACACCCAGCTATATATATCACTTATACCAATCAATTTTGCTACTGCAATTGCGACATTCCAAACATGCCTTGCAGATGTCCAAAGCTGGATGACAACAAATAAATTAAACCTAAACCCGGATAAAACAGAATTCATCTTGCTTGGTAACAAATCACAACGAGAAAATTTGGCTGCTTATTATCCTGTTGATATATTAGGTAGTGTTATTAGCCTTACGGTCAAAGCTCGTAATGTATGTATTATTTCTTTCTTATTTTTCCTTCTCGAGCCACATTGCATCGGTATGAGGACCTCAGAAGAATGAGGAGTCATCTCACCAAAAACATAGCATTCACCGTCGCAAATGCTTTAGTCAGCACCAAGTTCGACTCCGGCAATTCTCTCTTTCGTTCCATATCCTGTCGCGATCTTAAAATACTATAATGTGTCAAAATTTCCTTGGCCTGCATAGACCATAGTCAAAAGTTCATCAAAGTTCTCCCGTATTACTCCTGTTCTTAAATCTCTACATTGGTTGCCCGTCAGGCATCGAATATACGTTTCAAAACAGCATCTATTATTTACAAATTTCTACACACTGGTGTCCCCGCATACTTCAGTCCTCATTTAACATGCTACACCTGCCAAGTCAACATAAGGCACAGCAGCCCTGACAACCTGTACCTTCATGTTCCTGTGTACAAACTTAGCACAAACGAGTCAAAAGTACACTTTCACAACTGTCTCAACTACGATGGTCCTTTATTGTGGAATGCTCTACCTCACGAAGCTCGTTCTGCCCCCAACAGTATCATGTTTCAGACAAAGGCTAAAGGCGCATCTTTTTCAGGATGTATATCCACCTTAACCTTTTCCACCCGACCGTTCTGTTCCCTTGATCACAAACTTTTTCCGTCCAAGGAATATGGCATAGGTATTTGGTCTGGTTTTCTCACGCCTTAGAATTCGTTTGGCCGAAAATAGGCGCAATAAAAGTTTAAATTGAATTGAATAGAAAAACCTGATCCTCATAGAATTAACATTTGAATTCACTTCAAATAAACATAATTTATTACATTATTTCGTTAGATTGGCCACAAAATTACCACGATTCCGTATAAGAAATACAAATGTCTAATCAGAAAGTACATAGTTTCTTAATCAAAGTCGAAACGTATTTTGTTTACTCAAAGTAAATTTATGATAATGTTTAAATGACTAATATATACAAGTAACGTATTACACGGTATACCGAACATATTTGGTATTTTTATCTGTCAAAGAGGCAGAGATGAAGCAGTCAACAACTTCCTCAATCTGAAGCTCAAGTCTCCGGCGTTGATTTTCAGCCGATCCAGATCGTGTTGAATGGACACTAGTTCGATGACTACTCCAGTATCCATATCCAGACTATTTTCTACTGACAACAGATTTCTGAAGATGAGCCTATTCATGTTATCCAGATTATACCTAGCATTAAAGCCCGGACATATCCCTCCGAGACACCGTAATCCGTAATGGCAGAGACGTTTACTGTCTGGAACGACGGTTGTGCCGAAGTCTCCGGAGCGGTCGCTCGTCTTCGACGTTGAGGCGTTTCGCGTCTGATACGATTTATTGATGGAAATGACGACGGGCGTCGTACAGCTTGGCTCCAAACTGGTTAGATCGTCTAAGTCCGTCATCTTGATGTGGCCATCTTTGAGTAGAAAGTGATCTTCTTTGAGGTCGGATATCCTCAGCGAACCCAAAGGCGAATACTGGAAATAACGAAGAAGATCCGCCATTTCTAGGGCGGCGCTCAAGCGGTCGCGCAACGACCAGGATATCAGAGAGTTCACGTAGAACCGCGACGCGTACTCGTAGACGGCGATGACTCCGTGATCCTGAAGCGACGTGGATTCCGTCTGCACGCTGCGCACGCAGTACCCGAGCATCCGGACCAAATTCGGATGTTCTATCTGTTCCATCATCAGGATCTCCTTCATCAGCTTCATGTTCGGGAACGTATAGCAGTCGTCTTTGTTGTACGTTTTCCGGATGTCGGTCAGCGACGGAAGAACGTCCCTCGTCTTGTCCTTCCCGTGCCCGTATCTAGCCAGTTTCGCCTTAACACACGACGTCACGTCTAAGACGTTACGCGTCACCATCTTCACGGCGACGCGTCCGTCGTGTATCATCCCGAGATAGACTTGTTTGGTAACTCCGTGTCCTATCTTGTGCTTTATCCGGATCTCTTCGACGTTGGAACAATTGAACGGATACCGGACTCGTCGGACGTCGGCGCCCACTTTCCGTTTTGGCGGCCGTTCGTTTCCGGCCACAGTTCGATCGTAATGTCCTCGTTCTTCCGTATGTTTCCCGTATCGTTCCCGATGGTGAGTTCCGTCGGTCGTTGGACGATTACGTTGTTCGTCTTCCCGGCCAATTTCTTTCGGGTATTTCGAGAGGATCTGTTCGTGACCGCTCCATGAGGAGACATTCCTCGTATCTTGATATGTGACCGTTTCTCTATTGTCAAGCTGATATCGGAGTTTCCTCGACAACAAGTTCGCCGACAGATTGTCGCCGACGGACGAAAACAGGGACGAATAAAGCAACAAGACCAGAGGACACGTGACTAATGTCAGCAGCACCATAATCCGGGATACTCTCGACCTGTAAATCCTCATCTTCCTCACAGTCCCGGCGTCGAAGGAAAGAAATCGTCTGAAAGAAAGACATAACAGTTCGTTTATTTTTCTTAACCGCTCACACGCGATTGATGTACTTCCGGTGATCGGCCAGGTTAGTTTATATTCTGGGGTTCTTTCGGCTCGGAATAACTCGTTCCGTTCTTATTTCGCCTCTGATTGTTCTCGGTTTGTTTCCGGTTATTCTGACTGTATGAGTCAGTGCTCTAATTGCGGGTACGATAAAAGATGGAGCTGGGCTTTTTAAACCTCATACAACGAAATACATAATAAAGAAAATTACGACCGGTTGAATAATGAACTCACCTCTTAGATGGAGAGAAAGTGTGTGACAGAGAGGGATAGAGAGAGAGAGAGAGAGAGAGAGAGAGAGAGAGAGAAAAGAAGAGAGAGAGAGAAAAGAGCAGGAAATGGCTTCACAACCGTATCGCTATATGACAGGAAATAGAGGACGTTGGCGAGGCTGATAGCGAGCGCATGGAGAAGCAGGTGGATGAGAGAAAGGAGGATGGGTACAGAACGGTGATTACACGTCGGTTATCCCACCAGATAACTACGGGAAGACGAGTCGCCGTCAGACATCAGCGCTAAAAAGGGACGAAAGGGAATAAATGAAATTCGATAGGATGCCAGAACTAAAGGTCAGACCGGGGGCCTTCTATCTGAAGCGAGCACGAGACGGTGCAGACACTGGATAGTGATGCTATTACGGGTAAGTGAGCAGCGAGTAAGACTTCAGGATTCTTGATGCGAATGCGCGTGAATGGAAGAAAAATAAAAAAGGCCATCAACACTTAAAGAAGCAAACTAGGACTTAATCGGTTACCACTATCTGTCTGTCAACCTCTCTCTCTCTCTCTCTCTCTCTCTCTCTCTCTCTCTGCTCTCTCTCTCTCTCTCTCTCTCTCTCTCTCTCTCTCTCTCTCTGCTCTCTCCTCTCTCTCTCTCTCTCTCTCTCTCTCTCATATATATATATATATATATATATATATATATATATATATATATATATATATATATATATAATTACCCTACCGGCAGCTCTTGCAAAACAGTGGTTAGAGTATTGCACCATAAACCTCAAGGTTGTGGGTTCGAATTCAACACATGCCTCTCTTTAGAGGGTGTTCCCTAAGGAGTCTACCCTAGGCCATACGCTCCATGCGACGCCAACACTGAGACTAAGCAATTAACTGACTCGCCTCCCTATTTTCGATCCCATCACTGAATCGGAGTTTTTAAAAATTCGATGAAAAGCATTTGAATTGAAACTTACGTCAACGGGCCGCTGTGTTGTTGTCCTGCTGATAACACTCGACGGTCTTCCTTGCCGACTAAGTAATCACGTCCCGATACGCCCTTTTCATATTATACGAGTATCAACGCGCTCCGGCCCTCGAGCCTGTTGCAGTCGGGGCTGGCGAGTGTAACCTTTCGAGGTGCGACTTACCCCTCGACAGCCGGGCAGCACGCTGCGGTGATCTCCAACGACGAACAAACCAATCGTGGCCAGATGACTGACACAATTACCGGCTTCGTCCCGAGACGGGCATTTCAGATCGATAATGGAGCCACGCCTAGTAGAGGCTCGTTCGCCGCTCCGAGTTTCGGGTTCTTTGACGGAGTACGACATCGGGAGCCGACTGTCGGCTGGTGGAGAGAACGACTGCTTTATGGAATATGGAAATATGAGATACCTCGTGGAAGAGAGTAGTTTCTTCTGTTTGTTGATCAACGAGTGCCGTCTTGTCGATAGTGGGGATGACGTGTGTGTGTAAATGTGTGCGTGCGTGCGTGCGTGCGTGCGTGCGTGCGTGCGTGCGTGCGTGCGTGCGCGTGCGTGTGTGTCTGTATACGTGTGTGTGTGTGGTAGCGGTGAGGTATAAGTCAAACAAACTCTAGTCGACCCTTCGGACGACTAAATCCTTGTCCTAAATCACTGTATACTGTGTTCAAATAATGATTCTTATTCAAATGTTTTGTTTCACCTGAACAAGGCGACATATTTCAACGTTATTTTTGACCATCAGACTGCAATGGGCTTTGTATATCGAGGCATAGACTGGATACAACCAGACTTGGAGAAAGGCAATTCTACTCCCAAGTACTGCTGAAGTGATTTACATACTGGGATAGGTCTAATATGGAACACACAACAACAAATGTCACTTCTAGGCACGACGTATATTGCTTTAAGTGGGGCATCCTGCTACTCGCTGTTATCTCTTCAAATGGTCGATTCTCGATCCGTACATTTAAACCGGATCTCTACCAAGAAACAAACGTATCGTATGGAGCATTATCTCCAGATTAACCGTGTCCTTCCAGCGTAAGCAGCGTCAGATCAGGATTTTTTGTTACAGTGAGTGAGTTGGCGGTTTGTTTGACATCCCCCGGGTAACATTCAACAGACATTGTTCCGGATCGGGTTGAAACCCACGAGCAGAGAATTTCAGTCTTTGTTACGGAGGATTCTTTATCAGTTGGGGTCATATGTGCTCCGACAACCTGCCATCTTGGAAACAATGACTTCCGAAATGGGTCGTTTCACCGTACGTTTGGCCAATTATCTCTTACGTTGATCTTCTCGGCTTTTATCCAATAAAATCATAATAATTTAATCCGGAAGATGCGTAAATATCAGTCCACCGACTGATATTCGGCATCAGAATGGTATTTAGCCGACATTCCATTTATAACGTTACGATATATAGCCAACGATTAACAACTGTCCAGTTTCGCTCGTCTCCGGTTAACCTGGACGGCACTAATATGATAAATTAGATAATGGCTCGGCTAATCCGGTGCTGAGGGGTTTAGTCTGAGTATTGCTCAAATTGCTCTTCGTAACGCCCTCTATTGGCCAAATTACGAATAATGGACGGAAGAGTTCCAACCTTGTTGTTTACTACTGGATTTGTCGTAGGTAGCGTTTAGGTGTTTAATCCGTTCCAAGTGTTTTAGTTATCGAGACTGAAATAAAATTGGTAAAATATGTGTTGAAGACGATATTTAGCAACGAATAACCTTCTAACAACAAGCATAATTCATATCAGTAAATATGTTAATGTTACAGAAACAGATTTGCTGACAGAATTAACTATTTAGTTTTGCTAGTTTTTACTTCATAATATATTTTAAAACACTGTTTCTGTTATACTGTTACTGTTATACTGTTACTGTTATACTGCCACTGTTATATCGCCACTGTTATACTGCCACTGTTATACTGCCACTGTTATACTGCCACTGTGACAGCACGCTAAATAGACCGAATGACCTTCAAACGTAACGAGCCGAAGTGAACTAGCCCGACCGGGGGTTTGAACCCAGCTGTTAGAGGTCTGGGGCCAGCTGCGCCGCCGGTTAGGGCACGAATACGCCCAATAAGCGTTATGAAATATCAGAGTAAAATTCCTGTATTACGGTCAACCTTCCGGCCATTAATATGGCGCTTTGATTGGGAAATATTTCTAGCACATAAAGGATCTAATCTCATCAAAAAGGACAACGCCTCGTTACCATTCCGTTCCATTGGATGATGAACTGCGTAGAATAAGGTCGTAGTTCAAACGCGTTAGCAATTGATGCGCGACCGCAAACAGGCGTTTCACCGGCGGTATATTTAATTACACCGTTTCGTCCATCTGAAGACCACACACTTCCTCGCATAACTGTGAAGATTGCTTCTTCCTCTTCTTTCGTTTCGTCATATCGCCATACTGTGCTAGAACCAGGCGTGTCCGGTGCCAAAAAGTTCCTTTAACTCCGGAATATCAGAGCACATCTGAGCCGAGAGTTTGTATTTGTCTATTAAATTAACATCATGGCTCGATGACCTGAACAGCGAAGGCCTTTGGCCCGAGCCAGATAAATTATGTATCGCTTGGCATTTGCTCTCGGATGTAAGGGAGGAGCGGAGACAATTGTCTCAGACATTGCGCAAGGCTTTCTTCATAAATAATTGCTTTCTGTGGCATTTTTGAGAAAATAATTACGCCCGCTTCTCGCTGAGAGGGAAACGAAAACTGCTGCCGGGAACATACAACCGGACGCATCATGAATGAGTGATGCGGATCGTAAAACAGATTAAAGAGCAAGTGTTGTTCGAATCCCTTCGGACGGACATATCCGGGATATCGAAACGACAATATTTATGTCCCAAAATGAAGCATCGCCTCCGCCGCGGCGAGCCAATCGGCGAGCTTTCCCCGCGCGGGCAGAACCAACTCGGAAGCCAAAATTAGGCGGCTATCATTAAATTGACCGTAATAGGAGAACGGAGGAGGAAGACTGCGCCGCTGTAACTAATTACCGTCTGCCGGGAAGTGAACTGAAGTGGCATGGGAAATGATTTGCATAACACCTCGTCGCCATGTTGATCAATAACAAACGGGAGGCATCCCGCTAGTCGAGTTATCGTACGATAATGGCGGATGGCATGCCGCCGTTTTAAGTACGATGCCGAGTTAACGCCGATCTCCGGCGCTTCGGGATACGGATGATCGTGATCCGGAAACGAAAGTGTACTCAGTGATGAGGCCAGCCTCCATCTGGTTAAGTGCGTCAGTCGGTGTTCGAATGGTAGTCATATTCGGCTGGCGAGATCCAATCTCGGTGTTACGCTTGTATCTCTGGAATGTTTCACCAATCACTAAAAACCTTCGATCTTATTTCCATGGTGAGTAAGTCCCTGGCCATGTATTTCGAGTGAGACTGGCATCGATGGTTAAAAAAGGCTGAATGACTGTCTGATTAATTAACTGCTACCTTTCTGGCTGGCTGACTGACTGAATCACATATTCACTCACTCACTCACTCACCCAGTGTACCAAACATTAACAGGAATAGCCAATAAGTGGGTTAATTTATGCCCTCTCGCCACATACACATGCGCGCGCGTGTAAACATGCCGATCCACATACATATGCCCCAATCATGGATCAGTTAACGGCCAGGCAACCAAAAACAGGTAAGCCATTAATACCCGAACTGGAAATAGCATTAAACGAAGTAAAGATGTTTGGATGTAATTATGAAGCATAAAGAAATGCTATGACTGGTCCAAATGAGGCGTGTCACTTTGATGAATTGCCGAGCTTAATGAGTAATACATTACCGTGCGTGATGTCGTTCGCTAACTGGCTTCATCCGAATGGTCAGACTCCGAGATAGTACCAACTAGAAAAAAAACGAACCATTTCTCCGTCCGACAATTTATAAGACGCTGCCATGGCACCTTTATGTTGACAGATGCAAATCGATCAACGTCACTTTGGGCTACAAATAAGAAATTGTTTCTGCATACATAACGAAATTTGATTTTAGAAGATACGTGTCTGGCCAAGTGTGGGTTATAGGAGGCGGAATAATTTGCCAGTATCCATTCCTGTTTGGAGGGAGGGAGGGAGGGAGAGAGGGGGGAGACGGTGGGGTGTAGTCCACGGAGACATAGACCTGTTTTAGTGATAACGAAATTCATATTACAGTTTAACTACCCATCCAATTCTCTGAAACGTCCGCTTCGAGATTCTCTGGAGAGCATGATATTGAAACGCGGCTGCTTTTCTATCAGTTATGTATGGAATATTAATATTTCATACATACGTTTCTGCCTTCCCTATTCTACAGTTAGCATTATATGTCGTCCAGTTGCCTCTTTTGTCTTTTGTATGTGTGTGTGTGTGTGTGTGTGTGTGTGTGTGTGTGTGTGTGTGTGTGTGTGTGTGTGTGTGTGTGTGTGTGTGTGTGTGTGTGTGTGTGTGTGTGTGTGTGTGTAAGTGTGGGGGGGTGATGGTTGTAATTTATGTCACTGAGAAAAATCGTTCTGATAAAGAATAATGATAAATTACTTCGTCGTAATATCTTCACACTCCATTAATTCATCATTCAGTGTATTATACAGTTCGTGGTAACCTGTGTCGATCTTTCTTATCATCATCATCATCATCATCATCATTATCATCTGCGACACCACTATTAAAACATTTAGTGTTCATCACTAAATATCTTCTCGATAATCAAAAACTAAAATATATATATATATATATATATATATATATATATATATATATATATATATATATATATGATCGTCCGTATGATTTCTTTACTCTCAGAACCGGTAATAAACTATCATGAACAACGAGATCTTCCAAAATGACAATTTTATAATAAAATATCATCTTCAACTGGTCATTAACATGTCGACAACTCAACTCCAGAGATCCAAAGATCCAGAATGACACGTTGATCAAACCTAACGATTATATGTCACTGTATGTAGGCAGTCGTTTGTCAGATAAATTCTGCCTAACTTCGTGATGCTGACGGAATCTTTCGCGGTCTCTCCGCGATGGTATCTCGCCAGGAGCCCCTCGGGGAATTTATGCATCGCTGAACTTGGGTCAACCGTAGCCATTATTCAAGCGAATTGTTTGCCGAATATACACCCCGATATATCAAAGCCGAATGTGGACGTGGAAACGGCGTAATTCTACGGTGCCAAAGATCAATTTATTGGACGGAAATACGTCACGAAAATAGTACTCGCACACGTATGACGGCTATAATTTGTAGCCTAGAGACATATTTCTGTCCTGATGAATATAGCTTTTCACCAAATAATAAGTGATTTTGGTTTTATATCCAATAACGATGGTTGATTGGTCGTTCATCTCTCTCTCTCTCTCTCTCTCTCTATTTTTATTTATATATATATATATATATATATATATATATATATATATATATATATATATATATATTAAAAACTTTTTCACGTTGCATTGCCTTAATGAACGGCTGCGGGTTTCCTCTTAACAAGCTATAAGCTCGAAGTGGCGGGTTTTCTCGCCCTAGTCTTTGTCGGCGCATTTCAACTTTAAGGCACTCCGGTTTATTGTCACTTCGAATCGCTGCTAGCCCTTGATCTGGATTCCATTTATTCATTTATCCGTGGCTGTGCTGCCATTTAATCTGGACGTCTGCGGTATTATCTCACCGCCACACATTATTTATACACGTATAGGTGTAATTATTCTCCGATGGTATGCCCTTCACGTTATGCCGTTCTCCGAGCTGTAGATATATCAGCCGGGTCCGTTGGCCGGGAATTCCTCGTCCCTGATTTATGGTACGGTGGGTCTGGGCGCATCAACCTGGCTACAGGAATCACATTACACGGAATTGCCGTCGAAGACGAACTGTCTTCCGCATTAGACTGACATCACTTCGGGAAATAGATTTTCCCTGGTAATGTTTTCGTTTTGGGGCGCGGCGCGGCAACGTACTTTATTCGTGGACGGTTTATAACATTTCTATTGGTAAACATTTAAGTAATCATCAGAAATGATTATGAACGCCTCCGCGTGCACGCACGCCAATACGCAAAACTATTAATAGGAAGACAGGCAAAGAGGAACGTAGACAAAGAGCGACATACTGACAAAGAAAAAGATTCATATATACAGACAGTCAGATAGACAGATAGACAAATATATATATATATATATATATATATATATATATATATATATATATATATATATATATACACATAACAATACTACACAGTTTACAACTCATACCCCTATAATATAATATATATATATATATATATATCGCATACGTGCCCACACACACACGCGCGCGCACACACACATTCGTACAAACAAACAAGCAAAATACAATCAACCACAATAATTGTTCGATAACAACTACAGGATACTTCTCTAGAATGATCAGGTACTCGCCAAAAACAAGTAGTGATCATCAAAGTAGCCAGGTGTCTGAGTGAGAAAGGTTCCGTCGTGGTATCTGTTTCGGGCTGAAAACCCGCCTAAGGCCTTCGCCGTGCCGACGGTTGTCGGTCTAAAGTCCCTCGCCATCGTCGGCCCCATTACGGCGTTAACGTCAGAAGACCCACAACAAGACGAGCTACCTCTGGCCAAGAGTCGGCCATAGATCTAAACTAATTGTCCCTTGATGATTCCAGTAATTGTTCTAAGTCGATGTAATTTCTTGATCGTTCGTGATCGGCATATACAGTCGCCTGGCGAATAGAACCACGAACCGCACGCACACACGCAGACACGTACACGCTAATCTGGCGATCTTAAGTTTGGCTGCGAAAACGTACATCAAATACTTGTGACGTGGTTGCCGAATTGAGGGGGGAAATGGCATAGGCCCATTACGGGGTCCCTATACTCTTCGGGTGATTTAAATATTTAATGCAATTATATTAAACTATCCATAACGGTGGATGCGGAATTCAATTTAAACGGAGTTTTGTCGTCTCATACGTCTTCCTCGGTCTCAGTGCAGAGATTAGCCCAAATAATGACTCGGGAAAATATGCCCGTTTAACGGAGAGTGTTTAAGAATGGAATGCCTCGGTGATGTCTGGAGTTGTGTTTTCTGGTTGTTCTGTTGAATCCTTTTAAACACGAAATTGGGTTAGCGTCGTGATTCATTTCTGCGGAGGGACGTTGTGACTGGCAATTGGTGTTGGTTTTTTAATTCGCGACTGCGTCAGACTGCGTCAAACGGCGTCAAGCTGCGTCGTCGAAATTATAGGCAATTTTTAGAAATCGTTTTTGACGTTCCTCCATAAAACAACATCAGGCCGGTCAAAGATAATGGCAAAGGGGCTTCGGCACCAGATGGCGCTGTCAGAGGCTCGTTGAAAATTAGCTGATAATTTAATAAAACGAAAGATTAAGATGTAGAGCTCCATTTGGACGCTAACGCGATTATAGGAAACATTTAAAGGGCCTTTTAAATGATTAAATTCCCGCCGATTATTAAATTAGCTTAAAATGATATAAAAGTATACATCAAGCGTATTGGGTGGTGCAGCTGGTAGGCAGCTGGGATGAGGTTGGTGAAGGGTGGAGCCGCCATTGTTGGTCGGATGAATGAACTATAATTATGGATAGCAGTGATGGATGGATGGGGGGAGGGAGGTAGGGGAGGACGGATTGACGGATGGATGGATAGACGAACGGACGGATGGCTGGATTGATGCATGCATGCATGCATTGATGTATGGATGGACTGGTGGGCTGATGGATGGATGGATAAATGAATGGAGGGATGGAGGGACCATACAAACAAACAAAAAACACTCCATTATTATTAACCGATAATCTTATTTATAATACGACATTTATTTAAGAAATACGAGAGGGCCACCGATACGATGATAGTTTCCGATAACTAAACTCGTCTTATATAAACCATTATAATAAATAAGACGATATTAGTTATTGAGGGACTACCTGCCATCTTAACCTGACAGACCTCGATGATGTGATCGGCTTACGTTCAGGAAGCACAACATCTATAGCTAGCGCTATCCGGCAAAGTTAATCAGATTAGATAAGAAACATTGCTACGCTGTGGTGAATAGAATCTCCCAACGCACTGAATATATTGATACGCCAGTAAATGGATATCCGCATTATTATGTATTACGTGAGTTATGCATTAATAACTTGGCTAATAGTTGAATATTGATGCCAAATTATGGGCAGCACGAAAACAGTTAAGACCTATTTAGCTTAAACAGGGCCACGACATTGTTGTGCTTCTTCACGTGACTTATTTAATATATATATATATATATAGAGAGAGAGAGAGAGAGAGTTAGCAGTATCAGGTTCTGGCTGTTAACAAGCTCCAGCATTATATTATTAAATTCCATTGTAATAATAAGTATGGTATCATATCATAACGCTAAATATTTTCGTATGGATAATATTTAGAAATATCAACGTTTCGGTTCATTTGAAACGACATCAAAATCTTCAATGATGCACTTCAAATAAGGAAAGTGTTTCCGTTTCAAACAGATTAAACCATTGACCTATTTCTCATTGACATATATTTATATTTAGGTCAATGGTTGAGTTTAGGAAATAATAGGTCACTTGCGTTATTTAGTGTGTAATGATAAATTATCGAATGAGAATTGAGAGATGTTCATATTTTGTATTATAGATAAGCTGTCTTTTAACAGTCGCTGGTTATTACTGTGTCATCAAATACGAGACTTAAATGAATGAATGAATGAAGTTGATTTCCAAGTGAACAATACAGTACGAACAAAAATATATTCAATATGCAGTAAAATAAATAAACAAACAATCGCAGATGGAAATGGGGGGGGGGCGATGAACGTACCATGCTTATCAATCACTTCCGCCAACTCTATCACAACCTTATAACAACATTGAAATACATATTATAAATAGTAATATTCTCTTCACATTTGTAAATTCCACATATATTTACATATAATCATCATTCTTGTGTTATGGACTTGCATTATAGATATTAATAAGTAGTTGCTTAGGTCCCTTAAGAGAATTTTAACTGTAAATTTGGACTTAGGCTATTTCATATTTAAACAAACCAAATTAAGCCATAACCGTTCCTCAAATTGTTTTTTACCAGCTTTTACTGTTAACTAACTTCAGCCTTCCTATAATGCATGTATTGAATAGCGGAAAGCTCAAAGACCGGTGATCAAAACGTTTCTTATCTGACTCTCAAATTAGTTCTGGGGGGGGGGGTCTGATCTAAATTAAAAACAAAAAATAGATTTATGACATTGAGACCAAATCACAATCTGACAATCCGTTCATTTTAATGAAACCATACATTATCAGAAATGATTCTACTCAGCTGACACACTAGTTGTGTTTTCGTTTCAATTCCTAATTCCTCAAATTGCTTTTTACCAGCTTTTACTGTTAACTAACTTCAGCCTTCCTATAATGCATGTATTGAATAGCGGAAAGCTCAAAGACCGGTGATCAAAACGTCTCTTATTCATAAGAGAAAATGTCTTTCTCCCATCAATATGTATCCATGATGACATATAAGCATACAAATAACTCATCGGGGAGAATTGCAGCAGAGAATGTGGACTAATATCATCTAATTTGGCAGCACTAAAGGTTTCTTACTTCGCTAGACTATTACATTTCAAAAATGCTCAAATTGTTGATAACATCTCGTGTTCTTGGTCTCGGAATACGTTTATTACCAGATGCCTTACAGCGCTGTTATTGAAAATATATTGTTTCTGTAACTTACCAGTCCATTACTATTTGTCCCTGAGTACTGCTGGCAGTATAAACCATGATCACTTGGGATAGATACACATCATCAACAGTCCAAGGTCTGTGTGCGACGTGTAGCGATATTCCTGTTGTCCTGTACGGACTGTCCGGAGGGCATCCCTTTACTCCGGAATGGACAGAGTCATTTCCTGGGCAATAGAAGTCTTCCTCGTCTCTAACGGAAGCGAAGAAAATCGAACCTGTAATTATTATTTTTGAATGGATGGCGAATACTCGTGTACACTGAACTACCAGATGCCATATAGACATAACTCACGCTGCAGTGGAAAATTCTACTTATGTAATTTGTATTTAAAAACTTCAGGCTTAGAGAAGGTGTTAGTTCTATTCACTGGCATTGTTCGACTGGTAGAATTGCCAAGCTTCTCTTTATACATAACACGACTGAAACACGCTGTGAATCAACTGATAACATCATGTGTTTAGAAATTTTTAGATTCATTTTTATTTATAAATTTAGGTTCTTTTCGTTTTTTAAATCTACAATTGTAAATTAATATTAAACAAATTGCATTATCCGCTGATTGCAGGACGTCATAGGATCCAGTATTATGTATGTCATTTTGTTATCAGAACCGACTACGAACTGCACAAAACCTGTAATTAACACGTGCTAGGAGCAACTCGAGAAGATATATTTGTTCCATAATGCTTAGGCACTAAGCTGTTGATACCAAAGCACAACGGGTGCGGTAAGACTCCTATTACATATGTAAGCCTCTCGTTCCGGGATACAGCACATATATAGCGTATATTGTGGCAGCTGAATCCTGACTCGAATTGCCTCGCACTTATCAGCTGTTACGTGGCGACCTTTTCTACATTCGGGTAACATTAGTACGGGTCGAGAAAAGGCTAACACGGCAAATAAAACAAAACAATAGCGTGACACCTTAACGTTTATACTTAATATAATAATATATCTCTGCCGCTCGATAGAACATCGTTTATTTCCAGTATCATTCACAGCAAATGACAGAAAAGTTTGTTTAACAGAAATAGGATGTTTCTCACGAAATACATCCACTTCATGAATGTTCACGTACGAACTATATTTACAGTGATGTGCTATGTTAACTCTGCTAAATAAAATGTTGCGATTTTACAACCATTCTCCGTACGCTGGTGGGATAAATGGGCCGAGCGATCTCTGGAGATAATCGGATGCGACGAAATGAACGTAGAAACACGCTTCATACATCGGCCAAGATTTGAACTCCAACCCTAGAGGTTAGAAACCGGCTGCGATACCGACTCGGCTCCGGAGACGCCCGGATAAATTGTAAAAGATTGAATTCGACGACGGGCGGCTTCGTCTTCCTCCTCCCCAATCGTGAACGTTTGAAGGTCCAAAGTACAATGCGGCGAAAACATTGACGAAGCCTGGATGACCGATGCTGGCCTTTCTGCCATTTCCTCGCGGCAGATGCTCTCTTCTGGGGATCGTTCCCTGATAAATCTTAATTAAGCTACGGCCTCTCGAGGCGGCACGATCGGCCGCTCTCCGTCTGTGCAAATTATGTCCTCAGGCGATCCCGCTGTAAAAGCGTCGTTCTGGGAGTCGGGAAATCTGTTCACACGACGCCACCTGGTGGTCGGGGAGCATACAGGGAGGCTGACACCGGACTCGGTCTAGCGACGGTTGTGACGCGGGCACGATGTACCGCGTCTTCGCGGTGGACGTTCGTGGACGATTAACGGCGTGTTTTTTCCTCGGAGATTGGTTTGCGGCACCCTGCATTAAAAATGTGAAATTAAAATGAATTTAGAACAAATCGCGACAACATCTCCGTCCATCAGCTATATTGATGTCCACTTTCTGGCTTGATTGACGCCAGTACTTCCAGTCTTAAGCTTTTGCCATTGGTGCATATAGAGTGCTTATTAACAGCCGTGCCGTTCCCGGGCTCATAAAGCACCCCGCGGGCGAGCGGGCGGACGGGCGAGCGGTGATTGACCAACGACGACAATACCTATGTGAGACTAAATGGTCCGACGAGACTAATTTTCCATCTTTTTGTTCTCCTCCAGTCTGTAAATGTCAAAGTGGGGACGGGTCTACGATCAGAGAAAGGCCGATTTTCGGGGTATCATCGCATTGTAATGACACCCGATCGGAAGACGAGCGCCAGATTGTAAATGATCGATCGTGTATGGCTAACAAGTGTCATTGTTGGATAATCCACTGACATTTAAGCGGATTAACGCGTTTCGAGTGTTGTTTTTTTTTCTTTCTTTTTTGTAGCTTTAAAACAAAATTCTATTCTTCTGTTTGTATGTCAGTTGTGGGCGGTGGTGTCTTCCTGGTGCCCTGTATAATTTAATGAATGTATGGTAACCAAGCGTTAATGATAAATGCCGATAGGATTGGATGTGATATTGTGGCTTATGCAAGCTCATGCAATTATACCAAATCATAAAGTTAAGCTGGTTAGATGTTGAAAAGGAGAATGCCCGAAGCATATAAGGCTTATACTGAAGACATTATCTTAAATAATCTAACACATACAAATAAAGCGAACCAAAAGGAATTTCCCAGCCGTAACACTGCTTTTCTATGGAATTCATGCATTAACAGCTATGTGTATTGTTTTCCGCGGCCCTACTTATGGGCCTATGGTGCATATTAATTGCTTTCTACGTCGGAGAATTCGGTCTTTATGGCCGATAGTTCGTTTAAGACCAGCAAGTAATTGTCCGGGTCAGAAACTAGAACTTCGTAGTTTAATATGCCACTTTAACCAATGAGCTATCAATTTCACACTCGTACGTACGTATGAGGTAGGCCTATATAAATAAAAACCGAATGTGTGTTCGTTTGTATGCGTTCTCAACAAAATTCGGACAAAAGAGTCTTAAACGGCAGTGTGTATGACATTGGTTGGGATTATGATTGATACTATGATATTTACAGATTAAATTTTGTTATATAACTATTATTATTCAAAACACTTAGTTAGAAGTACCGAAGGACCAAGGACCCCCCCTCCCCCAAAGAAGCAAGCTTGAAAGTCCGAGATGAGCGACAGTTTTTAAGCTTGTGTGTTACATAAATATATAGTTTTTTTTATTAATATAAAGGATACTTTAGCATACAACTGTAGTTAGATTTTCACATATTAGCTTACGCATGACTCGGTGGGGGATGGGGCGGCACAAAAGGCTATTATATGAACATAAACGAGTGAGATATATTTGAATAAATAATATGTAACAGACCTAGAATTATCCATATCATTTTACTGTATCTGCTGAACATCGTTTTGATAATAAATTTAAAATTAATTTTATATTGCATGAAGTCACCTTCAAGATGTCATCTCCATGCACTATATAGTAGCTCAGTTAGACAAAGACCTTCAGCAGCTGGATTGAAGTACTGCTTGAGTAATGTTTAATGTGGGGCTCGTTCTGTCCAGTTACGTCATCACGTGCACGAGAGTGGCCGTAAAATAGCAATATTTACATTTGTACATCATTTTCAGACACCTACCATCACGAGTAGACGAAGTACCGAACCCGATCATTGGAATTATATACTACTTCGAACGTTGTTTATATAAAATAAAAAAATTAATCATTTATTTAGTTTTTAATGTTTGGGAGACATTAGACAACAGGTGAATATTTTGACTGTTCTTTCCAATCTAATAGTTAACTGTTTTAAATGTGGTATAATATAATACTTCTATCGTCATCATCATCATCATCATCATCATCATCGACAACAACAATAACAAAACCAACAAAAACAACAACATTTATTATTATAATTTTTATGCTTCAGTAAACACAACAAACTTTCCATCTGTGGTTTCCATTAAATGGTTTCAATAACAATAAATATTTGAGCTAAATTTCACTTTCTGAATGAAGTTAAGAACAATAATATAATAATAATAATATTTAATATAGCGCCTTATTCAACTTGAATTGCTCTAAGGCACTTTACATTTAAAACATTATTAAGACATATTTTGAGCTCATATAGCACAAATACATTTCATAATAAACTGGCCAATTTAAATAGGTGAATTTTAAGAACCTGACAACATATGTCTTTACTTTCTGGGTGTTTAATGTGGTTTTGGCAACTCGTTCCACAGCCTGGGAGCTGATGCTCGGAAGGATTTATCTCCGTACATGGCTGTATCGCTTTTTTGTACACTCAAAAGTGAATAGGACTCGGATCTTGTACAGTAATCTGAAACGTACAGGAAACCAGTACAGCTGCAACAAAACTGGTTTTATATGTTTCATTTTGCGAGTGTGTCACCAGACGTGTAGCACAGTTCTGCACTCGCTGTAGGCGGTTTGTCAGGGATAGGCGGATATTATATAACAATGCATTGCCATATACCAGTCGATAAATAATAAGGGCTTGGAGTAAACTCTTATATATCTCATCATTTAAGTGCTTACAAATAAATCCTACATTTCCTATTTTATAATAACAGGACTTACATCTAGAATTCACCTGTTTCTCCATTCCTAAAGTATTATCCAATATGAGCCCTCAATATCTCAAAGATACGGAATAATTTATCTAACTGGATCCTACCTTAACGCGAACATTCTCAGTTTTTCACATATCTCTTGGGTGAGAAAACAATTAATTCGATGTTTTCCCTTTTCAATTTCATCGTTTTGTTCTTCATCCAAATACTTATGACTTCAACACTATCTTCAATTGAAAATAAATGTCATCCCAATAATCAAATGGCTTTTAAGTAATGCAAAACGACTTTCATCTCTTCTGTAGAGTTGTATTGTTTACCAGGTATGCCAACAATTTGCTATATACTATCTTTATTTAATATGGGAACATTCAACGAAACAATATGCAACATTTTTCGACAATGCAATAACCTTGTTTACAGAATTATATATTATTGATATTAATGGATGCATACACAAATCCTGATAGAGAACAGATAATTACGCCAATCTTTAAAACATTTCACAATCGTTTTCTCCGAAGATTTACTTTTTCATACTTTCTGCTTTTAAAGGGACAGTCCACCACCAGAAAATATTTTTTAGATATGTAATGCTTAGAACAGTAACCAAAAATTCCACAATAATAATCACGAAATATACCTCGATATCATAGATATAGGGAATAATCCAAATTACTGGAGGCCGCCATTATGGCTGCACCGGAAGCCAGATTCGAAGGCGGGAAGGAGAAACTCAAATACAATGACGTCACATAGGCGCTCTCTAGACTGACGCGGATTATAGTTTCTCTTGAGCGTTAATTTCTGAGCCATTTTGAATCATCTTCCTCTTGTCAGGTTCCTTATGGCTCAAACTGATATGGTTGTATGTCGTTCATGACGTAATTTTAACAACAGTATTGCGTTATGTTCTGAAATAATTTTTTGCTCACACTTGTTTACATGTTTTGAACGGGCTCTACAGACTTCAGGTCAACCGGATGCGTTGAAGTAACGTCAGCAGTTTCCGGTCTATGTCTAGCTTCAAAATGGCGGTGCCCACAGGCCACTAAAAGTCGATTAATTAGCACTTTGAACTGGATTATTTATTATGTGCGTTATCCTTTATACGTTTTGACATGATTTATGATATTTGTGAGTATACCTGTATTAGATCTCAAAATTTGAACTATCCCTTTAAACTATTATATTGTTAGTGTCCGTAGTAGCATGTAGTAAAATATCATCACGTTGCCAATGGCAAGAGACACCTAGTCACACCTGCCACATATGATAAGGGACCGACTCGCTATTAGAAAAGGTCTTGATCGGAAGAGAGTCCAGACACAGGTATCATTTATAAGATTCGAACTCAGATCAGGACAGATAATTGCATAGCGTGTTACCTGCTACGCTAAGATAACGCTTAGATGAAAATAGAGTGAGCGATTCGTTGAGTGAGTTCGGGGCGAGGAGCGCATTTGAGACATGTGGCCGAGAAATGATTCCTTAGAGTAGCGAGAAATGCCATAGACCCGGATCACATCGAGATTCGAACTCTGAATGTTTGCGGTGTCGTATGATAACAACCGAGTTATAGAGACACTCTACCTATACAGAAGGAGAACGTGTAACCGATCTACAGACATTATAACTTGCGATATCAACTAGAGATGCGGGACAACAAATTTGGTATGTTTTGGAGGTCATCATGGGATTAACCAGCCTCCCTCAACATCCGCGCCCGGACCGGAAGCTGTATTCATCAGTGACCCCCTTAGTGACATATTAGCTCACCAAATCATTTTTAAAAAATGTACACACTAACATATCAACTAGAACTTGAACTAAATCACGAGTTATCACGTCCTCTATAAATTTCCATCTCATTAACATCGTTTATCATAAGTGGTTTACGTGTGCGTACGAAATCCTGTAGTTTTTGTATACACACAATCCTCGTATTCAGGCGCGAACATCGCGTGTGCGCATGCGCAAAATCTATTTTATTACAAAAGGCCATCTTGAACAATTTTTTTTCTGTTGGCACAATAAAGAGATGAATTAAGCTACTAGGCATTGATCACATTCATGGCCCCAGGGAGACTCCCTAGTAAACTACATCCCACAAACACAGGAATGAACCCGTTTCTAGTCCACAACTTGAAAATTTGTAGCGCCATTGAAACGCCCCACAGGCACAACAAAGAGAAATCATTTGCGTTAAAAGTATGAAAAGTAATAAAAAATCCCTTGCTTCACATGGAATCATACAGGGCGCTTCTGTGGTATAGATGGTAGCGCGTTGGACCACAGATCACTACCTTCCGAGTTCAAATCTCGGCTGGGACATATCTGAAGGGTGTTTCATCTTTGACTTCGCTTCATTACCTTTGGAGGTCGATCAGCCCATTTAGCACAAAAGTGGCCGTAAAACACCAATCATCTTCATCACCAAATGGAATCATACAGCATGTCAGAAAATCCCCGATGATTACCAAACAACTTTTATATGCAGTCAATGGGTAGAATATTTAAAACTTACAGCTCGGATCCCCCCCCCTTCTAAAAAAAAACACAATTTTAATATCGTTCTTTATTGCACTGCCAATGATACACAAAACAACATCATCCGTAACTCACTAAGTCATCAATACAACAATTATTAGTTGATTATGTCATCTAAAACATTATAAAAAATTATCTTTTTAAAATATTACTGTCTCTTCTCCACTTTCAAACCACAATTCCAGTTCCAGTTTCAAGTCTACTGTTTGTCCGGTGATGTATTCAGGTGAAGGTCAGGTTCATCTGGAGACTGGGGGGCGGGATACCATTGTCATATAAAATCGCGACGGTGAGATGTAGGAGAGATCACGTAGACTAGTAAAAACAAAACGAGTGCCGAGTGCTGGACAATGAATAGAAATCTATCTTTATAATAAGTAAATAAGATAAAACTATAAAAATGGGATAGTATCATAAACTAATGATTACACAACTAACCACAGCATTATATATTTAGAGATATAATCGATCGGGTTGAACATTTAGTTGGCTGTAAGCTGTTTGTAGATTTAGTTATACAGACCAGTGTCAACGCTACCAGTTCGGCAGTAAAACTAGCACCGTCGTTGAACAGTATTAAAATCCTCGATTAAAACATACACACACACACCATTTAGAGTGAATATATCATGTCTGACAAATAAAAAGTGTTGTTTGATTTAATATATATATGTATATATATGTATATATATATATATATATATATATACACATACATATATATGACTTTTACACAGCTTTCTTTAATAATGAAATATAAAGAAATATGGAAACATTGAAAATCATGAAGGCGGGTGTCAATGATGTACTCCGACATTACTTCATTCTCTTAACACACCAAAAACAAAATGCCAAACATGGCTGTTATCCTGAAGAATCATGTCTGTTTTTCACCACATTCACCGGCATACATTTTGTGCCCGTCTGCATCTAAAATTATCAGCTGCAGACCCAAAGCCTCACAGCTGCACGTGAGCCATCCGTAAGAAACTACCGGTAAACCGTACCATTTTCAAACAATGGATATACATACAGAAGCCAGATACACATTAAATGAAATCTATCAGAGCACTTTATGACAGCAATTATCATCATCGTCATAATAAAACCGGTTTATATCATAAATCTGTAGAGCGCACATATAAACAAACACGCTCATCGCAGCCATGCGTCTTTAATTAACTTCCAGTGTAAAGTACAATTAGATGTTATCTATTATGAGGCGTACAACAAATTAACATAACACTGACAACAATACGGTTGTAATTATGTGTTAATATCAGACTGTTGTCAGGTGAATTCCTACTACGGATGTTCTTAGTGATAACAAGATACAATGGCTGACGGCGTGTGTTTATTTACAGTGCATAAAGTTAGTAATCGAACATTGTCTAGAAAATGTAACAAGATCTCATTTTGGGAAAACCATCACGGACACTTAACTTGTACTTAAGTGACAATGAGAAAATCATGCACACACACACACACACGCACGCACATATTTCGTTCAAATACATCGGAAGCTAAGGTACAATACCATTTGCCACAGAACGTCAGCAATATGAAGTCATGAACAAATCGTAAATATTTTGCCACAACAGAATTAACATATATTACGGGAATTGAACTGAGACATGTTATCTCATACTTGTAATTGATAAAATACAAGACACAACTCTATTATAGAACACCAATACCAATAGCCAGTTGATGGTATGCACAAACAGACCAACTGACATATAGCAAAAAAAAACTATGAACATTATCTTTGCACAAGTAGGTGAAATATTCTTAACAATGCGTGAATGTTCAAAATAAAAGATACCACTCTAACAGAATTACATGACAATTGGTCAAGACTAGCTGGTCTGCTATAACACAACAACAGTGATATATCTCCTCTATATTTTACTTAAGAGCTTATCTGACTAACTGTTGTACAAATCATATCATCACCATGGTTAACTCGGACAAACTATATATCACAACTAATGATGAGCAGACAGCAAGCAGACAGAAGCTGTCAACACAATAAACTATCTTTGATATCATTATGAAGTTAGCACGGTTTATAGCATAAGCTCTGTACTCACATAAAGCTAATATCACCTGTATCACAAACACACACTCAAGTATTGTATATCAAGCACACAGTTAATACGATAAATACGATGCTCCATATATCACACATCTCAGATATACTCACTATGATACATATGATACAATATTTGTATTATGTACTACACATCTCACATAATTAATAATATGGTCTACAATAAACAGTGTCCACTTTACAGAACACAAGTCCTAGCTTACAGTCCATTTCTTATACACAAGGAAAGAATGGTCTGTGGTGTGTAATAAACCTATAATATAATATGTTCCATCCCATGAAGGAGTTGTCTCGCATCATGATTACAGAGGAATTATTACAACCTGTCTCTCTCCCCCGAAAACTATCTCACACGAGAGCCAACTCACACATAAACTGTTCTCTACTTCATTCTTAGTACCACTTCCATTACGTAGAATTTAAATCTCAGCTGATCATCGTAGTCTAATACGTGGCTAGGAATACACTCTGCCCACCCCCATATCCCTAAACAAGAAGATAAATCACAGAAACTTTGTGTGCGGTTAATCCTATCCTGTAAGCACACAAGAGATCATGTAATATAGCTAGTGATGATGTGAACACACACACACACACACACACACACAGAGAGAGAGAGGGGGAGAGAAAGATACACAAACATTAATACATACACAAACTAGTGCCCAATGTATATGCAAAAGACCTGTAATTAAGAACCATATCCACACCACTAGAGTAGTGAGTAGTATACAATATGTTATTTTCTTTAATCCACCTATTAAATCCATCAGTGACATTGTCTAATTTATACCACAATGATAAGCCAACGGAGCACTGGATTCTTGAAAAACAACGAATGTACAGTTAATCTGCACCTGATGATAACATGGACACATTACTGGTGAATTTCGCATTGTCTGTGAGCTATTCACGCTCACAAGCCTGAACAGAACTGAATATGGTTGACAACTCATCAATGAACGTCTCGTATCGGTATGCAAGCCTGATATCTGGCACGTTGGTACGGGCCATGTCATTTCCGGCTACACCTTCTTTGGTATAATTTGGTCCTAACCAGTGCTTCTTCACCTGTTGAAAATATTAGAATACAATATGAATATTATTATGCAAATCATCATGAATACTACACATAATAGAAAAGGCATTATGAAGCTAGGGTATTCTTAGTTTAAACTTGATCTCATTCTCACAGGATAGTTTGCTTTTATAATTTGCAATTCAATATTTACCATTCATAATAAACTTATTAACTTATACAGGCTGGTAAATAACAAATGTAATAGTAACTTAAAGAACATTGTAAAATTCCACAGTTTTTTTAATACTTATTTTATGGAAAGGTTCGGTTCAGACAAAAAAAAGCCATAAATCACTGAAAACATAGAGTCGGTCGAAAAACATTTACACCAAGTTCTAGTTTCTGAAAGATTTGCCAGATTCAGTACCCAACCATTTACAAATACCCCACAACACATATTCTGGATTACTCTGATTTTATATTTTATTTTCACATTGATATTCAAATTCAGTTTGACAATAACATCCTTGATGTCCGTCTGGCCTAAAACAATGTTTTCTATAACATATCCTTCCTTTAGTTAGGATTTCACAATCTCTCCAATAGTTTAGCTTTTTTGAGCCTTTACAATTTTCTTTTGGTTGTGAATCATCAGCAAAAAGTAAACAATAGACCTGTCACTGTCAGTCTAATCCAAGATGGTGACAGGTCAGTTTCAATTCGAAATTATTTAAGTTATTTCTACAGTAAATTGGTCTTCAAGACTAGAAATCTTGTAAATTTAAACTAATTAAATTCACCACCCATTGAGAAATACAAATATAGTTCGAACTTTGTGGAGAGCTACCTAAAATCACCATCGAAAATATCACTCTAATAAGGTCTCTGCGCACGTATATTCTTTTGTCGGTGCTAACCTTATCATGGCGATATTTTTGATAACAACCTAAAAAGTTAATAATTAAGTTACAGAAAGTTAGTTATTATAATCACAGTAATGACACAGTTAAGCTGCCTATCATGATGTTATTAAATAAAAATCGTGATTAAACAGGATATTAAATATAACACGAATTGTTCCAAACAGAAGTATAGATATTTGATATATTCTGATTATCAAATATAGAAAGGGTCTAATTTAAAATATAAAAGCTGCAATGTTATAACAGAAACAATCAGATAAACTATAAAAATGACATAAATAAAACAGACAACTGTAATTTTATTTATAATGATTTCACGGTTGTGGTTTCTTAATGATGTTACCTGACTGTGGTATTAATATAATAAAAATTTTGTTTTAAGTTAATCATAACAGCTTATTTTAGAAAAATACTTTTAAAGACAAATTATGAAATAAGTATTATGCGATGTGATGATGATGATGATGATTGATGTTTTACGGCCACTTTTGTAGACAAGGTAGGCGTATTATGTGATGTGAAATTCTTCACAATATCAAGGATGAAATAAAATGTCAATCTTACCGCATGTGTAAATCCACTCATTATAACACTGTTCTTGGCCAGTTCACACATATCTACACTGCTAAGCTTCCACACCTGGGCAGCTATACTATATTCTTCCATCAGAGGCTCCTAAATTCAGACAGAAACCAGAAACACCAGTATCAATAAAAATTTAACAAATTCTTATATGTAACATACCATAGCATCGCAACTAATTAATTAAATTGGTGAAGTTTTATATCATTAATAAAACGAATGTGACTGAAATGCATGAAGTATTCAAATCAATAGTGCTAATAAAATACAGTAGATATTTTGATTTATAAAATGGCCAAACTGGATCGTTTCCAAAATGGATGCTAACAGCAGCATCAACGTTAAAGAAACATGAAAATCTAACCTTAGTAAAATGGAACTGTAACGGATCATCGGTAGACAGTGACACTATGAGGCCACGAGCATGATACTCGGGCAGAGGATTGCGATGGTAGTTCAGGAACAGTGAATTGTTACTGAGCGGCGACATGGCGATCCCAATCTGTGTTAGATAGTACAAGTACTGGAGCACTGGAGTCTGAAGAAAATATGAACGCAGCCCTCTGAATCCAAGTAAACCTAACACAACATTTAAGTAAACTAACATACGGTACTGCCGGTTCAAGTCAAACCGTGCGACAAAAAACCTTCATGTTAATGCCAGTTTCATGACAATCTAGATGCACACTATACTTCCAGACATTTCACAATTTTACCATTGACATATTTATAATCTGCAGATGTGTGTGTAAAAAACATGCTATTGTTTATTACAACATAAGTTGGCAATTTACAAAGCAGACATCTTAATGTCATCTATGCAACGGACATTCGTTATAATAAACCGACAGAGACACACTGACCCATCTACAGCAATCAAGTCGGATGATATGTAATTAGGTCAGTTGAAAAATGACGGGATGACGCAACAAATAGATCACACACCTTCCTAAGCAGAAGACCATGGCTGATGTTCTCCGAGGTCATAAATGCACTAACGAGATGGTGAACAGCACCAGCTTCACCACAGTGAGGTCGCAACACAAACGTGTTCAATCCCCTCTCATGACGAAAGTGGTTCAACACCAGGATATTGGCATACATATAGAACAGGTAGTATGAGTACGGCGGATTCTCTGCGATGTTCCACTGTTCTGGCGTTAAACTCATCTTGTCGAACATCAACTGCTCAGCCTTGGATTCATCGTCCACTGAATCAAAACCACTTATCTGGAAATGTGATCAACAAGAGGGGATCGATTACAGCTTGTGTTGTCAACAGAAGATTCTAAAGACGATGATAGACATGAGAAGAAAACATCATTGGACTTTGATTAAACAAATCTGGCAGGAAAATGTAAAAAATGAAGAACCATTACAGAGACAATAATCTGATGAATATTTTGAACTAGTGTCTAGGTGAATGAGGACATTATTACAAAATGGGCAATATTAGAAACGATCCTGACTCATTCAGCTCTATATAAGTTGATGATAATTATACATGGCTTTATATTGAAAATCAATATTTATATGTAGAATTATCAGATTTTTGTAATTATGGATAAATATTGACTGAGTAGTGCATTTCACGACTTTCAATTCAAAGGCAGCGTCGGAAACAAGACAACTCGTACCCAAGACATTCCATACCCAAAAGCGTCGTAACTCATTTGTTTGGCGGTATAGACATTAGGGTGCCCCCATGTAGATCTACATATTTTGTCTGGGCATATTCATACTAATAACGGGATAATTACTGATTAATTTATTTATTTTCAATAGAGTTAGTTACTAACTGACTGCATATAACAGTAATTTACATTGTCAGTTATTGCCACGTTAGTGACCAAAACATACCATCAAAGGCTCAGTAGTAACTGACAATATCATATTGAATATGTCTAATTATTTCTAAGTCATTGACTTCATATGTGATTCATTGAATGTTTAATCACACCGTTAATTTAAGTTTGAGGTCCTACCTATGCACTAACAGTTTGTGTAAATGTTATTATAATTTGCCTTGATCTATTGACACATTGTAGCAAATTATGAAAACAAAACTTTTTCCTGGGTTCAAAACGTCACCTGGAAATATAGCAGGGAAAAGTTCAACTTTTTAGGTCGGCTTAATGGCCGGGACCTACGGTAGTATATATACATAGTATATTCTGACAAATAATGTTATTATGCATCGTATATAGTTGAACATAAATATTTTGTTGAATAATTTAAATTTTATATGGTATTCACTGATAAGTGGTACTATGAATATTCGTTAACAATAAGTGGCATTTTTGTATGTGTATAATTGGGTGGAGTTAATGAGAGGAAGCGAGGGCCGATACCTATTTCGCTGTTCTTAAAAGAAAAAACGCTATCTCATTACCACTCTTCCTACATGGTTTACTCCCTTGTATTTGACACAGCTTACAACTGCATACAGACGATGAATGGAGATGAAATATGATAAAGCGAAGCATCATCATATCATTGCACCATCACAAACAAGTTTACTGACTATTTTCTTTTTACCAAATGATCATCCACGAGATAAAATAACATTTCTCCACTGTATTTTTATACTCACATGAAGCAGGAACATGTAGAGGTGTGGATGGGACTTTGGATTTTTGGTCGCCTCAAACAGCGGCATAAATATGTTGTCTAACAACTCCTGGAAATTACGAACCAACTTGATGGACTTAAATACATCACTGAAATCAGAGACAAAGGTGGCATATTAAAAACACCCTCTGATAAGGTGTGTGTGTGTGTGTGTGTGTGTGTGTGTGTGTGTTGTGTTTTATAACTGTGTATATAGTGTCAAAAACCACACAGGCCTTTAAAGAAATGGTTCACTTGTATGGAAAGTACTGACTTATTTTTGGATTAAGAAGGTTTGATTTTGATTTATCATTAACAACTATTTTATTACAAGAACAAACAATTACTCAACACATTCAAATAAGAAGGAACATGCCATAGACAAGTCCAAAATATACAGATTACTCGGCTGAATACTAGGAGATGATAATAATGATGATGGTGGTACAATTATAAACCTATATCATGGAAACACTGTATAATGCATTAAAACAAAACAGCATTTTTATTATAATTATGTAAAAAAGCTTAAAATATCTCCCTCAATTATGAGTGTTGCAGTGAGTAGTTTACATTAGTCCTCTGCACTGATCACATATGATCACATTGATCACATATTGCCAAGGGATGATTCATTAGGAAAACATCCCACAAACACAGGTATGAGTCAGATTCGAATACACAACCTGGAGGTTTGCAGCTCACTGCTTTGACTATCATACTATTTAAACAGCCTACCCCTTATTTATGAAACAGTACTACTGGGTACATAATGCAGAACCAAATCAACTTAATTTATTAACACCATACTTCAGACTGAGTTACTGTGATGGTCATCAGAACAACAAGATCAGACATAAGCATCATATTTAGAAGAATAACTCAGACACTTTCACTGAAGTCAACCAAAAGTAAACAGTCATCTTGAGAAAATGGTTATTCATATCATGTACGTACTAGAGCCTCGGTATCTGTATGAGCCAGCGTACGTTTGTAGAGTAGATGTTATTCTCTATGGCCCACGATGCCAACTTGTCCCACTCATCATAGCTACGTCCATAGATCGAGAGACGATACTCAGCGTTCTGATACTTACTCTCTTCCAGATCGTCCATAGTTTCCTGCGGAATAATCACGACAACCTTACTATGATGTCTTGCTAAAAATCAGTCACAACAAGATGTCCCATGATGAAGAAGACACAAATTAATTATCAGAATAAAACCCAGCCCAAAACAACCCATCTTATCAGATGACCCTTGTCCACAACACAACTAAACACATGATTCTTACACTCTACAGGCCTATCCAAGCTGATTCCAACAGTGATCCCTTAGAACAGTTTTCACTGTTGATAATCTAATTGCACTAAACGGGATAATTAGTGTGAAGTAATTCTGAAACAGACGTACACACACCGAGTGTTTGACTTCTCTTACAGAATAATGTCTGATTATTTTACAATTGACACTTATTAATGTTTTTGTACACGTTACCCAAATTGACATTAGTCAGATTTAACTTTCAAATTCATCCTCCTCACATCAACAGCGAGCTAACAAATCCAGGAAGTTAATATGGTCAACGTTTAACACGGCCTTTAGCGGCGAACCTCGCAAACCGTATCACAGTGGAATGCCCTTCATCGTAAATAATCTCTACATATTAATAAATTAAGAGACGGATATAACAGACTATACAGCTATGTTACCTTAATTAGTTCTGCAAAGTATCTGCCTTGCATGTAGTTGTCTGTCTTCATGAAAAGCTCGCGCAGTTGGCTCTCTCCAACGGGATTATATTTGGCATTAAACTTATCGAATCTGTGGAACGTATTCTTGTCCTGAAAATGATATCATAGAAATTCCATCTTAGAGAATTACAAAACGTTTACTTTTATCAGAAATTGGCAATGTGAACCAGGATAATAATATAGAGCCAATTAAACAATTGAATTAAAGCACTGATTAAACCACAATATGGGTAAAGATGCTTATGACATCTTCATGATTATACACCACAAAACATTATACAACATAACAACAAAATAACACATATAATATTTTTTCTCCTGAAGCTACAGAGAATGAGAAATTAAAAGAGAACCGAGGTTTGTCACATGCAGTCTCCTAAGTTGCCTGAACTGGTGGCACTACAAGATAACGAACAGCATGATAGGTGATTATCAAATATCAAATATTTAATAATGTTTACATGCATTAATGTTTGGTACAGGTGATATATTTTCAAAATGGAAAAATAAATATAAAATAAAGATTTTCTAATTCCATGATTTTCAGTCTTCCGTGGGATACGGTAACTGATCTAGCTTTATCTGATATGACAGTATTTTATCAGCAACTAAATCTTTTGATGTTCTTCTAAAAATATTAGGTACATAATCTGCCATGGTATAATATTTTTATTGCAGTCCTTGCTACCAGTGACTAACCTGATTATAAGCCTGGTGGTAGCTACGATTGGTGTTTGACAAACATAAATCAACACTGATGCTTCATGATGGAACAGAATGCTATAATGTTTACGGATCATTTATATTGATAATAAATTAGCTGATGCTTACAGCATGAACATCCAACATGTCAACGCTGAGGTCATAGGAATTGAGGTTTAGAGTTTGGAACATCTGAAATAGTTAAGATAAAATAATACATTAGCAAATGGTGAAAATTCTGCTGACATAAGTTTCTGCCAAATAGACATTTTTTAAATGTAGTTCTAACACATACATTGAAAACAATTTGTGGTTAGAAACCACATGGGATAAACAGTGGTGTTGTGTGTGTGTGTGTGTGTGTGTGCGCGTGTGCGATAGAGAGAGAAAGAGAATCATAATGTCATAATACAGACAGTACCTCTGCTAGTGTCATAATGTGTCCATCCTTGGCGACACCAACTCTGTCATCAGGATGTCGCTTTATCTTTTTCTTGATAAATCGTAACAGATGTTTCTGATTCATACATGATGCTCCATGTATGTGGGTATCAACCTGTAAAAATACAAATGAATTGATGACAATGCTTTCCTTAACAATAAAAACGCTATACTTTCTGCTGTTTAAAAGCATACACCTGAGCCACAATGAAAATTAATCATATTATTTTGGGGTCAAAACCAACATCCCCCTTTTCCGTTATTGCTTTCAAACAAGTTAATTAAAATACACATACATTTTATTACGTGTATTGCTGTAAATCATAAATTCTGTATTTAGATAAAGAGTTATCACTGTAGCATAATACACACACACACAAACACACTACTTATATTATTTCACTAAACATGATGATTAGGCTATTTTAGCAGTTTGTTTACCTTTCTAACATTGTAGAAGTCTCTGTGTGGTACTTCTTTCTGACACGCAGATTCTGACATCTCGTTTAGCAACGTGTGCAGCTGGAACTTCGAGGACAAGTAGGTCAATCTACGATAACAGAATGACTTCCTGCAAAGAGTAAACACCTTGTTATATTAAGACGACGAGAACCTGAACAAAGCGACACAATAACACAACATATAGTAACGTCTTCATTTAAAATCTGTAACAAAGCGACACAATAACACAACGTATAGTAACGTCTTCATTTAAAATCTGTAACAAAGCGACACAATAACACAACATATAGTAACGTCTTCATTTAAAATCTGTAATAATGTTTTCCACTTTAATTGTGTCTCGCTGAATAATCATGCCTTGTAAGTATTAATGTGCAGTGTTCCCTAAATCATGGCACTACCCTCATATTAAGTCACTGTGCCATGAAATACTGGGATTTTGTTCAGAATTTTTATCTCATAATTGACTATATTTGTGAGTGGGTTGGCTGTACAATAATTAACTGAACATTGGAGTTATTATGTTACTTATAACAAACTATATTTTTCAATAATTATGCCAAACATCACTAAATATCTACCAGTTCTCAGTAGTTTAGCATTCAAGATGCTTTATTATTAGTCATACCATAGATCAGCAAGATAAAAGAGTATACGTTGAACATTATTGGTTTGGTAATTAGTTTTCACGATACAGATGAAGCAGCGTTCAATCAGAAATGAAGCCAAATCCATTTATCGGATACACATTTTCGGTAATTCCATAAAGAAGAAAAAACTGGTACCAAATCTGATTTAAATAATAATCTGTGTGCCTTGATAGCGCAGTTTTAGTTAGAGCACAGGATTCATAGCCGAAGGGTTGTATGTTCGAGGCTCCGGGAGCTGCAATGCTGTCATGTGGCGACTAGTTCACTCATCCATAAAAATGAGAACCTGGCAGGACGTGATGGCTATGTGTTTCAGTAATGCTTTGTGCCTATAAATAATGGAAACATGTGCTGTACGCTCCCTTGGGAGTTGAGATGGCACTGGATTGTAGCGGGTCTGAGCCAGGGATAATAATACTGTACAGCTCCTTAGAGTAGCCACCTAGCTGAATAGGGTGCTATATAAATGTCACATATTAGTATTATTATTATATTATGTGTATATCACAAAAGTGCTTTAATTATTTATAATGAAACCAAAGATTAATATGTTTTCCTTATTTTACCACAGGCTAGTGATCAGAAGTCAAAATATATATCGCGCTGAAGGAAGCATTCGTGTCTGACAGGTAAAACGGTATCTGGCCACCACTGAGACTAGCGTTCAGAAAGTGAATATGCTACCCTGAGGAGAAATCTGTAATTTCCCAAGAATCAAACTGGACTGACGCAACCTTCCATCATCACGCAAGATAAACAAGAGATTTGTATAATCTATATATATCAATGTAAACTGATGATTCCCATGATAATGGCACTTACAGTGGTCCGTCAGCCATCAAGACGAGCATCATGCTCTGGTCGACCAGGAATGTGTTCCTGTCTGGATAAGGCCATTCTATCGGTTCGTTATGATCCAGAGCCTGCTGATCCTGATAGACTTTCATGATGCCGTTCTCCATTTTCAGTATATATCCCAAATCCTCATACATTTCGCATTCGAACGGATTGGCATCCGAGGTCGGCGGGTGAATCGGATGATCTAGAATTAAAAACATCGTAGGCTATAATTATAAAATGATCTGATTTATTTCCAACAGACAAATTCCAGTTTTAGTGTTTTTTTTCTTTTCTTTCATTAGCATATTATTAATTAGCCAAATGAAAAATTATAATCTTAACATAGAAATATTTACCCCAAAAAAAACCTATAGTACTGAGCCAAACATTTTACGATAACATCTATATAAGGAATGTATCGAAGATTTTACCAAGTTGTACTATAAAGGTGTCCACCACATTTTGTTGGCAGCAAGGCGAGTGTTTGTTAGTATGGGAAATAATTATGACACGTCAGTTAAAATATAGAAACCAAATGAAGGAGGATTAACTACATGCCGAAATTATGACACTGCCAATAATTAGATTGTTACCGGAAGTAAAATATGATGTCAAATGCATGCCAAATATAGTAATACCACATCCGTAGCTGTAAGATGCATTGAGCCAAAAACGTGAAAATGCAGATACTGATTGGCAATTCTTCCACAAACATGATTCTCACACAAAAAGCATTTTCCTGCAATCTACAAGCCTTTGTGAGTCGTGAGGTATTAGGCAGAAAATACTGTACAGTGCCTCAGAACAGGGTTACCTGGTTCTGGCGCTATATAAACATGCATTATTATTATAAAATCTTCTCTCGGCACAAAATACTTGTGTGGGTGTGTGTGTATGTGTGTGTGAATTCTAGCTGTTAAACTATGGTGCTTCATCACACAGCATAGTGATGGCTCACAAATCATGCATGAGCTTGTGGGATTAAGTAATACATAAAACGTTTCTTTCACAATATATCTTCCATCATACATCATCCAGTCATCATCCAGTCATCATCCAGTCATCCTAACAAATCTGGACTATGTCAAAAGCTTTAATACTGAAAGATGGCTGAGTTGAAGTCTCTATAAAATAGAGACTACTACTAATGATGATAGTACTATGATGATGATGATAAGGAAGAGGATGATGATGATATCATTGGTTAACATATTCACTGGAAATGAGAAATGGATAATCAGTGAAATCAGTCTGAATATATTCTAAGGATCATTTGTCTTCGATCTAGTTCAGCTAATCTGAACAGTCAACCATTGGTGAGACCAATTAAAATGGCAATACTGCTATTGTGTGAAAATGGTATTCTAATGGTTTTTTGACAGGAAGCTAGCTAAACCTAGGGACCGTTCATTCTCACACTGATTCTAAAAGCCTCACATTATGATCATGTATTATGCGTTAATTATTTGACGTAAATATTGTATAGTACAAGGTAATACACACTGTTACAGACACTAACATATACATTTTAGTTTCTATCAGATACAAGTTATTCTACCATTTAAAATATCTAAAAAAATCACTAATTTTATCATTTATACTTATTACAGGATCAGATCCTGTTTCTAAACACCACTCTCTGTGTGTTTAACTGAAAGAAGAGTGTCAGTATACATCCGGTATCTGTACACATAGTGACTCGGTAATTTGGAATGGAAAGTCTATAGCTCTATCAACTAATAATATAAAGGCTTGTTTAATGATTACTAATAAATATATTAAAAGGGTCTGTGTGGAAACTCTGTGTGTGTGTGTGTGCATGTGTGCATGTGTGTGTGTGTGTGTGTGTGTGTGTGTGTGCAGGGAAATGACAGGGAGAGTCACAAATTATTAATCCCTGGCCTTACCGGGCATGTTACTCTTCAGCAGCACTACCCTGTAGCTGATTCTCTCCTTTAATACAGTTACTTTTACCCAGCAACATAAAGACTGGTGAAACATCACATGTTTCAGACGTCATTTTCATGATTCATGTATACAAACAAGCACACATAGTTGTAGCCAAGTTATTGTGACAACTGTTATACACAGCACTACCTCAACATCCAATTCCACATGCACGCACGCGCGCACGCACTCCCTCTCTCTCTCTCTCTCTCTCTCACACACACACACACACACAGGATTATATAAACAAAGTTATTCAAGGGATTATTATCAACAGCTAGTTTACAACAAAACAAAAATGGAGCACATCGGAAGAGAAACAGCTCTATTTCGAAAAGCCACACTTCTAGACAGGTTAAAAGTCAAACCAAAGTGACGTTTTCTATACCTTGGTTGGAATGAGTCAGTTCTACAAGAATAACAGACAGCAAATATGTGAACATGAAATAATGATTAAACACATTCACTAAACACGGCACTCACATATATAGAGAGACAGACAACACGTCTACAGATTAATAGACAAATTATGGAAGAAGGCCTGCAAAGAGATATAACTGTAAACATCACAAAGCATTATGGGAAGCCTGCCTGCCCATGAAATCCGTCGCGGCCACCGCCAAAATCAAGACGTTTCATGCTGAGAAAAGAAACACCAAGATGCTCTAAATGGTTGGTGGCTTTCTGGTTTTCGTTGCTCTTTATGGCACGAAGCAAAACTGCACTTAGCTGTCTCAAATGGGTTCTACCCAGAGCTGATGAAGATGACTGCTGACGTGTCGGCCGTCAGTGTTATTACTGTTTCCATGGTGATCAATTATTGCCTAACAACCCTTCAAATGATGGGCTGCTGTCATTTCATCACGATGAGAAAACGCCGCCTAATTTCCATTACGATAAGACAAGATATAATCCCAAATGCAACAGACCAAGCTCAATAAATCGGTGTTGAAAATCTGTGCAAATCTGCATAAATTTCTGCTCCGAAGCAAACTTTCCACCTATATATTCATCGACAACAATGTGTACTCATCATCTAGTTGTCTTTTTAACAAATGACCTACTAGAGTGAATCAGCAAGAAAATTTTAATAGCTCAATAAGGTCATTATTTAGTATCACTATTTTTACATTAGCCTCCTACAACATTTAGGAGGTTGTACACCAATTACTATGAGTTATGTCATAATGTTGAATCAACTGATCAAATCATGAATGAATGGCAGATGATGCTTAAAACCATTGTGTGGTATAAAGCGTGTTCAATACAGAAGCACGAAAACTCAATGAGTTGACAGATAATCATCTATAGGTCCCAGCTGTGAATCAGACTGCTGCCATTAGAAATATGGGCAATCATTTTCACCCTACGATCGCTGTCCTCTCGGTTATTGACAATTATTTTGAGAGGATGTTTAAAGCAAAAGAAAGATTTAGGATGATACATATCAGACCAAATGTCCAAAAAGGGGATTTTCATACAACACTTTATGGAATATTATTGGACATCATAATGAAAATTATGACCCATTTTTATAACTAAAGTAAAACCTTCACATTTTATTAGATGACAGAGTTTGGTGATAGAATTCTTGTCACCAAATTACAGCATTTCGACTTCCGCCATCATTTTTTTTATTGCTAGTACAGTAGGCCCCCGTTATACATTGGTCCGTTATAAGGCGAAATCGGATATAACGCGTCAGACATTGGACTCCAATTCGTAATAGCTTGAGAGCAAATCAACTACATTTACAACTCTTATTTAACAACAATAACAATCACCTATACTTATATAACAAACCAATTAATTAAAATTAATACCACCTTTGGCCTAGTTCCTGTCTATGATTTTATTTCATATTTGTAATCAATTCAGGTCTGCTCATTGCAGCCTTTGTGTTCCAGTTTCATGTCAATGCTGCTTATTTAAGATGCTGTGCCGAAATAAAAAGGTATGTGGGCACTATTTTTTGGGGTGTGAAATAGATTTTCTTCAATAGGATGTCACCATGAAACATTATTCCTCAAGTCAACACTGCTGCTATCATTCAGTGAAATGACGTGAAGACTGTGTTCAGAAAGATATTAAAACTGACCAGCCAATTCTATGAATAGAAGTTCTATGAATATGTCAAACTACTAAGAGCACTCTAGCATTTAATGACGACCAATAGGCAAGAACGTACAATAAATAAAAATTAGCAAGTGCGTACATGATGATCTGCTTAAGTAATGGCAAAACGTTATGCAATGGAAAATTGACAATAAGATGCCCCATAACCATGCTGCTGTTATAAGCTTTGTTATTATGTAAGATGAGCAACAATCACTAACTGGACAAGTAACACTAACCATGCTTCCACCAAAATGTAGCATATTCTGCACTTCTGTAACTAAAACAATATAAGACAATGAGAGCCAACAACTTTCAGAGTTAACATTAACTACGAGTACAATGTGACGGAGCTGTTTAAGTTTAACAGCTAATATGGTGGGGTCTCTGCAAAAATCAGTTCATGCAGTTGAAAGGTGACAACGTGGATTGGCAACATACAACTAAATTACAAATACAGCTTGGTTAATGAGATTGTTCTCATTTCCAGCGATTCAGTATTCGGAAAACTTCCACGATCACTTGATAAACCAATAAACTGACTGGCTAAACAAGTTATCCATAAAATCATATATGTCGGGTATTGCAGATGAGTGGAATTTAGAGTGTTATAAGCATGACAACCGAGGCTTCAGTATTGCTACTTGTCCAGGAACGATTTGACAGTAACCATCCTCAACAAATCATAGCTCCATCTTTCTGTACTGCTGCCCTGTGAATGCCGGGAGAGACGGTACACTCAACCAATCAGAACATCGCATATGAATACACTATGCATACACACACACACAGAGACAGCTGTAGATGGGTGCTTGGTGGTGGTGAACATTGACATACCTGAAAAAATTCATAGTCTCTTTGGAAGTGGAAAAGCTGTAAAACTGCAGACTTGCGATATTGAAAGACTGTATAAAACAACACAACAAAACACAATTATTTATCGAAGCATTTAGACCATTATGTTCACCAATGATGGCTAGGTGTCGTACATGACCTTATAACAATCAAGTATCAGCAAAGCTGTATGGGGGGGGCGGGGTTGATGTGCATGTTACACGTCTTACCTATCTGCCTGTTGTTTATGACAGACAGTTTCAGCAAATTCGTGTGTTGCTGACTAACCTAAAAGCATCTGAATGAGAAGATTTCAGTCCCTGAAAATGGCCCATAATACTTCAATAGACCAAAGAACACTAAAGATCTTTTTGGCCCCCAGTAGCCCGCCTAACAAGCTAAGACTTGGCACGTCGGTCTCTGTGGATAAAAAAGATGGGCACTTTGAACTTTCCAGCTAAGATGCTGGATAGAAATAAGTCGGCAAGAATCAGATAGAAATGTTCATCAGGGGGTGTGCTATATACATCTGACGGGGTGTCATTATCCTAACGACACGGTAAGACAAGTCATAAAAAAAACATCTCTAATTGAACAAATAAGCCATACAAACAAAAACACCATGTTGAAACACTATTAGCATCTAACAGTAAACAAATGCTGTACAAGAACACATGATGGGATTACATCAAACCTAACAGATGACATACAAGATAACATCAAGGTGTCATCACTGGAAGTATAACATGTATATAGAATTAATGGGCTGCAGACAGTCTAACTCATCTCTGTAGTATTACAAACATAAAACATAAGGATGGCTTTGACAACGACAACAACAACAACAACAACAACGAAACAACAATAAATCCAAATTGTATCACTAAACTGTCTAGAATACAGTTCTTGTGAACATGGCTAAAAACGTCAGGATTTTTATATTGAGAAAACTGTGCCTCACAAAATATGTCATCACTTGTTTTCTAACATAATATTGGTTTATTCCAATAAGTAAATCTACAATCGACAAACCACTGAATGAAGTGAACCGGGTAAGTCTAAAAAACAAATGGCCATATACAAACCTTCTATCGTTTTCCGATCCTCGTATTCCATGTCTGCCAGGACACCTCGAAGTTGGCCTTTTTCCTCAAGGGTGTGCAAGAATCGTGCTGTCGTCTTGGGAAAGGTTTGCAGCGACATGGCCATGTACTTCTCACGGATCAGAAGTGCTTTTATTAACATCTCTGAGGCATGTTTTAGATCTGCCACTGGCACCTGAACACAGCACGAATAAATTAAACGATAGGTGAGAGACAGCAAAAACGTTGTTAGCTGGGGTTTTTTCTATTTCTGGATAACCACAATCAACCTGTTACCTATCCAAAAGAAGCCACTTATCCAACTAAGAACACAACCTCAAAATCATTCCATTTCTTATCTACAAGGAATTATCACGCATATAATTAATCGTATCTTGCCCATTTTTTATGCAAATTACTGATCTAGATGAGGAACGTTTCATAATAGCTTCAACAACATCAACATCCATAATTAGTGTTTGGTGAAGAGTAATTACGTAAAAGCTTTTTGTGTCGTTTTCATAGCACCATACCTGTCTTATATTGTCCGTAATGCATTATATATACTGTCAACTTTCTGATTAAATGCACAGCAAAGACATCCCTAAGGTATTCCCACAGATAGGCAAAAAAAGACTTTCAATCTAAACCTTTCTTGTAAATATGCAAAAATCAACAAATATCAGACTTGTTTTGGGATATTTTCAGGACTTCCCATATCACATTCAGTAACAAATTTTTATTTATTTTATTTACACGAACATTAAATAGTATTTTAAAACCACTGAATAGCACTTTTGTCAAGCAGCACAAATGGCACTATATAGATCTAGTTTATTAAAATTTTATTAATTTTTATTATTTTTATTGTTAGTTTTTTACACTAAGTTTCGTAAAGCAATGTCTCCAATAAACATTAACTCCATTCCAGAAATCTATATTTTACGCATCATCCATGTTCACCGTGTTCTGAAAAGGTGTGGAATGCAAAATATGAAAAAGATTTGAAACTTGAAGTATATAAAGTCCACATTTTTCAAGCACACCAAATGACATATATAAATAAATTAAAAAAATAAGGAAAAACCCACAGAAAGTGTATCATCACCCGAAGGATTATCTGGTGCATATCCGGATTGGCCAATAATTCTTGTATCCACTAAAAACAATTAGTGACAAATATATAAATGACGGTGAACCTGAATATGAACTGCTGCCCACTAGAAAGTCAAACTAAAGTTATCTAGTCAGATACTATGACAGGTACTAGTGTGTTATGGCACAAGTCATACAGTAATTGTGCATTAACCATAGCAGCCCAAACTTTATGGCATTGTTTGCAAGCAGAAATGAATAACACATCACCTCTAGTAAAGTTCAAATCCGTTCTAAAAGCCAAGGTTGCTTTCACCAGTAAATAAAATCGACTATTCAAATATAAAATTGGGTTTCAGACATATCTCATTCAGATTTCACTGTACAACACACTGCTTAATAGCTCCTACCAGTGAGAGGATTTGATTAAGCAATATTATTATTATTTTATTATTATTATTATTATTATTATTACTAATGTCCATGTTATATTTCAGCTAAACAAATGTTGTGTACTAAATATTAAAACTTTTACTTGTTGATTTATAATCTGAAAGCAACTCTTCTGTTCTAAAGATTATTTTCTTGATATTCATTTCAATTTTTTTTACACACATCAACACCAATTATATGTTTCAAAATTTCCTAACGTGCTTATAGAAATGATACTTTAAAGGAATCATAAACATTTATCCATAAATGAACAAAGATCAATGTTCGCTGGCTTCAGGTTGATGTTGGAGTCCATGGATGACGCATCATAGAAATGGTGCAGATGAAATAAAAATGGCTCCCCTGGAGGCCGGATATACAGCATGACATCAATCTGATAAACAGATAATGTAACACTATTGAGTGATTTCACTCGCTGTTTACGAAAAGTATGGTCTGTTGAATATGGAGCCAGACTATTAACAATGCTATACCATTAATGAAGCTGATCTTATAATGTTTAGAATGACAATAGAAGCACATAATTAGTCATTTAGCAATGTCAGATTAACAAAACAAAAACATTTACCTTTAATTTTTGTTTGAGTGTAAGTTATAACATCTCCATATAAACGAACTGTAATAATTCGTTGAATATAATCACCGGAAGAAGAAAAAGACACATTCTGGGTTGATGTATTTTCTAGCCAAGTTGCTTAATCGCTGTGTCATATTTATAATATTGATATCCACGAAAAAGCATATATGACATGAAAACTACTAATACCCTCAACTTCATTTTTTTTTAATTATTATAAGTAATCTTTCTCTCTCTCTCTCGCTCTCTATTTAAAACTAATTTTCTTTTACCTTCAACCTTTGACAGTACACCAAATATTCTTCTTTGGTATGCCAAAACTGTCAGTGCTGAGAATCAGTCTGATCTTTACAATAACAAATAATGCATAACTACTTATTATCAAATTAATTTAACGCTGACTCAATTATTTCAAGTTCCTGATTGGCATATTAAAGGTGTGTGTGTGTGTGTGTGTGTTGTCTGTGCGTTGTGTTGTGTTGTGTTCAGGAGCTAGGCAAAACACACACAAACAGAGTAATTAAAAATCAGTGCTAAACTGAGACTACTGTGTCTACACAGAAAACCCTCACTAAATAACTTAAATGTGACATTTTCTTGTTGCTATGTAACTCTTATTTCAGACATCTTACAATATATATACCGGTATTAATGGCGTTTCAGTAATGTTATCAGTCAGATATTATAAACATGTGGGCACGATATTGCTAATTAGAACTTCACTATAACAAATTCTAAGCTGGATGCATTTTGCATGTTTACTTTCAATCAATGTTCAGAATAAAAGCGGGTTTTAAAAAAGTTGTAAAGTCATTCACATATGTGTAATAAGCAGATGGTTTGAAAAACCTTCTTTATCTTGAAGCTAAACACATAACAGAGCACTCAGTCCCAATTTAAAGCATATTCAATTCCAAGAATCATTAAACATCTACAAAAGAGTAAGTGGACTAAATTCAAGTTATGTTACTAACAGGCTACATACTTAGGCCAGGCTTAAAACACTATCATCATTCAAACAAATTATTTTGAATGCTCCATAATCAAACCTATGCATCATGGTGATGTTAAATTTTTCAGTGGAGTACCAAAAAACTCAAAAGTCACCAAGTCATAAAAACCTGCCAAGAAAATAAACGGTTTGTTATAAAACAAATATTCAAAACTTCTTTTATTGCGTAACATCTGTGAGAACAGTTTTGGCTTTGATATTGTATAGATATTATAGCTTTATCATTCATTAGTTTGTTCTATAACTTACGCCACTCGTATGTTCTCCACCGACTGTCACCCGCTGGAAGCTGGGTGCTGACTCATAATCATAATGAATATCCTTGGCCACGGACACGCCAGCTATATCACATGATCCCGTGAAGACGGGAGCTGACTCTAACTGCTGCCTGTAGAAAAATGATCAGTTAGACAAACACCATGGCAACACAATAACAAACAACTACATATATCAACATCATGGACATATTTATACCAATAAGCTAGATATTGATGTTAATAATAATATTGAAATAAAAAACAATAATTAATTAAAATGTAATTGATTCTTTGTTTATTTTTGGACGAGGTTTGGCTTTAAAAAAATGTATCATAACATAAAAGTAAAGAGAAGGAAATAAATTGGCGAGTCACTTATTACTTATTAACAGAATAATTTGCATAATAACTGTTTCTGAGATAACTAACAAATTGTGATGAAGCAACAAACGAAGAATATTAACAGAGAAAATGATGAGGAAATAAAAACAAACTGACAGAAAACAACGAGTAATTATCCATACTTAGATGAGTAGTGGCATTACTGATGCATGTGCATGCACACACACACACACACACACACACACACACACACACATATATGCACACACACACACGCACACACACACAACCACGCCAGACTTACTTAGGCAGGCTACTGCCTTGATCCAAGACAAGGTAGTTGTCTGGAGGGATGACTGTTGGCCAAAACACTTGTGTACTTAAAGTAAATAAATAAACAGATTCCAAAAGCAGTGATACAACAGCAATATATATACTCTACACAAACACACACACACACACAGTCACACACACACACAAACACACACAAACATATAAAAAGAAAATGCTATCTGGAAACACTTATTAGTGAATAATCAAATAATAATAATAATAATAATCAGACTTAACTAAACACAATCACAAGAGCATAACCAACTTTTAGACAGAGTGAATCTTTACTCAGATAAATAGATCAACAAAGCTTGAAAAATCATCATCATCATCATCATGGCTGGGTTGAATTAACATCATGCCAAATGAAAATGAGGAATGTAAATACACTGAGGCATAAGTTGGCACTGGTCACACCTGGACATATGGCCGAGGGACCTTAGGTAGAAAATAAATTCCACAACCATAGGTATGGGCTGGATTTGAACCGATAACCTACAGCTTTGCAGCACAGTACTTTAACTACTGTGCCATCAGAATGTCCCAAATTGGAAATGTGAGAAATGGGATGCATGAGTGATGACGCATTAGTAAATGTGCCTTTTTGTGATTAAAAAGTTACAGAAGAAAAAAAAGCATCGTAACCCCACAAATTTAGTGCACACACACATACAATATATATATATATATATATATATATATATATATACAGTCGTTTGCAAAAGTTTAAGACCAGACATGATTTTCAGGCCTTTTATGCTATGACATCAGATGACGTAATTTATTCTTTTATTCAATCCTATTTGGGCCATAGAGCAGTAAGCCTAGTCAGATTTTGCTAGTCACCTGTCTACTGCTCTCGGTGTCTTCGGCTGTTTTTTTTAGACATTTCTAGGATCATACAATCAGCAAAAAATCTTCTTTGGCAGAGGTTCGAAGGGCACAAATAGCTAGTTTACATGGTGAAGGATACACAGAAAGGGATATTGCTGTTAAATTGTATTGTTCAATGACAACAGTGTATAATGCTATCGTCAAATTCAATTCGGGTGGCACATTCCATGACACGAAAAATATCTGGTCTTCCACGGAAGACTAGCCACAGTGAAGATCATTCAATAAGGAAGATGGTAACGAGCTCCTCCCCAAAGAGCTCCTGAAGAAAATTTGCACTATTTAATGGTTACAATTTACCGTAAAAAGGTCCAGCACTGTTTCAAGACGTATCAGCAAGAATTTCGACTGAAGTCCCACAGGCCAGCACTAAACCAATACCCGACACCAGTGATGAAAAAAGAGACTGGACATTGTCAATGTCATACATCATCGCAATGGGACTATCTCTGAGTGGAAGAAAGTATTGTTTTCTGACGAATGCAACAATCTGCACCTCGCTACATGTGCATTAGGTGGAGCCATCGGGTAAGAGTTTTGACTACAACGAAACACCCGCCAAGTCAAGTGATTTTGGCTGCCATGTCGTACTGTGGCACTGCCGGTCTGTATTTTATTCCGCTTAACACTATTACGAACGAACCAAAGTACGCGGAATTACTCAAAGAAAAGCTCAAACTGCAGATGTACAGCCACAGCTGCAGGATCCTCATGCAATATGGCCCCCGTTGCCACCAATCAAAGGTAGACACTGACTTCCTAAAGAAAAACAAGACATCTGTGGTGGAACTCGCCCCAGGATCAGGCCAGATCTCAATCCAATCAAAAACCTGTGAACTGTTATGAAGGATAAGGTGGCATACAAGCAGCAGCCATGAAGCACTGAGAATCTGTGACAAGTAAAATTGGAATACTGAAATCACCCAGCAGTACTGCGAATCTTTAGAATCCAGCATGCAGCGTCACATCCAAGCAGTCACTGACAGCAAAGGAGGCTATACTAAATACCAAAAATAGTCACTCTGACACCTTTTGATGTTATCAAGTTTCAAATCGTGTTGTATTATGCTTATAGTAAAATAGATGTATATAATTTGCTATGAAGGCATAAAAAACCTTTATTAAAACAATTCTGTCTGGTCTTAAAACTTTTCCAAACGATTATATATATATATATATATATATATATATATATATATATTACTACAACGTCAACGAATTTGGCTCATATCCACAATGGTAGTGGCTCAAAGTTACAATCTGGCTCATGCTCCATGAGTTAACTTTGTATTTGTATCATAGCTCGTTTAAATATACTTATTTTTAAATTCTGAAATTAAATTATGCAAAATTATTATGACTTGATGTTGGGTCTCTCTGAAAACTATTCACCCCATCTTTATTGGAGATATTATGGACATCTGAATATTCCTTTCAGCCAATATTGGCTCATGCATGAAACTAGCATGTTCTTATTATTTAACGATATATACGTTTCCTCCAACTTTTGGTGAGGTGCTACACTCGACGATAGGAAACCATTGCTGGCATAATGATAGTCATTAAATGTCTAACTAAAAATAATATATTTGCTGACATACACTGATCACCATAAAATTGCTGAGATTTTATGTCCAAAACTGAGGTCAAGGTCGGTAGGCGGGATCGAGTCATTAAAATAAGAAGAAGCAGCCAATAAGAATGCCGCTTTTAGAGAGGCTTTTGCTTCAGAGCTAGTAGCGGCTTTTGGGTAAAGTCCTTATTTTGTGCCAATATAGCATGATCCAATATGGTAGATACTTCGCATGATCCAATATGGTGGATACTTGGCATGAGCCTCTGTCCATTACCGAGTTGGCTCACAAAAATGAAACAAGGAATTCGCTCAATTATGATGTATAATATGATATATCTTAACTATGAGCTACGATGGTTTACTCCAAGCTGTTGTTTTGAAAGAATTCACAAACAAATACATCAATCTTTTACGGCCGAAGTTCGATGAATTATCGGTGTATTGTTCATGTAAAACGAGTGCTTTCTCAGTGTCTAAATCATCAACAGAGGTCACTGTCTGATTATTCGGTTACAAAGGTTTTGAATATTAGTTTCTTATATTGGCTGCTGACTTGCTTGTTATTGTTTATCTTAAACTCCAATCAGAGCAGCACGAGTTCGCTGATTGGTCCTTCATTAATTACTGTTTGAATGAAATCAGCAGATAATCCGTGTAAGTTCTGAGTACCTCAAATCAGCTATCATGAGATGAGTAAACAGGCGAGTATAGACTTGAGTGATAAAGTGTCACACAAGGCGGTAGATGAGAGGGTTGCTGTCTTTCTGTTTATCTCTCACTCAACCCCCCCCCCCCCAACGTGTCACTGTTTTCATTTGCCATAGTGTCTGTATGTGTCACTGTCTTGCATCGTTAAGTCAGATACTATAAACAGACAATAAGACTTTTTTTTAATTGTACAGCGCTTTAAAGGACACTTGATTAAATTAGTGCATTTTTTTAAATTATTATTATTATTATTATTATTATTATTAATATGTTATCACTCGTATGCTGTACATCGTTAGTAGAAAAAATTACATTGTAAACACTGATTAGTGTTGTAAACAGTAAAGACTGATAAATGTAAAATATTTACAAATAGTGCCATATATCTATCTATCCATCTACTTGTCTGTCTGTCTGTCTATCCCCCCCACACACAAACACACACACACACACACATATATATATATATATATATATATATATATATCGATTGCCACAACTAAGACGTAACCATCTGACAGCTGAAATAAGCTCATTATCAGTGTTCTGTTCTCTATCAGAGTGAGATACAATCATCATATCACCTCAGGCTACCATTATACACCTCCAATTAACTTCGTGGATCATGTCCTCATTACAGTATCAATATGCCAAGATAACATGACATACTGTGTATGGCTGCTTACGGGCATACAGCACACAAATGACTGGTTACAGTACTGTATTGAAGATGTTCCCATGGAGTTTTGTCTTATTCTTCTACAGAGGAATAATGCTGACCAGAGGGGGGTGTGAGTGTGTGTGCGTCTGTCTGTCAGGGTTACAAAATAATTAAAAAAATAAGATGTTTTAAATTTAAAGCAGACATTATGAAGCTGACAAGTATCAATATATACTGATCAATTTCAAGCTGTAAATTACACAATACTCTAGTCTCAGAAGTTGTAGAGTCAGGTTTAGTTTCTGATATGTATTCAGCATGAGATAACTATTAATAGTGAATATACGTGAATGCTCACCTTATATACCCGTCCTAGCTAAACAACCAGTGCTTAACATTAACTCAATGATCCCCTAAATAAATAGAAAAGATGTGACTTCACATGTCAGATCATCCCCAAATTTGTCCTATTTATCACAATGAAGCAGCATCCCAACCATTGATTTATGTGAATTGTCGCTGATTCGTATCACTATGACATGGTGTTGAAATATAATTGCAATTCAATTATAAATATACATAAAAATGATTATCTAGCATTTAAGTAACAATTGATTTTATATAACATTTAATTTTTGTACTGCAAGTTAATTGATAAATGTATGTTTACAAAATAATTAATAAATATAAATGCAATAATTAAAAAAAATCAAATTAGTCACAAAAAGTCAATGAAACAGTAAAATAAAAAAATAAAAATTAATTATTTTTGTGCAGTGATTAAAATCATAATTTAAAACAATTATGGTGTGTGTGTGTGTGTGTGTTTTGTGTGTGTGTGTGTGCGCGCGCGCGCATGCATATCCACACACACACACAAAACATACACACAAATCTGAACTGATAAAATATTAGTAGCCAAAAATTAATATCCCAAAAAGTTTTTAGATTACTAGTGCTTGATTTGAGTGATAAAAAACCCCACAAATAAACAAGTTTTAATAATCAAGAACACTTTGAGCAGGCTTTGGTATTTTATCAACACAAAAGTGTTAACATTTACAGTCAAGTGTCATCAGGTCTGATCTCTCAGGCTTTCTATATGGTTTAGCTTAAGAGGAAACTTTATGAGTGAGTGAGTGGGTGAGTCAGTCAGTCAGTCAGTCAGTCAGTCAGTCAGTCAGTAGTGATAATTTGTTTAGCCTAAGCTATGGTCCTATCTAACACATAAAGCGAAGGGCGGACTCCTCTTTGAAATAAGATAAACATATTAAACATTCTTGGGATCCAACTAAAACTGGGATCTAAGCCCAGAAATGCGATGGGAGGGGGGAGTAATAGCCAAGAAAACAGACAGACATTGAGATGCCATGGTAACCTTTCTACATAATCATCATACATGCCAACAACAGATAAACAAACAGGCAGACAGACAGACAGAAAATGGCGTTGTATTATACAGATAAGTGGAGACGAAGCAGACAGTGTTCTAATCTAAGACAGTCATACACAGATACACACAGAGATTATGTACACACAAAACTCACGTGTTAAAGTTCAGCGGAGTGAAAACTTGCCTTCCAGAATTGAGTGAGAAGATAGAAAGATAAAAAAACAAATGGACATGAAGCACTACAGATAATGAAGAACTACACGCAATACTGATAGCTAATATATTATAACAGTATATATGTATATATTAATACCAAAGAAAAATAGGTGAGCCAGTGTTTACAAGAAAGTGTTGAAGTTTTAATCACATGAATAACTACTGAGAGAAAATTTAGCACTTTTGAGTTAAGTTAAGACAAATGGATTTTGTATTGAAGGAGGTTAACTGAAAAGAAACTGTATTATATCAAATACCCACTATGAGTCCCAAAACAATGGCCTTGAACTTTCCAATCCTGAAATGTGACCTTCGATTAGACAGAATCGCCATTTTGCATATTTAAATTTGGAGTCAGAGAACTGGGCTTGTACCTTAAATTGTTCGGGGAATTATTTCTTTTACAAATCTTCATCCATGACAAATCATTAATGGATTACAGAGGAAAGCAAACAGAATACTCAAGTCTAGAATATAGTAAAAACTACTGATGATGATGATTGATGCTTTACGGCCACTTTTGTGCACATGGAAGGCAAAATGGGTCAAACGCCCTTCAAAGGTAATGAAGTGAAGAAACGCCCCTCAGATATGCCCACGCCGAGATTCGAACTCAGTTGGTAGTGATCTGTGGTCCAACGCGCTACCAACAAGACTACTGTGAACACTTCTAGAAACTACCGGGTAAATAGAAATCAAAGCGAATAGGCTACCTTAATATGTCAACTTATTCATACGTACGACGTTCTGTAATTGAAGTTGGCAGCCATAACCTATCGACTCAATGCACAACTTGTCATCATCAGATGGCAACGTTTTAACCGACATATTTAATGATATCATTAATTACAAACTTCTATAGTGCCAATAGCCCCAAAAAGAATCGAGCTGTCAAGGGGCACCATTCTCGTCCACTAGACGCTTAATCCACGACTGATGATGATTGATGTTTTACGGCCACTTTTGTGCACAAGGTAGGCTAAATGGGCTAAGTGACTTCCAAAGGTAATGAGACAAAGTGAAAGACGAAACAACCTTCAGATATGCCCACACCGGGATTTGAACACGGGTGGTAGTGATCTGTGGTCCAACACGCTACTGCTAGACCACGGAGGCGCCCCTTAATCCACGACTGAGTGGGAGTGTATGTATTTTTATGTATTTCCATCCAGTGAATTCATCATTTAATATTGTGACCAGTAGGAAGTACTTGCTTCTCCCCTCACGGGGATGTTCTCTATGAGTATAAAGAAGATTCTATTGAATGATGCTCACTCGCCATTGTCAAACAGTGCATTACGTCACTCCCTATTAGACAGCATATCGATTTAAAGATTCTACTAACAGTTTATAAATCAATCAATAGAGATTTCTCTGCTCAAATAATATATATGGCTGCTAATGGGGAAAACATTCTAAAAATTCACCATTCATTGTAACTTTCTCCGAAAAAATAATATCAAAAATTTCTACTTAGGTTTTTGGTATATCATGTTCGGAGTAAAACTGTACAGAATATTAGAATGGTTCCTTGGAGCAAGGAAAATTTACTCAATCTAAATTCATGTTATATCAGTATTTATCTCTAGTAAGCATGGCAGCATCGTTTAACGTGGTCGCCCATCAAAACCTGAATAAACCCATCCCCCAATATTGTGAGCTGACATATTAATCGATCATTTGTCTTGCATGGAATCAACACATCTCGCACTTGCACTAGTCTCAATTGAAATTTGAACCCTCTCACCTTGCACTTGATTACTAAACACTCTACCGGCTGATGTGAGCACTCTGTCAGTTGTATTGTTTGTCATTTATTTCATAATACCAGGTTTCAGAGTGGCTGCTGCCATGATTAAACGTTTTAGCGCCTTACCTGGTTCCCCCAACAATAACAGATCATCTGGCAGAAGTACATTGCTATAGAAATATTTACTGCATGTTTTCATACATTCCATATTTTCATATGTGGTCTTAAAATCCGCAAATGGGTAATTCTGTGTCTTATCATGTTTAGTTTTTTTGGCAAAATATGATGGAAACGTCAATCAAATGTTTTCATACACACTATACTTGCTGCCTTCTTATGAGTAAAAGGCCATTTTAGTGGTAATCACCCTGACATTTGGTGATGTAGCATATGAATGACTACATCATCATATGTGGCCTCGCAGCTACTCAGCCAGGCTGTGATGTCAACCAGATCCAATGATTATCATCAGTACTACTTGACATATCAGTCTCTTGTAACAAATAAATTATCTGATGTGTACATAAGATTCCATGTACACCACTTTTATGGGAAACGGTGTCTTCAATTGCCACATCTAATTGTTTAGGGCTACGTGTAGTAGATACTTGAAAAATCATGTGATATGGATCTAGATCTAATAGTTGCTTTAAATCACTGATAATTAACAGTCATTTTACCAGAATCAATATTTATGAGCATTTTTATCAAATACTCACAAAATTAATTTAGTAAATTGAACCAAACATTATGAATGATATACATGTGTGTGTATATATATATATATATATATATATATATATATATATATATTAATGACTTACATCTGATAATATTTAAAACCATCCATCTGCACTAGATATATCCTACAGTAAGACAACTGTGTTTGTTATTGCCTTATTTTCACAAATCTAACTGGATATTACTCAATAATATGGTTCTCAATACATCAGTATTCTATTACTGTCCAATTATTGCATATGGTATGAAAAGTGCCTGATTTAGTATCAACCGAAGCAGGTTAAAGTGTGGTCAGTTGATAGTTAAATGGTCTGATAGTATGTGACGATACTATATCAAGAGAAATGAAGCCTTTTAACAAAGTGAGCTAAATGGGTCAAAGGTCAGCTGGGATATGAATTCTGTGGTATAGCCCCGTGGCCAAATGAACTATTGTTCAGTGGTAGAGATGCTCCAGGGAACTAACATCAAACAACTAACAGATAACACATGATAGATTCCAATGTACTGGTACATTTTCAAACTGTCCATCAAGGCGGTTAGTAACAACTGAGAATTCACTGATGAATAAACCACAAGGTTAATGATGTGATCAAGTGATATATCTGGTGTGGAAGATTCTAAACTGAGGTCCTCGGTTAAAAATCCACCTCATACATTAAAGATGGATAGTTTACACTGACACAACCAAAATTACAACATTTCCAATTTCATATTATTTGAAACCTATGATAGGTAAACTACACATCTGAGGATGGGACACTGAAATGGCTTCATAAAAAGAAAAGGTTTAGGTCTGCCAACTTCAACACTTCTAACATATATAGGATCTAGTGATGACATCTTTACTCATCACGGTAATATTTGAAACAAAATCAAGTGATCACCTCAATGGAGGCCTTGAACTAGGATGATTCTTTTAAAAACTAAACTGAAGGTCATATTTCACGGATTGATGGATGTTTCAGCCAAAGACACTTCCCCCACATACGTTTCAGATCACGCCATTGCAATGAAGGCTTTTATGTCGAGGAAGGACATTTCAGACGAGGAAAATGGTAAAAAAACTTTCAGGGAAATATTACATGAAAATGGTAATTTTCTTTTAAGATGTGTTTATTACTATAATATTACCTAGAGACTATAAAATAGTTAGGTCAATGAATTAATGTTTACCGTTATAAAAAGTACCAATACATATTTATATTACACTTAAATGTAATAATTAACTCTAGTAAACACCACAACATTTCAATGTTAGGAGTATTAAACTTCCTCAAGTTGTGTCTAACAATGAGATGAACATTATTATGATGGCAGGATATGATTCAGAGATCATTGTTAAATTTCGTGTGTGTCTCTCTCTCTCTCTCATTTGATCTATTTAAGTTTGATAGGACGTTTTGCTTTTTTGTTAAAGTTATATATATATATATATATATATATATATATATATATATATATATATACATATGAACCTCTCTAAACAGCCCTCCCTATGGGATGACAAGTAATGGCCAATGTCAATACACTGAGCCCAAATATAGACCCAATGTCCCAGTGATTAATGCAGAAGAAATAGAAATCATCATGATAAAATGAGAAAAACAGAACTAACACTCTAAACATGCACATTACACTCTGAAAAAAATCAGTTATCACACATTGTTTACCAGATATATTTTTATAATAACAAAGACTGCTTACATCAGTTGAACACGGTTTCATACCACCTTCACATTACTGCTGAATACCACCATTAATTATAAAGAAGACCAACAAACTGTTACAGCACATATCAGATTATGGCCGTGGTGAATAGACGATTAATCAGGTGCAATTAGATTTGGGGCCAATATTCGATTATTGAAATAAATAATCGTTATTCATTGTGATTATTTTTCTATTTCAAGCATTCTAAAATGTAGAATGTGCTGTGATTCGTCAATTGGTTTCTGCAATTGTTTTTCTGCGTCCTGATCCTACATCGGATAATAGCATGTTTCTTGCTATAAAGTAGAGAGAGAATTAGTCAAATGTAGCTCTAAGCAACAGACAATTGAGTTTTTTCTTCTAATTTTGATCACTAAACGTCCTTATCAATTTATATTGTTTGTATCCCGCAGACTGATTCCTGTGTACCAAATGCAAGCAGTGGCATCTTTGTTTGTACAACAACCACTAAAGAACCAATTGTCAACTGCACGGACAAAGTTTCTCACCGAAACTACCAGGTGTGATATATCAACATTAGAAATTCTGCTTGTAAGAAATCAGTATATTCACTTAATTTATCATGTTAAATGTTCACTTGGGACAAGACAGAATCGACAATGGACAATTTATCTGGAATTTTAAAATAGATGGGGAGGGGGGGGGCATTCTGGAACAACAATCAAGGCTGATACCAGTATTTACAGGGAACAGTTTAGACAGATTAGTTTGTACTAATAAAACGTGTATATTTGATGGAGGTAATTGTAATTCAGGATTTAGTGATAAACTTCTCTAGGTGCTGCTTGTGTGGAACTGGCTTTGAACATTTAATATTGTTCTAATTTAAGCAGGATATACTATTTATCACCAATCTACCAATCTTATAATCATGATCTACTATACAAATCACAAAATATAAAATGTAAACGTAGGCTGCTCACTTATTCAGCTCTATCCATATTACATGTACTCGAGTCAAATATTTGCAAATAACTGTTCAGTATGGCAACAGTTTTTACAAGAAATTCATGAGGTACCACACCCAGCCCTGAAATTATCTTCAACCACTGTCTGAAAGGTCCTCACCTGACAGGGTATTTGAAATGACTAAGTCCAAAATGTCCTAGCTCAAAGCATCCAAGTCTGAAACATCTGTGTTCAAAATGTCACTGCCTAAAACATTCTGCGGTCATTTTAAGGTCTTGTCCCACGACTGTCAGATCACCAGTTACTGATGCGTTATTGATGTAATGTTGACATAGGTTATGGTGTAAACACTGATAAGTAATAACACAGACATAACGCTTTGATGTGACGTCCTCCATAGGGAGACAAAGATAGACAGAAGAACAGACAGAAAGATGGACAGAAAGACAGGTAGAAATACACACACGCATGCACGCACGCACGCAAACACCCAAACACATACAACTCTTAGGGTTTCACTGCAAGAAAGAAACGGCAAACAGAAAGGAAGGGAAGCAGCTTTCTCTCGCCTAATAAGATTGAACCCAAAAAGACATCAAAGCAAATTAACGGCTAGCCAATCCTTACTTGTGACTCAACTGTCTTTGGAGTTTGTGTCTCTCCTCTATCTCCTCAATTGGATATTGAGGCAGTTCATAGGGTGCTGTCTGTTCCTGATCAACGGCCTTGTTACAGTGCTGCAAGATGTTACCTGATTGGCAAAATGGAGAAGAGGAATTAGTGGATGAAAACTGGCATATTGTTTCCTGAATGAAACTATAAAAGTTAACTGAATTACGGCCATTCTTAACATTGGCTGAGCCATCCAAATAGAAAATACATCACATTAACCTGACGTATGATTTCATACTGATGTCTTATGGCTTAACTCAAGGATTTAGGTACATGAATAAAAAAATTCCATGTCAGTCCAATCATTACTATTTGGACAGTATAGAAATTGCGAATAAGAATAAGATCTGTGTGTGTGTGTGTGTGTGTGTGTTTGTGTGTTTGTGCGCATGTTTATTTATTTATTTGTTTGTTTACTGGGTGTATATGTCAATGCCAAAAGTGGAATAAAACTAATGAACAGAAATGTTATTATATTGATATATTCCTGCATGCATTTTTAATTCCTCAGACAGTGAACTGACTTTTAAAGATGCTTGACTGTACATATTTACAAACCAGATGTGACAATATAAAAACAAAATAAAATAAAAAATCGTATTATATAACAGTCCTATTTAGAGACAGACAAGAGAGAGAGAGAGAGAGAGGGAGAAGGAGAGCACCAACCAATTATCTGTATACAGAAGAAGAAAACAATACTTTATCTAACAATACAGTGTCTTAGCTAGCTACCCATCTGCCCATAATTTACGATAGACAGTTACAACAACTGGTGGGACATGGTGGCTGACTAACCTAGATAAGAAGTAGTCAACTGATGGATGTTGTTTTCCGTGGATCTTACTACCTGAAAATGCTCTAGAATACTTCAATACACCAAAGGGAACTAAAGATGTTTTCACTTATGTGGCCTAGACACCGATCTCCCACCCCGGACTCCATCTTCTAATATTGCTAGCTAAGATACTGACCACACATCAGACTACACATTAATAAATTATGCTCCCTTGCTAGACAACAATTATAGACCATGCAACTGTAATCCTGAGTTGAGAGCTGAGAAGAGTTCAGTTGTTTAGCCTCAGCATTATTTACACCTGGGACACCTGGCCAAAAAACATCAGCCAAGGAAGACAAATCCTACAAACATAGGTGTGACCCAGAATATGACCTGTAATCTGTAAATCTGGAAGCACTGTAGTCTAATAACAGTGTTATCATAACCTAACTTTACTGTTGCTAATGTGCTGCGACGTAGATCAATTAAATCAAATGATCTTCTGAGTTTTGGCTTAACACCCACACAGCAACTGTGGTCTAACTGGTAGTGTGTTGGATCACAGAGCACTACCACTTGAGTTCAAATCTTGGCATGAGCATATATGAATGGTGTTTCATCTTTGACTTTGCTACATTACCTTTGGAGGTTGCTCGGCCCATTTAGCCTACCATGTGCACAAAAGTGGCCGTAAAACATCAATCATCATCATCATCTTTTAATATGATCAAAGTACAAAGGACATTAGAATATTTCTATCTTTAATACTGTAAATATATTAATGTCTTTTAAGCATTACTACAGGATGCATATATCATTAGGACACATTTTCTTCATTAGTCGGCTCGATTTATGTGGAGTTGAGTTGTTTATCCCAGGAAATAAATCCCACTATATGGGCATGAGCCAAATTTGAACCCACAACCTAGAGGTTTGTGGTGCAGTGCTCCAACCATGGTGCCATCGGGATGCTTCAGCTTGATTCATGCAAAGGCGTCATTCAGCATTTTAGTATTTCAATCGCTGATAGCCTGCATCAGTGCATATAGGCAAATTGGACTGATCAAGTTATAAAAAAAACACCTATTTGGCCCAAATAGTTTCAACTCTCTGTAATGGCATATTTGCCATTCCAGACAAACCACGTCAGGGAATAAAATAAAACTTCTCACCAAAAAGATTCAGCTGGAAACTTCGCAGTCCTTAAAAATCTAGGTTTGGGAATTTAAAAGCCGATTTTGGCAAAGCCACGTTAGCAAACTGTTTGGGGAGAAATAGTTATTTTGTCGTAACGATCGACCATGTCAGATTATAAAGATAGTGAAATGTATTATGCAATTCAGCAATTGAGAGTTTAAGACTAAGAGACAGGAAGATGATGGGTAATAGTTCATATCACACACTCATTTGTCTGTCGATCATCTCCACCAATCACAAGACATAGCCACCATCATATAGAACAAAAGGGTTGTTTACTACTGCTTTCTATGCCATAATTAGACTTAAATATTAAGGTATTCTAATAAGTAATAGTTTATTAAAAGGTAAAATGTTTAATACCTGTTGACTAAAGACTGATCAGTTTGACTTCATATTGTCTACATTTTGCACTGATTTTGTCTAAACGTATAAAAATGTGATAACAGACTTTGTCACATCAAGAACCAGCCACTGACCACTGAGTGTAAAGAACTACGGATCACTTAAAATATATCTGGTGATGAATATCTATATAGCACTCATTATCAACGAACTAAATTTAAGATGTGTCACATTATTTGGACGGTTCATCTTCTTACCTGCCAAGGCTTCAATGTGTTCATCCATCGGCGATGAAATATGACGCGGGAACTTGTGACGGGTCGGCACGATATTCGGAGATGTTGGCACTGAGCTGTTGAGGCTTGGACCATCTGAATAACATTTAAGACGAAGGTGGCGATCAGCGGTTAGCAATATGAATGCAACAGTTTGCATCACCCGAATTCATAAACCATAAAATCATCTCATCCTTGATAAGTGTCCTGTCCTGACATTTGTGACAAAGAAAGCTAAACATAAAACACAAGCTTGGATAACTGAACGCCAACATACCCATAAAAAAAACCATCAAGGCCAATAAACTCCTTATCAAAAACATCTTACCTGGTCAATTACTGGCTAATGCAATAAAAATCCTAGGTATGACACATTTATGTAGACCACTTTACCACATTTCAATCATATGTCGACAGTTAACCATAGGAATGTCATTCATTTCAAGCCAAGACAGCTAACTGTCATCTTGGGTTGTAAACACACACCCGCTATGCCCAGATTACTGCACATGGTCTTGTCAGCAGCCTCACCTGTTACTATGGCATTAATCAAACATACCTGTTACCATGACAACAAGGTATGGGTGAAGGAGAATACCATTAACTCAGTGAAAAATCAATAACTTCTGAAAATCACATGCCATCATTGGGTTAACCATTTATAATGGGGGGGGGGTACAGTGTTCATTAGGTAGCTTTTTGAACAAACAATGACTGGGGTTTACGTAAGGTACACACACAGACACATACACGCACACACACTGTATACCATATAGGTGACAAGTTGTGTAAAAAGATATGTCTGATCGATCTCTGGATGTCCAGCATATACAAAACCAGATGTACCTATACAGGTAAATAATATCCAGAGATCTTGTGGCATGCATCTCACACACACACACACACAAAACACTGATCCGAGTGAGGCACGCTCGGTCTGAAGGAGGTACATGGGCAATTCGGACAAGGGAAATAGTTTATCTTTTGCTGAGGACACAACATTGTATACGTCCAATTGAAATCTTAATGTATTAAATGAAAAAGCTAATGCGCAAGTCATTGATTTATATCACTGGTAGTGTGCTGTAATAAATTATCTCTAAATTCCAAGAAAACCGAATACATTTTATTGAGACCTAGACACGGGGGAGAAGACCTTCCACACGCTATTTGATTCAAATAGGTAATATCGAATTTGATAGAATCATAAATAACATAATAACTGTATCGAACGGTCAACCAAATTCTTGGGCATGCGCACTGATGAGAATTTCACACGGAAACAGCACACTGCCGCATTGAAAAGGAAAGCGTCCATCGCATCGTTTTATATTAAGCGAGTCAAACGTGTGCTGCCACCAGACAGCCCAAGGATTTTAGGTTTTGCATTAATCCATCCACATCCGTGTTATGGTATTACGGTATCGGGGCAATGCAGAACAACACGTCATTAGACCGCTAACGTTAGTACGGAAAAGGGCAATACGTGTTATTATTAACAACGCATCGTATTACGGTCACACTGGTCTAACATTTCAGAAATTAGGAATTCTAAAGCTGCCCGACTTATTTCAATATCGCTCTTTTCTCTTTGTTCCTCATAGAAACTTGTGATACTTGTATCTTTTTGTAACTTTTGTTTCCTTGGAGCCTGTGGGAAGACGGCTTTAAGTAGCTACACACAGGTCCTCTAATATCTGTATGTATTCGACTGCTATGTTTTGTGTGAAATATAAACAGTAAAAAATAATATACAAATTGGAAATAACTATCGTTGGCATTGTCAATGGCACGGCGGCAGACTTCTGATGACGTCATCTGGATTCAAACTTGTGACTTCAAGTTACGTGCCAACCAAATCTACCACCTGAGCTACAGTTAACAAACAAATAACAACAGAGACTAGGTACATACTTTTCTATAATATCCATCTGCATCAAAGTAACAAAAACAGCAGGTAGGTGTGTGTGTGTGTGTGTGTGTGTGTGTATGTGTGTGTGTGTCAAAGAGAGCCAGAGAGAGTGAAAGAGTTTGGTTTGGCTGACATTCCCAGTTTTCCAGGTCCTTGGCTGATTCTCAACAATGAAGTATAATAAGCCTGATTAGTGTCTGTTTCATGTATAAGGATGTACCTGGGTCCCTGTGTCAGACAAGGACACAATCAATATTACCTCATGTCTAAGATGTCAAACACCTGATACCAAAAAACACACAATAAAATCCTTCATATCATAGTATATATTTATGGGACGCAATAAATATTATGTGTAAGTGTGTGTGTGTGTGTGTGTTTTATGTTACATATAATAAAGGCGTGGGCTCAGGTTTTCGTGCTGTTTATAATTCTTAGTCTTACAGCATTGTAACCAAACAACCTCTACCTAAATAGAAAATAAATTATATATATATACATATTAATGCAACTATAATTGGAAATAAAGCATATATATATATATATATATATATATATATATATATTAAGTACATATAACATATATTATGATAATAATCCTAATACCTATATTGATATACATATCTATCAGCCTATGGAACTTCAAGATGCCATCTTAGGAAATATAATCTGGACTGCTTCTGAAGACTATGAATGTCAACTTATTATGAAGTGTGATCAGGACTGTTTGTACCAATTATGAACACTTTGTTCACCCGGTATGTAGTACTTTGTAAGAGTAACGACCAAGTAGTACCGGTACACAAGATACGCTCGCAAAATATTTTTCAAAAAGTCAGATGATAAAATGGCGCATGATCAATTACTGGTTCAATATAAAATTGCTTGTTTGAAGGATCACATAACAAACTTGAATATTATTACAAGCAAGCCGCCATTTGTGATGCGGTTACCGTATAAGATTTTTAACAAATTTCTTAAACCAAATTCATCTTTCTAGCAAAATATTTAAATCTGTGCAAGTAGCATAACCCAAATAATGAAAAAGAGTCTTCTAAGTTACACCCTAAAAAAAAACCTCACTACAAAACCTCACCCCAAATTATTGGGATTGATATGAAGCGATCAAACTTTTTTTACAGGCGAGATTCTTCAAAACAGTACCGGGTCATCTTCACCTGGATGCCAAATAAAGACAGTCTCCAAAGTACCGCAATAGTAACTTAGAGATGGATGTTACTGTACACATCAGCTCCATACCATAAACGTACATATATTGCAACCACAACAACCAAGGTCCTGGAAGTGCAACGGTTTATATTTAATACGCTCTCCAGGATCAGAGACCGTAACCCGAGTGATTGATAGAAAATGTCATAGTTTTACGCCAATTCATAGCACGACGATCACCAGTAAGACAACTAGGAGTGGAATACCACTCAACGCCATTTATAAAGGCCTCTATGAAATCTACACCCATCAACAACAACATTAGCTCACAGTCATCTGTTAAAAATCTGTTAAATACGTACATACTGGAATAGAGAATGAAAACATTCTGTGTATGTCACAGTAGCACACTGGATAAAAAAAATCAATCATGGAACACAAATTTCCCTAATATTATCTGATCGGATCAGACTAATTACCACATCAATAACCAATTGATTAACAGCTAAAAATAAAAACCTGTTTGTTTAATCGCCATTCCTGAACACATACACACACAGAGAGAGAGAGAATGAGCTCTAGTCCTTTAAGTCAAATACACATTAACAATAACTATATGTAAACTAATCATGAAACCATTGTCACAATATTATCAAATATACTTAAGGACGTGTCAGCAATCGTGATACATATACTACATAAAAAAATACAATGGTACTCGCTGGCTGGGACAGAAAATCATCATTCTATCAGACCAACACAAGTAATAAAAGCTGTAGGGTTTCACCTTCTTCCTTTAGAGAAGTCATGTTGTTGGAAATTTATCAACCCAGCTGTCAGCTGTTCTTATATCAGACTAGCCAACAACTGAGTAATAATTAGCATCAGACCATCCAATGAATGTCACAGCAGCAGCTTGCAGCTGCCAAAATGTCCACCGAGAAAAATCAAAGGCTGTATTCAATACTGTATGGCCAGAAAATAGGGAAATTGGTCTTCGTTTGGCGTCTCAATCACCTTATTAGGTGGACTGGTGGAGAACAGTATACACCTGGGTTACCTGTGTCATCGACAGGGTGATATAAGAATAAACAATCCGGTGGCATAAGAGACCACAGGGAAAACGTGTACATCTAAGGCGGGAAGGTCACGTGGCGCATCACCAGCCTCATGATGAGTCCATTTATTATTAAGTGGATTGGTTCATATACAAACGGACTATAACAAAGTCAGTGGTTTCAATGCACATTTATAAATAAATACACACTTAACACAGAAATAAGTTATTCCATATAATTTAAACAGTTAGCATCTCTGACCACTGTACTATATTATAATACCAAACTTATGAAGGGTTCTTTTCATACTTAAAGCTTGTTCAAAAACGCTGTACCTAAACTTATGAAGAAAAAAACCCATATATATATATATATATATATTCTGCAGACTTAGAACCAGTGTAAGCTGTAAGCACGTCATTAGGGGAAACACGTGTTAAAGTGTGTTGCAATACAATTATAGGAAATGCTTGGTGTTGAGAATGGCTTACAATGAAATGGCAACGCACCAAGTTAACAATGATAATTTACACAATCAAATACGCAAACCATCTGACGTGAGGTTTACCTCGGACAAAGCGTATGACTATCACCACACCTGAAGAATCTGGTTCATGTTAATCAGGCATTCAATGAGACCAAACCTAGCTCACTCTAAAAGGTTGTTTGTGTGTCATCACAGGGGACAGTGACCTAGCAGTAGGTCTCTAGTAGTTAGCAGGAACTATATTGTATTCTTTAGCTGACAGCGGGACTGGTAAATACATCCATGGGCTTTATACTGTGGTGTAGTTAGGGATTTAATATAGCTGAAAATAATTAAAACTATACACATCTGATATTGCTGAAAGTAATCAATGATACTAAACACTTTAATATTGCTGAAAATAATTAAAGCTATACAGTTCTGTTATTGTAGCTGATATTGCTTAACAAAATTAATGACACTAAACACATCTGTTGGGCGCCTCCATGGTCTATCTGAAGGGTGTCTCATCTTTGACTTTGCTTCATTACCATTGGAGATCACTGGGCCCATTTATCCTATCACGTGCACAAAAGTAGCCGAAAAACATCAATCATCATAAACACATCTGCTATTGCATGTAACATTGCTGAAAATAATTAAAGCTACATACATCTGTTGCTGTCAGTAAATATTTCTGAAAGAATTCAAAGCTTAACGCATCTGTTATCACAATGAATACCGCTGAAAATAATGATCGTCACAAACACATTTGTTATTGCACTGAACACTATTGTAAATAATCAAAAATTAAACACATTTATCAACAGCCATAATAATTAAACATAAAATCATCGTTGAAAATAGAACATAAATAACTTACATTTCATTCATGTCATGACAACAATGGCTACCTCATCACAAACAGTCAGTCCCCAAAATGAATGTATTTTTTCCCCAAATATTAGGCCATTACATACATGATACATGTTACGTGAGAAAGGTAAACCAGTTGGTTTGTGGTTTCACCATATCATATCAGTTCAAGATAAAAAAATTCGTTAACTATCTGATCAGTATCAGTATTGTAATCTGTGTTGATAATCACATTCTAATGGCACATTTTGTAGGATTTCAATTTTTCATTTGTTGAAGACTTAAAAATCAGAAATTCTATAAAAAATGAAATCCTATCCCAAGTTAAGATTCAATAACTGAGAAGTTAGGATTACTTCATGCATAACATAACGGAGAGTTTTCAAACTGTAAACGAGTAGTAACACTAGTATGTATTAGTATAATTAGTCATAAAAACAGCACCAGAAATATGACAGATTTGAGCAAGACAGCTTTTCTGTGTATAATAACCTATCTGGATGGAGGCAACGAAATTTAGCAGAATTCACATCCACTCACAGCATTCAGCCAATTGGCAAATCGAATTACGTAAATGCACCTAGTCAACAAATTGACGTTATGCTACCACACGGTTTCACCTAACATTGTATACTTCGAGTGCCGAGACTGGAACAGGTAACATACAAGACTCAACAGTTCAATTATTGATCCGTCAATTGAATAACGTCGTAAAGATTTTATGACGAATCCGAAGCCAGTTTGTGAGTTATTGATAATTTCTCAGCCATATAAAAATCCAATCCGTCAAACATCTCAGATTGTGGTTTATTAGTATTACATTAATTAGTCCAACCTCTACGTGATTTCAAATAACAATGGTAATGATGGGTGTGGCTAGTAACCTAGATGAGGGACAACCATTGTGGGTACATTCTGGGGGGGGGGGGAGGAATGAGTATTGATGCACAATATCTAGCATCCAAATCACGAACGACAATAATCTTGTTTAAGCCAAGCCAATACCCAAAAATAACATCTGTATTAGATTTTACTGACTTAAATCGATGTTGCCAGCCAAACGTAATCTGAGGTTAATATTACCTGGCCACATATCACCATAGTTCTTATTAGACAGCTGGACTAAGTATACAGAAATGTTTACTTGTCTACCTTATGTTATAGTTTACTAATCCGAAAATTAGTCAAATTTAAACGAACTGGTATGTTTACCACTAACAACCATGACCTGTTCAAATATTCAAACGGCTTTAAATCTGGATCGGACATGCACTGGTTAGATGGAATGTAGGTATTGTAGAGGAAATTGAAGCCAAAGTCCAAATGTAGAAATAGAGGAATGCCGTAAAGTTTTGTCAGATGTAGTCAGATGAACCTAACATAACCTAGTCTCTACACTCTCATGTGAATAGATATCTCAAAGATAAATAAATATTTAAAAACCCAGAGATAATAAATAATCCAATTATCCATCATCTGTTGTAGATCATTTGACTTATTTCAAGGGTCAACCCTGTATATGTTATATTTTACTACAATAATAATAATAATAATAACAAACTTCAATAGCACTAATATCCTCGAAAAAAATTGAACTCAGTGGCACACCTTAAGTACAAGGGTTAGCCAATCTCATAGTCAAAATGCCAAACTCATCAACAAATGATTGGATGCAGTGAAAACGTAGGAGGGATAACCAAGACATTAAGGACTAGTTGGCACACAACCTAATTAGTATGTGAAACTCTCAATATATGGACCAATTGACCTCATGAGTAGACAATTTATTCCCTGGTATGGTATAAAATTGTTATTATCAAAACATAAACCTGGAGCCTTCAATATAATATTGGCAAAGCCACATGAAAGTGCATTTCAATAGAGACGTATATATAGCATATAATTAATGAAAAATGCATAAAAATGACAAACAGAAGATCACTTAAATGTTTCCAAATAGGGCTCAAGTTAGTTAATTATTTCTTGGAAATCTACTGGTGATTGTGATAAAACAAACATAATGAAACATCCGACAGATTCCCGAAATGTATTTCTCTTATGATATCTATCGATATTTTGTAATAATAACTGGCATAACAACATCTGAGTAACTATCCAGGTACTTTGTAAGACAAGAATATATTATCAATCACTGGAGGCTTGAGTACTATAGTTAATGTTATTGCCACACTTCCTGATCTCTCAAGGCAATGTGAAGCTTTTTGTTACTGCCAGTAGTCTTCCCACTCAACCAAACTATCAGGCCATCTATATAGAGTTTACAGTCTGTTGTCAAGGTATGTGGTAGTTGATGTTAGCTGTTCAGACTTCAAGCAAGAGCTGTTTTTGTGAAAACAAATCACACACAGACACCTGAATTCGTTAGACCGTGTGTGTATGTGTGTGTGAGAGAGAGAAAAGCATACCACATGATACACATATCTGGATATGACTCACCCATATAGGTACACCTGATTTTGTATAATCTAGACATCCAGATATCAATCAGACATACCAGTATATTTTTTTACACAACTCGTCACATATATCATATACGGAGTGTCTACAAATCTGGATCAACCTGATCCAGGTATATGATGTTGTTACTCAGGCTTCTTCTATCAATCTTGTGCGTGCCACATAAAATCCCTAGAATTAATCTGGCAACCTTCTTATGTAATATAAATTCACTACTATAGTATTAATATGACGAATGATATTTCAGTGTGGATACTGTGCAGTCAGCCTAGAACAGAAGAGGTTCCTGGTTCACTCACTGCTAAAAACTGGTCAAGATAGCCAAGAAAAATATTTGGTTAGAACAAATGATCATTATGGGGTATGTACCTAACCAATAACAGATGAAATAATGCTTGTAAGAGAAACATGAATGGTATGAAATTGAATATAAATATATATATATAGTCAGAATCCATTAATCCAACAAAGTTTGTCACATGATAATATGTCGGATAAACGCGAATGTCGGAATATCGAGTCTGTGACATAGAGGTAGTCTGTGTCACACATTTTTAGATCATAAAGACATGCCGTTTTATGTAACTAAATTAATATGCAAGATCCATTGAATCTACAATGACACTTATAATTTTGTGGTGTATTTATTTATTTTCAACAATTATGACAAGATATGACCAGAATAAAAATAAAAAATAAGGGTCTGTTTAGCGGAATTAGTTGACAGATGTCATGTTTCTGGGCAGCAGAAATATCAATGCCACGATGTTTTCTCACTGGACTTGACATATCGCTGTTATTAGTTCCACAGCCATAGAAGTGAATCTGATAGCCAGTAGCTTTTACCTCCGTATTTAAACCAATATGCAATAACGGTGTGCAATGGTACAGAATGGCATTAAAACTATTGATCATTTTGATATTTGTTAATTACAGACATTATATAGAAATAATCGTGTCACTTTGTCCACCAGATTAACTCATGATCTGCTCATTGGAAAGATCACACATTTGTATTTGTAATTAGCAGTGAATGATTATGATTGGCTATGAGATAGCCACAGGCAATGGAAGCATCGTGTGCCGGTGTGTATGGTCGAGAATGATTGTAATTGGTTACGATATAGCAATTATCGCAGGTGGGCGGGTTAATTAACCATTACTGACAGCACGGCAGTGTGTGTGTGTTTTCATGACTGAACTAGCGGAAATATTTGGCAACATTTTCATGTTGTCGAATTATCGAGGTTATTTTACATTGAAAAGTCACAAGTGTCGGAATGCAATTTTTCCAGATTAAAGAGTCATTTATAATGGAGCTAAATCCGTCACAGACAATAATAAGTCAGAAAGTGGTTTTGTCCGAAAAATTATGTCCGGATTAACGGATTCTGACTGTATATATATATATATATATATATATATATATCAGAGCTTCATACAAAGATTAGATGTGGAAAAAAAATTAAACTTTACTCAGTTTATAGCTAAATATTTATACCAACGTTACTGACTAGACTGAGTGAGCATAAATTTGTGAACCAATTTACAATGATATATCACACACAAACACATGCATATTTAACTAGGATAAACATCAAAAGTTAGAAGGGCATATAACGGTAAGATTAGCTTAAAATAGAATACATATGCTATAATAAACTGGTTAGATGCACAATCCAACATAAACCAACATTTCAGATATTCTGCTATTGGTGGAAACAATTGGACACCATCACACTATAGTGCCTGGGGTACTGATTTGTAATTAATCTATTCCCTGATTGGTTGATCTTGTCCGTTGCTTAGTTTCTGTAGCTAATTTAATCGATCTAGTTAGCAATTGGATGACCAGATTACCAAATTACTGGAGGGTCGCCATTACGGCCCCAACGGAAGCCAGGTTCGAAGGCAGGAAGGAGAAAAACTGAAATGCTCTGACGTCACATCGGCAATCTCTATACTGACGTGGATTACAGTTTCTCTTGAGCATTAATATCTGAGCCATTTTGAATCATCTTCCTCTTGTCAGGTTCCTTCTGGCTCAAACTGATATGGTTGTATGTCATTCATGGTGTAGTTTTAACAACACAGTTGCGTTATGTTCTGAAATAATTCTTTGCTCACACTTGTTTACATGCTTTTATATGGGCTCTACAGCCTTCAGGTCAACCGGATGCGTTGAAGTGACATCAGTATTCAGGAGCTTCTGGTCTCTGTCTAGCTTCAAAATGGCAGCGCCCACAGGCCATTAAAAGTCGAATAATCAGCACTTTGAACTGGATTATATAATATTTGGGTGAGCATTTAGATATTTTGACATTATTTATGATATTTGTGAGTATAGCTGTAATACTACTAATCAGCCCTCAAAAACATTCCTGAGGGTGGACTATCCCTTTAAGTTAAGCCTACATTTATGATGAGATCAAGAATACAATGGCTGAAATAATGCTTTCCCATATTCAAAGTTGCTTTCACCAATAAATAATGTTGACTGATCAAATTTCTTATTGGATAGCAACGTAGGGCAACTTTGAATGCATCCTGCTAATAACTTTTTATTGAATCTGCATTATTATTATTATATTTCATGCATGACTTTAATACAACTAAACAATATTTAAGGTGGAGCATAATGGTTGTTTTGGCTTGACACTGGTCACACGTTTGACATATGACTGATGGACGACTCCTTAGGAAACGAATCCCACAAACACAAGGATTCGAACCCACAACATGGCAGTTTAAGAAAACAGGGTTCTAACCATTGTGCCATCAGAATCCATAATGGGGATGATGGAATCATGATCTCACTGCTTCAATTAATGACACTCCAACCACTTCCCCACCTGCTGTCTTCATAAAAGGTACAGAGGTCAAAATAACAGTCATAAAAAGATCCTTCAATTTCAATTCAAATTTTATCAATTCCTTTTTTTTAAATAATCAATTCCAATACCAAAATTAGAATTGACCATCAATTCCAATTCCGGAATTGACCCCATGTCTGATGTAAAGGCCAGCATTTATCGCCCTATGGTTGTGATAAAGAAAAGTGAAAAAATGCCAAACTATAAACCTTGTCTTTCTACAATAAAACTCCAAGTCATAAACTTATTGATGTAAAATCAAAGATCTCAATCTGTATCAGTCTCTATTTCTATACAATTACACACAGATGTGTCCTCCACGTTATCCCTGGTAATCATTTTGCCCAAAACGCTTTAATAGATTTATTACACATCCGGAATATACAATCTTACTCTTATTATTAGGTGGGAAATGTCAGTTGATTGAACTAAGCGACAAATGATTGCCACAGTGCTCTCTAGTTGCATGAAATATACATATAATTGGTGTTATTTTAAAGTGGCTGACCTATGTCAAACTGGCAAATATATGGCTGCTCAACAAAATGCTACTGCCACACTACACTGACTCGGTTCTGCTGTGGATCACCAAAGACAACAAGAGAAATGGCAGCTTCATGATTATAGACACCACTAATAAAAAAAAATCTGTTTTTTAAATATATGTACTTCATAATCATATAGCACTTGGCAGGTCTAAGTATTGTTGGGGTCAAGAACAAGTCCAAATACAGCTGCCAGAAAGTCATTGTCAAGCACACAATGTACTTAGAATGCAAATACTGAAGTCTTTTTTACCTGAATCTATCTCCTGGGTACTTATGTTATTATTAATATTATTATTATGATAATATCTACCTGGTAAGCACTCTAGATCAATCAGTGACACTCCTGTTTAATCTAAGATAAGCATGGATGGCAAACTCATTAAAGCATTTGCTAGCCAAAATCAGAAAAAATTAAATATCAGATTACTTACCTCTGTGTGTGTGTGTGTGTATATATATATATATATATGTATGTGTGTGCGCGTTTCTACATATTGTAGCACACCGTAGATCACATAATAGCCATGTTTGTTTAGTAAACAAATAATTAACAATGGTTAGCCTACAATATGATTTAGTAAATTTTATGATATATCAATGTTATAAAAGACAGAGTTAACTTACTTTGAGTGTCAGGAGAGCTGTGACTTATCTGGGACATCGTGTCTGGCATCGAGTACGAGAACCAGATGATGATAATGAACAAATCAAACTCGAGATCTAAATGAATAACCTGAAGATGAGAAATAAACTGGTAGATCTTCATGTGTGAGTGCACATACACACACACGCACAAACTGTTTACCTGATATATAATAGCCATTGATCAGTACTGGTACATCAATAGATTTACGGTATTTGCCTTCGCTCCACATACCTCCACCTATAGCCAGTGTTAATATTACTCTGTGAAGAATATACTATACATAGCTCACTCTGACAACAGTATTATGCTTGAGCGGCTAACATATGGAACGAAGCCTAAACTAGCTGACTTATGATTGTCTGTTCATACAGCTTGTTTTATGATGAACTCTTGGACCAAATATATTTGATAGCGAAAGTGTGTGTATGTGTGTGAGAGAGAGCAAGAGAGAATATGTAATGATGGCCACAGCATGGTTTTGTATGAAATATGCATAAGCAGTTGAGTTACCACTAATTCACTCACACATTTCTAGGTTACAATAGGTCCCAGGTGCTCTATCTCGTGGTGATCACAATTTATCAATGGCCAATATGTATGGCAGCAATGTCCCAACTGATACTATAGTTCAGTAACACACAAATCAATGATAAATCAATAGTTCAGGAGAATCAGTGAAAAAGATAACTGGTGTTTTGCGGCCATCCTTGCTTATTCATGATACATTATTCTAGTGACCACTAATCAAGCTCCAATTGATAGAATGAGATGGGAACCAGCCAATCATCACATAAAAGCACATTGTAGTAGATTTTCACCCAGTGGCATTTCACATAACTTGGTCAAGTTGATTCATTCATTAAAAACAATTATGCATACGTGAATTAATTTTCTGCAGACATCAATGAAAAGTGTAAGCATCAGTTTAACTGAGTTTAGCATGTAAACTGTATGTGTCCACCCCTTTGACACAAGAGCATCACAGTATAGGGTTGGGTGAGTTTTATTAGCATAAATTTTGCAATTAGGCACAGTCCAGAGTGATCCCTGCCAATATACGTATCACACTATCAGTTTTAAGTATCTGTTTGTGTTCCAAGATGTGATAAATATTTGCTTGTGACAAGGCTAGTTCAGAGTCCCTACCCAAAGTCACAACAAAAAAAGCAAAAGCATACCACTCAATTAATTAAATTAAAATGCAGAATTTGCTGCCAAATGAAATCTGTTGAAACATTTTTGTAAAATAAATTACGATAATAATGAGGAAACATATAAAGAATACAAACTTTTTATTATAAAAATAATGTCCGAAATAGCAATTATTTCCATTGCTTGGCTACCTCAAATGAGGAAGATGTATAAGTTCTGTAATTTACTGCTCCACCATGAGGACTAATTCTAAACAAATTTAGAATTAACAATATATGGCATATTTGGTGAAGAAAACCCTGCCAGTTGCCGAAAATCTCTCCTCCTAGTAGTACTATAGTGGCGAGGACAGGATTCAAACCTCTAACCCTGCACACAATGACTATGAATAAGAAAGTCCCACACTAACCAATGAGGCCATATAAATAAGATAACTCACATAATGATCATTTCTGTTATGTACCATGATCCATTATTTGTTGACAAGAACAAACAGTCCAAAGCGTGGGCAAAGGTAAAAAACAACTAGTCCAAAATATTAAATACATGTGACCAACAGATCAAGGTGACACATGATTAATACTTATACTTTATAGTAAGGATTAAGATTTTCATCTCGTTTTGAACATCATGATCATGTCATGATTAAGACCCCAATAAACAAACTTAAATAAAACTAAAACGCACTTACAAAATATCCATATCTATTCCTCAGCAATCAATTAATGAACTATTAACATGCTATGTAGTAGGTATGTAATATAACTCACTATATGACGAGTACCTATTAAATAATTACAACATTTCACAATATAAAGAAAGACTTACTAGTAACTAATTGCTTCAACTCAGCTCACAACTGTATACATCTAATGTCTGACAAAAGTGACATGATACAAAAGTGATAGTCAGTTACTCAGTAGTCTAGTAGTCACGGTTTAGATCTCTTATCAGACTTATGACTTATCCAATATGTTTACGTCAGCTTTATACAGTTTTACTAAATTACGAGGATAGTTAGTGTTCGTAATACAATAATAAGTATGTAATACACAGGTACCTCAAGTTACATATACGTATCAGTGATAAATCAGAGGGTGCACTGTAATTTTTGGCACTTTGACATTCAACAGCTTGTATTTGTAGATTTCTTCAAATAGCATATTATCGTCCGCTGAATTAGTATGCGAAATCATTGTTTCATTTTGACCGGGACGGAAAGAAAATAATTAATTATATACTCGCAAAACTTAGATTTTGTTTATTTCGTTCTGTCTAGCATGTTTTTGCGATAAACTGTAATATGTAAAAGATGAGCTTTGTGTTAATACTAATAATAGGGTCTTGATATATACGTGAAATATACAAACGAAATGTATCATAAATAAATGGAAATCAAATGAAACCGCTGTTGTAATGCTTATAAACTTGTACATACCTTTACATACATTTACATGTATCAGTTCAGGTTCAAAACATACTCAAACTGACATACATGTAAACATAGTGGGCCGTATGTTGTAAATATAACGCAATGAAAACAAAACGTTTATTATTCTTTTCATTTATTAGGCCTTCAAAAGAAGAGAACATATACATGATAATTCAATTTACAATATTCCAGTAATGACAAATCAATAGCAAGACATATTAGTGACACACATACCACCAATACACGTGGACAATTGATTAATCAGAGCCCCATTTAATTCCAAGAGTGGTCCGCATTCGACATAGGCCGCATTCGATGGGCCGTATTCAACATGGGCCGTAATCGATGGCATCCAAACATATAACTGTTATATAATCTAAACTTAAATACTAATTAAAGGAACGACATGGTCGAACGTCAATTAAGTGAGACTGAGGAATCTTATTGTACACGGATTGCCGAAAAGCACGTCTGATAACGTGAACAACGGGAAAACCTACGACCAAATGCACGTCCAAGTCACATGTCAGGAAGGTATGGCTTTGGAACCTCTGGCGTCATTGAAACGGTTGCGAGTCGTTTCGTCACCACTCTACCAGTTCGTCGCCAATAAAAACGGTCGTTTCATCGCCAACTAAAAGTCGTAGCAGCGATAATTAATACATATGTAACCATCAATGGACAGAAATGGGACAAGAACCCACAACTGAATAAAACGGCAGAAGTCATACTCGTAGGTGCTGGTTTTCCGATTGTACGCTTCTGCATGCCAAGTTCTTTAATCTTGCGCCACGTACACAGCTTACGTAAAATACAAATCACAATCCCTCAGATGCACGTCTGGTAATACTGGCACAGTTCCTGCCGGGTTGCATCCTCAATATCCTCCGTGGTACTCTCTACAGCCGGTACAGTGGACAGTTTGTACAGCACTGTCCTGAAGACAGCCCCATAGTCAGCCTTTGCTTTCTCAGACATCACAACGAACACAAGAGAGACTTGCTTCATTTTTCTCCCGATCTCACAAACGTGAGAATCGAAAATAATTGAGTGAAAGGCGCTCGAAACAGATGAAATATTCCATCAATATGTCAAACCCTTGTAGTTCTATCTATGTATTGATAAATTAGGAAAAAGTAATTGAAATACAAAACTGTTGGTGAAAATTAGCTTCAGTGTCATTATATATATACTTTATTACCATATAATATGTATTAACGTTATAATATAAAATAAAAACAACACTTTATATGTGTCTATGTATTCTAGAATAATCACTGATGGCGACAAAAACAACTACAAGAGATTCTAGTCGGCGACGAAACGACCTCTCATAGGCGACGAAACTACATTTTCTCTTGGCAAAGAACTGATATTGGCGACGAAACGACCTGTTACCATTGAAACCACAAGATTGGGTGAAACGAGGGTTAGGAACTGAGTGTTACTAGTTTAACTGGCAGACGAAGCTGTCATGAAAACTCTATCCATACATAAATGAACACAAACCAGATGAAGTGATTCTGAATACCAGGTCTTATTTAAATGCAACCATCTAAAATATAGTGGGAGAAGATGGACTGATATGCATTCATCAGCCCATCAAAGACCCAAAAGGTTACACAGCTGACTAGCACTAAAATACATTTTACTTGTTGATCACATACGAGGAAGGTATGTTCAACAACTTGGCCCTAAATACATCTGTAGGATAAATATGACTGTACAATTTCAATACAAGAATGGAGAATATGTTGCTATGAAGCAAGAGGCATTGACAGTGACTTAGACCATGTATTGAAGAAAAGTGGCACCAGTTCATGAACAATATAAGGTATCTCATGCATAAACACATTCTGAAATCCAAACCCCAGTTGTAAAATGAGACAATCTACACGACAGCAAAAGCTATAGAGAAGATAAGATCGAAGAAAGTTGTTTTTTGTTTAGTGATGCACTAAAAGATGATACAAAAGTGAGAAATCAGAAAAACAATGGGAGTATCATAAAACATAAAAAGAGTTTGAGAAGAAATTAGCAAAAGAGAGGACCAAAAACCCAAACGTTTTGTGCAAAATCAAAATTGAAAACCGGAACAGACATTGCACAACTAGCTCAAGAAGATGATAGATGATACCAAAGAGAAGCAGAAAGTGGATGAACTAAATCATTGTTTCTCTTCGTTATTCACACAAGAAGATACCTTTACAAGCCACACAGACAGTAAACTGGTGGATGTTCCTGATGGACTGCACTCAGAGAATTAAAGGAGCTACAAGAAATCATAGCTGAGCTCCCATGTCTTCAGACAGTCCCTTGACCTAGGAAAATAACAAGCGACTTTTGGTGATAATGAAATATATGGAATAGCAGGTAAAATATGGAAGGGAATAGGGGACTCAGTTATCATATGTATAAAGAGGGAATCCAGGTTAATTTCCAGCCAACAGAACTGGAAAATCTATCGGTGTATATGCTGCCTCCGAGTTAATATTCAGCACACATTATGAAAAGAAAATGTTAGAGGTGACACGATAGAAACATTCAAGTACATGCCTGGAATGTGTGCAGTAGATACTGGGTATATCAATTCAGATAAGTCACTCGCTAGGGGACATGGTTCCAAGCTAAGGAAGGAAGGTTCATTAAAAATATTAGACGGCAATATTTCAGTAACAGGATAACAAATTCCAGGAAAGTGCTGCTTGCCGAAGTGGATGCATAGTGTGTCATCACTAAATGGTTTTAAATCCGGACTAGACAGACACTGACGCCAGTACAGATATAACCAAATACACGATACACGATGCCTATAATCTGAGTATATCATACTTAAACAAGCCTCAACCTGACACGGGCTTTGTAGCCTAACCATGTCAGAAGAGGATGGCTATGAGTGAGTACGAGTATAGCACACAAATTATAACTCATCATAACGTTCCAAGCTTGAATATATTAGAGTGAGTGTTCAGAGGTGCGTGGGTGTTTGAGTGCGTGGATGGTTGAGCCAGCGAGTGAGTCAGTGAGTTGTATGCTTTTGATGTTTGTTAATTATTGAAACACGCAGACTTCTAAAGATATTTAGTTGCCAATTAAATCATTGGCCGGTTTCAATTGAGCAACTTGTAAACACTTCCTTAGTGATGAGAAAATTAAAAATATTGTCTGTCTCTCTTAACAAATCGTATAATTAACAAAGCGATCATCTTGAATCTAGAATTGAGTAGTAAATAGGATCGTTTTTAAACACGTCTCTCTCTCTCTGTGTGTGTGTGTGTGTGTTTTAGGGTACATATAAAGAAGCAACAGGCACAGAGCATCAACATATCTAAACATCCTTCGAGACATACCTCCATAAATCTAAATACAAATACAACTATACATACATTAATCTAAAAATAAAATGTTCCATACCTCCACATATTGATAAATATATGCGTAAGCATGTGTCTGGTCTACTCATCGGCCTGTTGGAATCAGCTAATTCGCTTTTCGTACGCGACAAATATGTCACGCCCACAGGAAAGCGGCTACATGCAGGCTACGTACAAAAAGCGGAAGCACGTAAAAACATACCATTTGATACCACAGCTCGCAGTAAACAACACGTGCGTGTGGTTCATTGGTGACATACTACATACATATGATAACTACTTTGACACCACAGTTTACATTCAACAGTAATTTTCTGTGGTCCAAAAGAAACCTGCATATAAAACATTTCGACAACTCAGATGCTGACCTCAGCTTTATTCTGGGTTTGACGACATAAAATCAAAACAAAGCCAAAAATAACTCAAAAAGCGAAACAAAATTTAATACATTTTTCACAGCCGCATCACAAAACTCCTGATACAGATTATCATTGTTGTCATCAACAATGGAACCCTGGTGTGCACTCTGGCAGAAATATTGTCTAGTGGCAAATTCTTATAGGATGACTTAAGTTGATCTTTACAATATTTATTTACGTAAAAGCACCATCTCTGGTCAAATTCTAGTCAAACATTTCTAAAGATGGCACAGGAAAATGTGATTAATACTATTCCCATCTTTGTATAACGTTTTCTCGAGGAAGGTGAGATGTGGGATCTTAAGTTGGTAAGAAAAAGTGACTCATTCGCTCAAGAAGTTGTCACAAATAGTTATAAACAAACTGATATACCCGTTTACTAGGTCCTATATGGCTGCTGACAATATACGTACGAGTGATCTTGGCGGTTGTTTGTCTGATGGACTTCTCTGACTTCAAATTAAACAAATTAAATTTTTTGGGGAGTGTTAGCTTCGGAAATATCGCTGAGATTAATTTTACTTTCTTTTAGCAAGTCAGTGAGTAAGCTCCTAAAAGAATGCATTTGTGCATTTTTTCTCTGAGTGAGTAGTGAGTGAGTGAGTGACTGAGTGGGTGAGGTTATTTTACATGTCGCCATGTAAGGTTATTTAGTGCCCCTTCCCTCTTTCAGTCACTTCCTAACGACAAACTGCGGGCCAGTTGTAAAACCCAAATTCGCGGAGGTGGTGGTGTTCGTCCGGGAACTACCCAACGCAGCGTGTCTTATGACTGTCATCTATGAACGATACAACGGACTCATTAAACGGATATCAAAGTACGGCGTTAAGAAACTCTGAGCAAATCGAAAAAGCTAGCACCTTACATACGCCGGATGAACCGAAGTGACCATTTTAACTCCGCGTATTTTAAGACCTCTGTATGACCCACTTACACCACTAATTACATAAGTTCATTGGTGTGTGGGGGCGCGCGCGCGCGTGTGTGTGTGTGTGTGCGTGTGTGTGCGTGTCGTTATTACGGGATGCACGCACGTGATACAAAGTTTTCTTTAGCTTTAACGAAGCCTCACTGTTATTTATTTTGATACTACGTTATAGTTTATGTCCACGAACGACAAGCACGAACAGATAACAAACTCTCTTCCAAACTCAATTCGTCAACACCAACATAATTATCTGTATTGTCTACCGTAGAAATCTGCCTCCGAGTTGTGAGGTTGTTTGTGATAGGATACTATAAATTGCGAGTAATTGTGTCGTCTACCGGATAGGTAATTTATAGTGTACAAAAAAATAATAAATTTAAATGGAACATTAAACGCAAATAATGTGCGCGCGTGCGTGTATGCGTGCGTGTGTACGTGTGTACATTAACGGTGGACACCACTGAATGCAGTAAAATCTAGCAACATTAAATTAATAGCCTTATTACCTAACTGACGTCATCTATCAATGCAGCGCCATTTTGTTTACCGAAGACCCATATATATATATATATATATATATATCCAACCGACCTCTCGGTTGTCAGTTAATCTTCTATTACAAAGCGGTCCAAATTCCACGCTCAGATGTTTGTGTTATCGGCTTTCTGGCCACCAAGTCACAAGTTATCAATACGTGTACTAATTCCGCCATTGGAATGATTCTCCTTCCGTTGTCTCAGGGCTGTTTCAAGTAAGTACACGTAGATTTTATGTCGTTCAAAATTATATGTTCCAACGTAACTAACCACAACTCGGTGCGTATGACTCCAATATAATTCATCTAGGCGGCTCGTTGAAATGACGCTTTGGTTGTTTACTCCTGGCAGTAAACACCGAACTTGCTTAAACCGAATGTTAAATGTTGTTGTTCGGGGTCGCACTTTGCACGCGATTGGCTAAATAGGTCAAATAATCTGCGACGATAGTAAAAATTATAGTAGATGAAACAGCCTAGAATTCCGGGCTTGGACTTAAGCTGGAAGACGAATCCAGATACTCGATGTCTGTGAGCAATCGCGCTACTGTAGTTTAGGAGACGTTCCATGTGGCATATGTTAAGTTGTCCAAATTAGAACTAAATTTGGTTGAGTAGTCAAATCAAAATCCGGTAAAAAAAACCGAAATGTCTGTATATGGCTTCATCCGATAGATGGACGAGCTCGTTGAGTACATGCAGGACTATAAAAATAATATTCTCAACCACAAGTCTTAAATGTTAAGTTTGTAGGAACGAAGTACAGAAAACCTCTCCTACAAATAACAAATACAGTTACATTACGTTTACCTGAAGAGGCATAAGGTACCAACTTTTTTCAAACTTTATTAGTCTATATATATATATATATATATATATATATATATTTGTATCTTTACATTTCAGCAAATTCCGGATTGTAAACGATACCACATACATCATGTGGCGGTCACTGCTTACGAATTTCGTACTGTTTATTGCGATCCAGAAGGTGGTATGTAATTCCGAAGATGAAAACATCACTCAGGTTCTTTGTCCTGGAGGATGCGTGGATGGTAGCTTTTACTCCTTCAGTTGCCCGCATGCCAGTTGCGACCAGTTCCCAACAGAATTAATAGCAAATCCAGATATCGCTATTGTTGACGTTTCATTCAACAAAATATCATCTTTGCCGAAACTTTCCTATCCACACTTGATCTCTCTAGATCTGTCCAACAACGCAATTACTGACGTCAAGGAAGGGACCTTTGACAGCTGCAGAGATCTGAAATATCTAAACCTCAGTATGAACGTACTCACGTCCATCACCAAGCAGATGTTTGGAATAGATCTGCACGATCTAGAGGAGTTAGATTTAAGTCACAACCGAATAGCAACAATTGGCGAATTCTCGTTCCAGTTTCTTCCGGCATTGAAGTCAATGAACATCAGTTATAACAATCTGGAACGCATCGAGAATAGCGTTTTTTTCTCCTCAAGAGTGGAGATTTTGCACTTAGAGGCAAACAGCTTGTCCGTGGTTGGCACGTATTATTTTCATGATCTGACAGACCTGCAGTACCTATCACTGAGGAACAATCAGATCAGATCAATTGAACCTGATTCGTTCATGCTGCTGGACGCACTGGAGCGATTGGATTTGGGAGGCAACTGCCTGGAAGACCTCCGGAATGATATATTTCACGAAGGAGTCAGGCGGCCATTCAGCAACCTTCAAGCCATCCATCTGGAGAACAACAGGCTGAAGACAGTTCATGATAACACCTTTTCGCCGTTTCCCAAACTGATGTATATATTTCTCGACGAAAACCAACTGACAGACATCAGCAGCATTAAGCCATTCCCAGCGGCTCTAGCGGAGATCAGCCTACGCGGTAATGCGGCACTCAAGAAAATTACGAATGGCACATTCACCGGTCTGAAGCGGCTTCAGCGCGTTAACATCAGTGGCTGTTATAGGCTGGCTACGATTGAAGTCGGTGCCTTTGACCAAGAAGCGAGCTCGGTCACCGAGTTCGATGTCAGTGAATGCAGCTTGATTAATCTGCCTCGACGGCTGCTAAACTGGACTAGGACTAGTGTGCTACGTATGTCAGACAATCGGTGGGATTGCGACTGTAATTTGAACTGGACAAAAACTACGCTACCCGATGCAGTGCTGAAAACTATGCAGTAAGTATACGTTTATCTATTATTGCAGTTAGAATCTCATCATATGTCGGTGTATGCTATCTATTTTTAATTGCCATCATTTGGTACTTGTTCATTAGATCTGTATCAGAATGTGACACATGACACACAGCAATGATTCGCCACACTTCATATTGCAATGTTATACCTGAAAATGTATATAGAGATACATACAAATAGCCGATTTGTGAAAGAACAATGGCATCCTTTGCCATGAACAAAATGGTTTCAGATCGGAGTGAAGGAGTAGTTTGTGTAACCTCCGCGTTGTGGCCGAGGGGCTACTTTCAAGGAAAAGGTATCGGATCAGAGTTTTGATAAAAATGGCGAGGTTTTTTCCTGTCGCCAAAATATCACCTTGCACATAGGACGCCATTAAAGCATTAATTTTACTAACACACTGAATATTTGAAGTCAGACATGGGGTCAATTCCATTTGGTCAATTCCAATTCCATTTGGTCAATTCCAATTCCACCTCAAATTTTTCAATTCAATTCCAATTCCGACTAATTTGCTTAATATTTGTTATCATGAGTTGATACTCCGACTACTGAGTGTCATGGAAGAAATATTTCTGAATTAAAAAATTAAACGGTAAATTAATTTATGGATTTAATTTAATTTTGCCTATTCTATACATTGAATGGGGGTAAATTCCTAAATAGCAACATCTCTATATGGGCGCCTCCGTGGTCTAGCGGTAGCATGTTGGACCACAGATCACTACCGCCCGTGTTCGAATCTCGGCGTGGGCATATCTAAAGGTTGTTTCATCTTTAACTTCGCCTCATTATCTTTGGAGGTCGCTCGGCCCATTTAGCCTACCTTGTGCACAAAAGTGGCCGTAAAACATCAATCATCATCATCATCATCATCTATATAGATTACAGGCATGCTATGTGGTTAGCTAAAGAGGTTAGCTAAAGAGGTACTATATCACGTGGTCTTGGGTGCATCCCCATGTAAGAGTATATTTTCTAATCATCAAAGGTATGTTTATATTCCACTGCCCAGTAGGATCCTTGAAACGGATATATTTGCTTAGCTTCGCCCAGCAGGGGCAGACCCTGTATTTACGTTCACAACCCTGCTGGGTACTAAACCAATGACCTATGGTAAGTTTACAAAATCTCTGAAATGGTTATTAAACAGTTAGGTCTGGGGACAGGCTATAGTAGTCACAGTTTGAGGAGAGGAGGGGCAAACTTTGACTCCAGATTGGCATTCCCGGTGAGATGATAAAATTAATTAATTCCTAAATAGCAATATCTCTATATAGATTACAGGTGTCACAGTGGCTAAATGCTCACTTGGGGTGCCACAGTCGGTGTGCATATCTGATATATATATATATATATATATATATATATATATATATATATAAGAAACCAAAGCTCTGGATCATTATGGTTCCAGTATATTGGTAACACCACATGTAGGTGTTAAAATTGTAAAAATGGTATATTAATTTTTGGATTTAATTGTTTTGTAGGAAACTTCAAATTCAAAGTTTCTCAATTCCAATTCATTTTTTTTAAATAAACCATCAATCCCAATTCCGGAATTGAATTGACCGCATGTCATAATAACGGTCATTAGACCTGGTTTTTCCCAGCCATGTTTGAGAACATCAGTCGTTTGTTCCAGATTTGCTTATGGCTGATGAATAACGAGGTGCTTTGAAATGTAGTTTTTCCTGAGTGGTCAAAAAACAAACGAAAAATCAACTTTTCTAACAGACGAAAATTCGCCAATTTTTCCTGTTTCCAATGTGTCCAAAATGACGGATTCGCCAATTTTCCTGTCGCCAAATTAAGCTTATCTACAGTATTATTAACATAAAAAATTAGTGCAGACATCAAACGACAAAAGATGCAATGAGGTTTTAAAAGGGAAACCGCTGAATTCAACCTACTAACATTATCCATAACCGTGCATGTAGATTTTTCTAGGCTCAGGTAGATAGACTCTGGTTGCTGTTATGCAGGGCGCTGGTAACAGTACCCGAGCAACAACAAAAATTGAGCAGCTTCTAGTCCCTGTTTGTCGTTGTGTATATATGGCGTGAGGCTTGATACAGAGTGTTATCAACTTTTTTTGGTTTGGCGTATTATACTCCACAGTACGTTACAACTAACACATTGTTTAGAGCTAAGATATACTTAGCAAAGCTCAAACGAACATAATTAATAAATAGAAAATATGACTTGCAATTATGATAACGATTTGAGGCTGTAACTGTCATCAGATTGCAGTGTTTCGGTCAAAATTGTGACATTCTTTTATGTCCCAACTTTCATCTGCAAACGTCATTTAGGCGAAGTTCTCTCTCTATGTATCTTCATCTAAGAAGTCTACACCATGTGCTTACTCTGTTTCGAGTGACATAGCATACCTTGAGACTGGTGGTTTAGGCCAAGTGGAGTACTCTCGGATTATTGAAAGTGAGGCAGCCAGGTATTATCCTGACAAGATGGGACAGATGTAACGAATTCAGCTTAATATCGCACTGTATGCGAACTCGTAACTAGGTTCGATTTAGCAGTGTAATGATGTCCTTTTTGCGGCCTGCTTGAAGCAGAGCATTTAGAATAAGCTCAGCCTTTTCAGTAGGGTATAGAGTAGAAGATCCCCTACAAAATTCAGGCAGCATCTCACTTGTTGGTGGCCTGTAGAAACACCGCTACGCCATGGCCGCGGCTTTAAGGGGTGTATGGATGCCGGGATGTGGTGGTGTTTATGAAGGGCTGGCTGTGGCGTGTTGATAGTCATACTAATACAGTAGTGGCTCTTCTCCATTGAAAGGGTGAGGGGCTCTCCCCTGAAAGAGTTGGTAAAATGGAGTAATTGATCCATTCTAGTCAACCTTTTCACTAAAACCAAAGTAGCCGACCGATATTCTGCCGATAATATTAGGCGACGATGGACTGTAAAATAGACGACGTATAGCGTCGGACGTCGGCTGCTATTGAAATGGCCGTAAGTTGTGTTTAATAGCATCAGAAATCGATGATATGTCGATGTCCATCTTTTGTAAGTCCCAGTTTCTGGTCATAATTACCGAAATAAACATGCGGTGTGCACATACCTATGCCGCGATACGAGACTTCCCTTTGTTGCATGAACACAAGCTTGTGTCCTGTGACAAAGCCTATGCCGCGATACGAGACTTCCCTTTGTTGCATGAACACAAACTTGTGTCCTGATGACAAAGCCTATGCCGCGATACGAGACTTCCCTTTGTTGCATGAACACAAGCTTGTGTCCTGATGACAAAGCCAATGCCGCGATACGAGACTTCCCTTAGTTGCATGGCATCCCTACTATTTGTCTCCTAGATGCACAAGACGTCGATCTTCTAATGTTGACAGTCTATCCTTAGCGTCCTTCTCCCCGCTGCAGCAGTCGATCCCCGGACATAACACGTTCCAGTGGGAAACTCCCACGGGTGCAGTCTTGCTCTTTGGTGCCGGATGCATGGTTGTGACTGATGAAGGTTAGACATGTTGCTGAAGGACGACGGGTTATCCTTTTACCGCCTAAACTAATGCGGTTGTCAGTCTAAAATCTTTGACGATGACTGGTGTCCTGACAGAGTCAGTACTGACAGGATGTATAACTCGGAGGTATTAGTTATCCCATTTAGTCTGAATCCGAGGAATAAATACACAATGTACATGCTGCTCGAAAACTCCACACAAACACAAAATATACCCACAACCCAACTGTGGATCAATGCCTAGTGTCCTTGGACGACGATTTACGGTTGTATAATTCAACCGTAAAAAAAGTTTTGTACCGGATCATCCGGACACCTTACCAATGGCCGTGGACCAGCGATTGGGAGCATTTGTTCTATCAGTTCGTGTGACGCTTCCGCTTGTTGCAAAATCTCGTCATCATGATATCAGTTTTACCAAACCGGCACCTTGGCCGCTGATCTCTTGTCGTCCTTTAAAAGCTTCCAAGTGTGAAAAATACACAATAATAACAGAGTGGTGATGGGCATCCAATAGCAAGGTAGTCATTGTGTACGTTTTGTTATTTTAAATAAATCGGTCAATCATTCAACCGGTCATCCGGTGAATATCAACATAAATAAATGAAAACCGTGTCCAAATGTGTTTCTGGTTTATCCTTTTTCCAGATGCAGCACTCCCCATCAGCTCAAGGGTCAAACTTTATTAGACGTCGACATAAGGGATATGTCGTGTGACTTTTACACGCGTTATGGATACAGTATCAGTGTATCCCTTATTATCGCCGCAACTGTCGTCTTCGTTTCTGGGGTGACACTGTTGGCCTGTAGGTGAGTATAGAGCTAATATTGTAATACTAACAGACGATCTGACAACAGTCCGCCAATACGCGAAAACAAATCAGTGTGAGTCTGGATATTTGATAGGATTTTGGAACTTGTGTCATTGTTATTATTATTATCATCATCATCATCATCATCATCATTACAGCCAGCCTTATTCGAAACAAAAAGTATGCATTCCAGAGTCCATTACAGGACTACACTGATTTCGTTTTTGGGAAATGTTATAACTGTTATGGTTTGAAGAAGAAAACAATATTATGCTGTACTGCAATGTATTTAATTAATTTACTTAATGTAAATTATTTACTTCCGTCGATATATATACAATTTAGCCTAGGCCAGACTATGCCTCTGCAAGCCTAGAATATACCCATCTAACGTGGTAGTCAGTCTCAAACGATGTCTCGTTAATTGATGTGTATCAGCGAAGTCGTGTACTGGGACTTAATTTTAACAATAAATTGGTTGAAGTTTCAATCTGTTATCAAGACATCACAAATATTTGCCCTTTCAGGCTACAGTCTAATATTTTTACTAAGTAAAGTTTTTCTGGTTGAAGTAATAAAAGCCTATGTGTTTAGAGTTTTAAGATTTAAGTCAGTTAGATGACGCCCCAATAAAATGTTGGAAAAATTAAGTAATTATTGTGTATATCACTCAACACTACTGATATCATGGGGGTATAATCTGCCCTGAGGGGTATGAATTGGCCTAGGTCAATTTATACCCGGAATATAAATTGTCCTCGGCCATAATGTACCTGGAATATAATCCTTTAACCCCAGGTATAGTCCGGACTGGGAGTATACTGTGGCCCCTTACATCGGTAACAAAGTGAAACTGGTCATCATTAAAAGACACACTGTACTCAGTATCACAAACATATAATGGAAGTTTGATAAATACCGGTGGCAAAGTAAAACTTTAAACCATTAAAATCACGTTCTATTCACGGGCACAGTCCGATGTACATATTCTGCAGTGTACAGTATGGTGGACGTCCGCGAAGCAAGTCATTAGTTATGCAACGAGCGCCCGGTGATTGAATTGGATAGAATACAAATCCATCGATAAATCGATATTGAACACGCAATAAGACTAACACATTGCAACATTTGGTATAGAAACCACACTTCATCGAGAATCCTAAGATCAGATCAGACCAGATCAGATCAGATCAGATCAGATAAATTTATTTAGAGTCGATAAGGGCGTAACAATAACATTATTGACAATCGCTATTACATCGACATAAATAAGTGTGTGCAATGAGGATATGATTTCATAGAGATGAAATATTTATGATAAAATGAAAAATATAGATATTCATACATAGAATATAAAATACTTATTTTATTTTATGCACCATAACTACACTAATAACCTTGAAGGAAAAATAGTTGTTAAGCATTTCTGGGTTTATTACTAAGAAGATTGTTCCCAATTAAAATGGCTGCTAATAGTTTGGTGTGGGTCTGGACGATTCAAAGAATTATTCTCCGATTCGTTTGTAGCATACCAAAGATCATTTGGTCTTTGAGGATACCACTCAGACACACATTCTTTAAACACACATTAACACGAAGTGTACAAGTAGGATTGATCCAATTACAGTCTCTGGATCCTAACGGTAACTTATATATATAGCAGTTTGGAGTTAGGTGTCTGAAATAAGTTATTATCTGTGTTGGTACATCTTGTCTGTCGTAATTTTTTTGTCGATGGTTATATTATAGCAGTATATTTATACATCCAAACTATAGGATGTCTATGGGGCGCCTCCGTGGTCTAACTAGTAGCGCGTTGGATCACAGATCACTACCACCCGAGTTCGAACCTCGGCGTGGTCATATCTGAAGGGTGTTTCATCTTTGACTTCGCTTCATTGCCTTTGGAGGTCGGTCGGCCCATTTAGCCTACCGAGTGCACAAAGTGGCCGTAAGACATCAATCAATCATCAACAATATCGAATATTTATGGAATATTGTCATCAGCTCACAAAAAGCGCGCGCGCGCGTGTATGTGTGTGTGTGTGTGTGTGTGTGTGTGTGTGTGTGTGTTAAATTGTCCTCTAAGTAAACACCCATATGGCATCCGTCGAATGATGCATCCGTTTAAGATGTTTCCCTTCAGGTGCTTTATTGTCGATCCATAATTTTACATATAATATTGTTTTCTTCTCCACCTTAGATATCGAGATGTTCTATTCGATCCGTGCTCCAGACGGTCGCGCGATCCGTACAAGACTGTGTATCATAAAGCTCCAGAAGAAGAAGATTATTCCGATCCCGCTGTATCCATACAAATCGACGAGGCCAACTCCGAGACGAAACTGTTGAAAAATGCCGAGCCAACACAAGTTTGAGGATCTGATGAGGAACAAACGAGCGGAGAAGAAATAGTTATTTTAAGAATTTAGTCATTAATAATATGTTTTTTATGGTAAAGGAAAATGTTCTTCTGTGTGAGTCAGTGTGTGTGTGTGTGTGTGTGTGTGTGTGTGTGTGATAGATAGGTAGATAGATAAACCAATTAAGGCAACGAAAAATAGCTTCCATAAAATTAGAGCTACCAATGTTTTATTCAACTATAATATAGAATACATCTGTAGTATTTTGTTCAAAACGTATTCCTGTCTCATAATGTAATTAATTAATTAATTATGTGATCCATTATAAAGGTAACCCCCAAGTCTATAGTTATATTTTTATAACAAAGATATTTGATATGGAATAGTTATATGTAAATTTGTATTGTAAATGTTATGATTATACGAAATGGGTTTTGTTTACTGTTGTGAGTCATTTATGATCAATTTTTTAATAAATTATCCCTAAATATTTCATTTAATAACTGCTTAAATGGTGTGTGTGTGTGTGTGTGTACGCGCCCGCGCGCGTGTGTGTATACAATGACGTGATTAAAAACGATTAAATTATAAATGACACATAGCTCTGATGATCCGTAGATAAAACACATACACACACACGCGCATACGCATACTAGTTGGGACCAAAGGTCATGCATGATGCGGACAAAATGTGTCATAACGTTTCCGTATTACAGATCAACACAGAGATTAATTTCGCGCGTATATATTATTATTATTATTTATTATTATACCAAACTTATAAAGCGCTCTTTTCATACTTAAAGTTAATCTGTATAAATTTTCAGGTAACACGTCTATTGTAACTGAGAGTTAACACAGATTACTTGAACATTTCAGATAATATATATATTACCTGATTATACAAATTAACTGTAATATATATATATATATATATATATATATATATATATATATAATAGCTGTTTGATGATCATAGGTTATAAAGCAATATTCAATCAATAGTCAATAGCAGATTACAATGACACATGGGCGCAGACCCCGAGATGTCTGGTAAATACCGTTATGTACCACCTTCACTTTTCTAATAATAACTCTCAGAATTATGCACGTGTGTAAAATAAACCTGTGAAGTGTCTTAATTAACCTATTTCAATTAATGAAAAGTAATCATCACAACATTATAGAAGCATCCCGCGCTAAAAGATACAAACTAAGTTTTTGTCGAAGGTCAAATATTCGGTGAATTAAGTGCAATAAGTGCATATTAGGTACAATATCATGAAAGTGATCATCTCAATGACAAATACGTATACAAGTTAACGAATCCTTATCTAATGGGTGTCTGATAATATAGATAACACTACTTTAAGTGCTGAAGCACAGACACACACAGACACACACACACACACGACTTCTACTATCAATTGGTTATACTTTAACTTCAGATCGAAGTGTGTTTATGTTGTTCTAATTATTAATTTATATAATGAAGTAATCATAATTTTAGTGCCTCTATAACTATATTCGTTTCGTTCATAAATGTGTTCGTAGTTTTCGCTGAAAAGAATTTCAATGAATATATCATAATGAAATAGACTGGAAATTAAGATGAAGTTTATGTTTCAAGTCTCCAGAAATATGTGTTAGGGAAATAACCGTCCCGGCCTTCTCTATAACCGGGATAATATTTTTAAATTACCTATTAAATGTGTGATTAGGGCTCGAAAGGTAATCCAAGATTTAAATATTATTGTGAAATCTGTTATAATAGCATAGTTGGTTGATTAACAATAAAGTGTGTGTGTGTGTGTGTGTGTGTGTGTGTGCCTGTGTGTTGTACGAAAATGCAAAACAACAATAGCTACAACACAATTCTCTGGACATTTCAATTTTCCGGTGACGTCCTATTGATGTCCAAGAAACTCGATCCAGTATGGGTTTCATTTCTATGTGTACTCAGTAAAGTTGGCGATTTTTATTTTGGTACAAAATGTTATATATAAGTTATAGTAGAAAACAATTCTGCACAGTGTCGAAACCTGACCCTTTTCAAGTTATATTTCATTATTCAGGATCTGACCACAGAAAATACACGCAGTTTGTTTCAGGTTTCGATTTCAGGCGACAATTAAAAACCTTTTTGACATTCCGCGCATTTCTGGAATTCTTCCAAAATCTGCAGAATAATATTATATACTTTTAAGGAGGTTACATTTACAAAATAGGTTGGTTTTAATTTACTCGAGCCGGAAGTTTTACAAATTTACCCGAATTCGTCTGTTTAGAAGCTATAGTATAGGAAATAAGTCACAAAAATCTTTTCGGTCACCCTAAATTAAGGAGTCATTATTATAATCATTCGGATTGATTGGAACGGGTGTATTATTAATTTAAAGACCAATTTCTTTAGTTCTTTCATGTCGCCGATAAAAATCAACGTACAGAAAGGAGCGCAAAAACCACTCAATTACAATCTTGTCTCTTAAAACAAATGACAGAATAAAGCAAAAGGAAAACCGATTTACGAAGATCTGGCTGAAGTTACTGGCACGGAACAGCGATCAAAAGAAGAACAAGAAGAAAACATGTCCTCGATTAAATATGAAGCCACAAATATTTATAACTGCTGGGTTAATTTTCTTCGACATCATTTAATTATGATTTTATAAACTTAAAGTAGTACATTGTTGAAAACGAGATCCCTGGAAGACTCACCCCCCCCCCCTCGCTCATCTAACAATAATACCGAAGTGCAATAATATCGAAGAACACGACATATGTTTTGCGAGACTACCACATAAACCTAATCCACCCCTCCCACACCAACGGAATGTCAGCACCGGCTAAGCGGGAGACGCCAGAAATCCCGTAGTACCAGCCGTGTACACATTCACATGACCTAAATACACCATATAGTCCGGATCAGATCCGTAGCCAATAACGGGCCGACTGCTAGATTACTGAGATAACAAAGTCTGGCAAAGTTGTAGGCGTCCGAGTCTCTGGAGCTTGAGAGCGGGTCTCCGGAGCAGTTTTGCTGCGAATCTGTAAAACGGGCCGATTCGATTACATGCGGGAAAAGGGGAGTCACTCCCCAACGATATTTGTTGACGTACTTCCTGTACTAGTTCGTAATGGGGTCTTATTGGGGGGAGGGGCCACCAACAAAGAATTCCCGAATAAAGTATTCCAAATTAATTGACCGCGGTTTGATGTTTTAATTTTCCATCGCAGCAGGCGAATTGCTTACTAATTACCGATTCTTACCCGATCAGCCGGGAGCAAGAGCGACCCCCCCCCTCCGTCCAGGGCTTCGCGAGCTTGTAGTTTGAGATAAAGACATTCGGCTTGCTGGAACGAACGCGTTTCTGGATGGCGTCGATTGACTCATCTCTGGATCATGTGAGATGTTTTAAGACTAAAATCAGATTGGTTCGATAACGATGAAGGCGGCGTGAGTGTTTAAATTTGGGCGAAAAGATCCCCGATCGAATTGCGTGGACTGTTGATTGCTCGTACGGTAATATTCGTCCGGATCACCGCTCTAGTAAACAGACTTTGATTGCCAGGACAGCTGCCAGTTTTCCGGTAAGTAAAGGGCTCTAACAATCATACAACGTACTTCCTTTGTATTTACTGGGCTGGGTAAAGTTTATTTATGGCTTATAATAAATACCGCGTTAGTGGGAGTGGCCATTTCATTGATGATGTAAACTTGCAAGTCTATGTCTTATAATGTTATAATTATATATTTTCGTCAAGATTACGCCTTTACTGGTTATCAATGTATGCTATAGATCTAGTCACTAGTCTAGTGTATCATGGGGATGACGATGATCCAGAAGAATGATTTAGGTGTGGAATACCTGCGTCGTTCTATATAATAATATTAATTATAGTTGTTAACGCGGAATAACGGTGAGTTGTCTTAACGACGTTTAGAAAACTCACGCAGTGATGGGCCGTAAACTGAGTAGCGAATGTTAAGACTACCTCAGCCTGGCTCATGTTTAGAGTTAGTCCGTCCTCGTAGCAGGCACGGATCAGACGAGGATTGTGAGCGTGTCTTAAGACTTTCTTAACTGGACCTAATCATATCAATCAAACTATCATTTTTACTATGTAATATGTCTATATAGGTAATAGGAATTTCTTCATTGTTGTATGCTTGTTCAGAGCATTCATCCTGAATATGGAAATCTATGACGCGTCCTGCGTGTTCAGTGTTTACATAAGAGTGACGGAGGGGAACTTCATTATTATAGACTACTTATTTACTTCCAGAACCCTTGGGACTTGGGTATTTATAATTATAGTCAAATATACAAGGACACAGAACCATTCCATTGTTTTCAAATGTTTTGCTAATCACATCTACTGATCTAGATCAATTTGTTTTTAAACTGCGCCAACAGCTAAAGACGCCACGTTGCTGATTGCCTAATGAATTGTAGTTTTAGCTGTTGATTAACTGCTGTTCTAAGGCGGAGGATCATTCCAGTTTTTTTTTTGTGTGTGTTACAAAACCATCCAAGCCGTAATAAGCCCCAAAGACCAAGTTTTTGTTATAGCAATTACCATTTCCTTGTAGGCCCATTATTTCAAGCATTTAAAAAAGTACAGGTAATTTGTGTCCTGCATCATGTGTAAATATGGGGCGGCTATTCACTGCCTGAAGTCTGAACAGTGTTGGAGGAATGGTCTGGCTTTGAAAGAAAATTGTGTTATCTTGCCGTCATGGAGATGTGGATAATTGCAGTTATAATCAGGAGACTGGTGCCACAAGAAGACAACAGATGGCAGTCTTGATCAGCTGGTGTAAACAACTTTGTGTTGGATGTTAATTATAAACTTGTGGGTCATTTGGAAAAGCTGTGAATCAAACTGATTTAAAATCTTAGCTTAACAAGAGACTGTTTAAATAAGCCTAAATAGGATGTCTTATGAGATTGTATTTGAGTTCTAGATCCCATATGCAAATACAAAACTAATCTCCTAGTTATTTCGTTAATTGTGAATATAGTTAATTTTTATTTATCATTGTAGTATTTTATAACCGTGTATAGGTTACAGGATGTTATAGATAGGCTGTCTGATGGAACTAAATAAACAACCTTTATTAATATTAAAAGTGCTGTAGGTGCTCCCTCAGTACTTGTGGTAGTGCAATATGTTGATACTTTAAGGTTCTGCTATCAAATCCAGGTTTCTATTGGATGTCTCATCTGATTATGCCAATGTCATATGTTACGGGTATGACCAGCACCAAGTCCTATTTTTCAGTCCCATTAGCATTATTTCTAATAGGGAATCTTGTTCCATTGTCAAAATTAGATAACTTTACACAGATTCATCAGGATTGTGAATTTCTATTGACACTATAAATATATTCTTGACTAATAATAGTGTGTCACTGTGAGAGGATAAAGTAGTCAATATTCTGTAACCTACACATCCCCATGTGTACTGAGTATTCCTAAACTGTGTTTGAACAGGGTAAGGGGTGTGATAAGGTCATGGCCATTCTTGAGATCTGCTAGTAAAGGAGGGGGGGGGGGCGTTTACTTAGCATTATGATATCTGCTAGCAGTGCACCAAAATATTAGTATGGTAGTACTAGTACATATATGTTTCAAAAATAAAGCCAAATTTTTTTAAATATTGCTTTTTTATTATTTAAAAAGCATAGGTGCTAGATATTATTTAAACACCTGATTACAAAATGAAAATCCTGAAATGAATATGGGTGGAGGTCACCCAAAAATCCTTCCAGGTTGATTCTGTGATTTCCATACTCCACATCCAGACCCCATATGAAGTATATGGCTGCAGGAATATGTCATAAATATGCTATTATAGCATATTTATATCATATACCTGGAGCATGAAGATCTTAATGTATACATGTAAAATATTGTAACAGTTATTTATTGGTACTACAATAGTCCATCATTAATACTATTTTATTTGTATTTTACAGCCAATATTTAGTCATAGACATAATATATATATAATTATGAGATAATACATATTAATTAATCCTGACATATTACATTATATATATATATATATATATATATATATATATATATGAATCAACAACAAATGGGCTGTGTCTATTATAGTACCATTAGCTAGTTTTATAAAGTTTGTGAAAACTAAATCCACCCAGACTCCTATATGAAAGTGGTAATTAGGAATTATGTTCAGATAAGCCTTTGACTGTTAATATGTACTAAGCCTAACTCTAAACACCTGGAATTCATCATACCCGGTTAGCAACAAATATTGTGTGACATTTAAAAAAAGAATCCTTTTCACAATCCTGTTTAGTGTTTTAATGTGGCGTCACAATAAATAATGCAACAGCGTTATGTTTTTGGAAAGAACGTTTGCTTGCGTGTGGGGGTGTGTATGTATGTATGTCTCTCTTTCTGTGTGTGTGTGTGTGTGCCTGACACAAGCTTGGCATGTTATTTGACACACACACATACGCGCGCGCACGCAGAGAGAGAGACTACTGTCATCTTGTGTGTGGTTAAACAAAGCCTGGACAGTGCTAGCTGCCAGTCACATGATTCCATTTATTGCATGTGAAAATTCGTGGAAATAGATTATTTGACAGCTGTAGAGTGTTTCAGTTATGAAGTTAATGGCGTTTAACAGACTGTAAATAATATACTTTAGATCGATTTTTTACAACATTTTGCATCACCCCGTAGCTGTCTGTTTAATTTATTATATCAAAAAAAGCACTGATAATGTTTACATTTTTACGTTTACACTTTTGTAGCAAATTTAGAAGATGAAAAATATAATTTCCATTATGTATTAAATCTATTTTTTTACTGTTGTTGTAAACATAACATTTAAATATGAAGTGAATATCTTCAATCAGAAATATTTATATTCAGTTAGTAGATTTAACATCTTCTCGAATAAGTTCAGCAAATATATCATGCAAATTAGCTGTGCTTTACCTAAAAAAACCTTTCTTATTTACAATCATGAAAAGTTTACTTGTGTATTATTGGGAAACAAAGTAAGCATTTTATATGTTGTTGACAGTTTTAAAATAGGAGTCTTTTTTTATATTATCTCTTACAGTTACAGTATGATGTGCAGAAAGTGTGATTTCTCAGAAGAATGTGAAAGAGAAATTGTGATTTTGTGGGGATAATATTCACGAGAGCTAGAAATCACACTCGCTGGCTTGATTCACCAACAAATTATGAAAATGTCCAGAGGAACCTGTCAAGGCTGATGCTGACAGCTACAGATTTTAATTTTAAAAATAAGAAATATTGCTGACACGCCTACTAGTACAATGGATAACAATGAAAGAAAACGTTGTTGTTGTTCAGGAAGGGAGAGATTATCTGGATCGGTCTACAGAATAGTTTGTATAATAGGAATTCTATGTCTCTGTGTACAAAAAGGTAAGTGGTATAAATGTTTATTTTTTTTAAATTCACATGAATGTATTTGAATAAGCGAGCAACACGATTAAGCTAATTAAATGTTTACATTTAAGGATAATAAATACATTATAATATTATTATTACAGTATAATCTTATTGATTGATGTTGATGTGTTAATTACAGATATTGAATTGGTCAGTATTCATTTAAGTAAATTTACGTATAATTCTTTGTTAATGCTATAGACCAGACGTATCATGTTTTTGTGATGCTATGTATAGCACCTGTATATCGTAAGTGTACAGTAATTCACACTACCTATAGTGCAGGATTAGTATCACAAAGTGGGTGGAGAGTTATATGAACGCATATCAGTACTGTACACAGTATTTACTGAGAAACCGCACACACATTCCTTGCCATAAGAAACCACTTATTTGTTATATAGCTTGTGGGTACAGCTGAAATCGGGGTGTTTCCTTGGCAATCGATCATTTCTTGGGTGCTTTCTATCGTTACTTGGGTGCTTTCTATCGGGTTGGGCAGTGCGCTGAAACCGTGATAAGATATTTAAAACATAAAATTAATCATCTATTTCATTCGACAATTAAAAAACCGGAAAAAGTCTGAAGCCAGAAAAAACACACCAGGAAAGTTGACAATTCAATCACAACTTAACATTATAATTTGAGAGGTGCATATTTTTTAAAGTTATGTCTCTTGTAGATTTTTAATATCTCTTAGTTAACCATGGCCAGAATGATCCTTGGGTAATTTAAGTAACTGTCTCTTACCCTTTTAAAGTAATAATTATTTAGCCAATGTTAATAGAAAACACGGATCTTGACATTTAAAAGGCTTGTGCATAAGTGTCCAAAGTTCAATGGACTTTATTATTGACTATTAAGTTTATTACAACCAGCAACATTTTGGTAATAATTTGTAAAGATTGTCAGTCAGTATTTTAGTAAGATTGGCAGGTTTAAATCGTTTAGTTCCAACAAGACGAATCCCAAATGGACAAGTAGAATTTTAGGGAGTTTCAACAAGACGAAACTCATCTGAATGAATTTATTAAAAAAATGAAACAGTCATAGCCTCATCATAATAACCCTAAACCTTGAATTATGAGAACTCGCGTTGTTAGCATTAGTGTTGTTGGGTTTGTCTTGTTAGAATGTGTCATGTTGGGTTTGTCTTGTTAGAATGTGTCTTGTTGGGTTTGTCTTGTTCGAGGGTTTGTCTTGTTGGGTTTGTCTTGTTTCAGGGTTTGTCTTGCTGGGTGTGTCTTGTTGGGTTTGTCTTGTTAGAATTTGTCTTATTGGATTTGTCTTGTTAGAATGTGTCTTGTTCCAGGGTTTGTCTTGTTTCAGGGTTTGTCTTATTCCAGGGTTTGTCTTGTTGGGTTTGTCTTGTTGGATGTGTCTTTCCAGATTCGTCCGTTTGGGATGACACTGTTTGACCTGACCCCTAGGTTATATCTCATCTGGATTAAACCATATTAGCTCAGATTAACTATTAATTTTCTGTAAAACATTAAACCCTGGAATATATATATATATATATATATATATATATCAATAATATCATTCTCAATACTCTTATAGTTAAAACCAGTTTAGCCCAGGTTTAACCCAAGTTAAACTAGTAAAGCCCATCTTTAACTGGGTCTAGTTTGAGCCTTCCTGGGCTTAGATTAAAAAATCCTGGATCAAAGTCCATCCCTGGTTTTTAGACAAATGAAAATATGACTATCAATTTTAGCAAAGCAAAAGTCCAAATGCAGTCACCCTCCTGCCTGGTCGGGGGGGGGGGGGGAAGGTGGTGTTATGGGGTCTAGAAACTCTATGTTTTAATTATCCTAAAATCAGTACAAGTATAGAAATATTATTAATTTCTGCTAAAGTTAAGACTTCAGAAGTCAGATATTAATGTAAATTTGTCACATTTCAGAAGCTTTCTCCTTATCACTAAGCATACCCCACCACCCAAAAAAAAATTAAGTTACACCTGGAAAATTCTAGAAGGAATTGTCCAAACGTTGGAATAAAATCATACACATCAACAAGGCAGGGTCGCCTGTGCCGAGTCACCCAAATAAAACAGTGTACTTCTAGTAAAATTAGGGCATTCCGAGAAGCGAGTCTCCAAATTAGGGGTCCACAGCTTTTCAACAGCCTTCCAGTAAATATCCGTCGCCAGACAGGATGCTCCGTGACCAGTTTCAAGAACAAACTTGATAAATACCTGCAAAACATGGCAAACAAACCAAAAATATCAGGATACACAATCGAAACGGACACAAACCGAGTAATACAGCTGAGGTGGAGTGACCGACTTGGCCGGAGAGAGATTATACTCTCGAACTGTGAACTAACATCCTTTAAAAGACAAAATAAATCAATACACAAATTCTTCTATTAGTTACTATTTAAAATATGACGTAAAGTTGTGTGCCACTAGTTATGCCATTGTATATCAGGATCATGACTAATAAATGGCGTGTGTAAGTGTAACCATTGTCCATGATGTTATGGCCATCCTGACACCACGCTAATCTGTAATATGAACCAAGAGTATAATTCATCCCATTTTTTACTGGACAACGAAGTGTTGCTTACTCTTAATATCCACAGATGGTGACTGGGAGAGGTTTAGAAATATTCTGCTCTTAATCTGCTTCTGTTGGCATACATATTGATAAAGGTTCATTTGGAGAGCAGAGACATGATTGGCCATGTCAACTCCGTCATTCATCCCGTTTTCAGAACTGGTAGATAACCACAACTAGACAAATTTATACAGTTACCCATTCGTCGGTCATAATGTTTAGCACAAATGATCATCATGAGATATTGAATGTAGATGTTGTATGCCTCACTCAGGTCATGGACACGAAGAGTTTCCAGGCTGAAACCGTCTATTTCTATCAATAAAGGCATTCTTCTCAAAGGATCACATGATATATGTTACATTCCAAGAGACTAGTGGGTAGTTATAACACCCCTTCCCCCCGAGTATTATATATTAATAAAGTAGCCCTACCTAAAAGCTGTTTTGAAAGTCAAAATTATAACGTGGTATCTTGTGAAATTTCTCCTTCCGTAAACAGGCACGTGTCAGGTTCAGAGTTTCCGTATTAAGCCTGAAGACACAGCTGTCATCCAGGGACAGACAGCCATCTTGAAGTGTGCCGTAGACAATATGAGAGGAGAATTGCTCTGGACTAAAGATGGCTTTGCATTAGGTAAGTGTATCATGGTATTATCATGTATAGGAAAATGCCATTAAACTGTCTTCAATTATTTTGCATGTTTAATGTTGTCTTTCTTGAAGCATTTTTAGGATATCAGTATTCCACTCAGTTGGCTGATACAGTGATAGATGTATTAACTGTTGAAGTTTGAACCATATTTTATTATAACACACTAAAATCTGTACTAACCATTCAACTTTAGTAATAACTCTTATTCGCGATTATCCAGATAATATCTGCTTCAGATGTTGAGTCTGTTGGATGGAACAGTCTGTTTAAAAAACATATTATACCCATTTGTGACTGATTTAATTATGTAAACAAAAAAACACAAATAACCAAGTATGGTTGAAGGTAAACATTATCTGGAATTAAAGTATATGGCGTGTTACAGTTTAATAAAATAATCTGTATGCAATTATGTACACAGGTAACTGTTTAAATAAGCAGCACTGCATTTGTGCATAATTGAAATAATATGGTATGTAAATTAAATAAATTAACACAAACATTTCTGTTCAATGTTAATCTATAGCTGAACTTTGTTTTGATCGTCAGGTTATGGTCGTGACTTGGGTGGCTTTCCACGTTACTCTGTGACAGGGAGTGAGGCAATGGGAGAGAATGATCTGATGATTAGATCAGTTGAACTCTCTGATGATGCAACATTCCAGTGTCAAATATTACCATTTGAAGATCATCCAGGTTTGAGAGCCTCAGCTGTACTTGATGTACTCAGTGAGTATTATCTATAACAAGTACAAACAAACAATTAATAATTATTTAAAAAGAGAAGCATCAATACCAAGTCTATCAAAATATGAATTTTTGTGAGCATCAGAAGTGAACTAATGTACTACTAGAAAGGTATATAGTATATCAGTGCCTATATATATATATATATATATATATATATATATATGATACATTCCTATGTGTTTTCTGGGTCACTTTAATAGTATTAAATACTACACAACAGCAACAGTTTCATCTGCTATCTTGGCTAATGGTATATCTCTGGATCATTTCCTTGAATGCTGATCCTTAAGAATTCAACATTTTCTAAATTATACTCTGTTATGGACACCTGTTTAGAACCTGATTGTACTTCAGTGTTAGAGAATCTGCATTGGAATCTTGAATACCAAAAAAATCTAAGTTCATTGTGTATACATCATTTACCATATTTGTAAAATAATACTATAAACAAATCTATTTTTTGAACAATTTACTTACCACTGTGAAAACGATGCAGTGTGGCTCCATTGTCTGGGGTCAGTCCATAGGTCAGAGACTGATTTATAAGTGGAGAGCAGTGATTGTCTTCATGCCATCTGTCTGTATCCATTAATGGTCTGGTGGTGGGGGAAGGTGCTAATGACCATGACGTGACCTTTTTGTCCGGTCATTTCCTCCCATATTTTCTCCATTTGAGAACATGAGAATGCCCACATCACCTAACTTTGTTGTGTTATAATTGTTTTAATAATCCAGTTAGAATGATGAACTTTGGCATTACAGTTATGCAGATGGCTAATTAAATGCTCCTTCACAGATTTTATCATACATTGGACATCTTATTGCTGGTAATGACTATATAGGTCATTATTTGAATTTTATTCCTGTGTTAGATTGTGCAACCTTCTTATGGCATTTACTCAATATAAATAAAATAGCCATTCCTAGTCATAGTTTATTGAGGGGAGGGGGGGTCTTTTGGTACAAGTAATCAGAATTATGTTCTGGGTGGAGGCACTAAATTGTCATGAATGGTGGTAATTGGGTTATCAATTGTCAGGTGAACAGGTGAAACTGTCTATACAAGTGCATGTTTGTTTAATATCCATTTAATCTATAATTAAATATTCCTTTCTTTACACTACATCAATTACCTGACAAACTCAGTAATTAATGACCATTGGTAATGTTTTCAGTTCTGACATATGTGTTAAAACAGTGGATTTTCATAAAGAGTATATGATATGAAACAATCATATTCAGTCACCTTACTTTGGAAAATCACTGAATTTTTTTATATTCAGTCCAAATAATAAGGAACCAGGGAATGTGGATGCACAGCTACCAGTAGGAAGAAAATGTTCAAGAGTTAGGATACAAGTCTTTAAAGTGTTTCATAAAAAAACATCCTTCTGGATTTATACTTATTAATTTGATCTCATCTTTATTTACACCACTGACCATTCCTCTCCCTGTGGTTTTAAAGATCTCATAAAATTTATTCTAATAAACTTTTTATAGGATTTTTAATTGATAGTCTGCTATCCACAACCAAACCTTTGTTCTGTGCTGACAACAGATGGCTGATTGTTGGTACTTATTCTATTATCAATCTTTTCCTCTTATTCTGCTTATAATAATAATAATAATACTCTAAAACACCTGCTGGATAACACACTATATAGATGTCACTTATTATCACATATTATTATTATTATTCTCCATATCATTTTATAGTTCAATCACTTCATTTGATCATATTGGGGACTCTGATCACCATGTGCATCATCTCTTTTCTGACACCGCATATTCCTGTAATTTTTCACTGTACATTTCATATAATGATATAACCATCAACCATCTAATATTCGAAACATAGAAAGGGTACACAATCAGAGAAAGTTTAAAATAAAATAAATGATATGTTATTTATTGGCTAAATCATTAGTATCAAATGATTCTTATCAGCTACAAATAACCTCAGTCCACAGAAAAGAATCAATTTACAAGGGGGCAAAGTAAAATAAAATTACCCACCCAATCTTATTTTGCATTGATAAAGATCTTACCACCACTGTTTAAATTATTTACCACTAACAATATTTTATGTTATTTGACTATCAGATGAGTAATAATTTATGAGCTCCTTTCAAAATATTCTGTGGTAAATGTGTCATATTCTTATATTTGGTGAAGTTGAATTTGTTGGCTAATTTATATTTTATGCCAATTGTTCAATTGAATATCACTTGCACTTTATTAGTGTTTTTGTTTACCAAAAGAAATGGGCCCCATTAATGAAGAACTAATTAAAACAACCCATTTGATGCTATGCATAGTCCATGTTAATAAAAGAATATACCAATTAATCACTATCGTTATCAACAATCAGTTCAGTGCATTATGTTTTGTATACATTTGTTTAACATGGAAAGTTGCTGGAATAAAGAGAAAGAGTAAATTAAATAATTTAATTATTCAAACTACTAGTTATATTGCTGGCTTATGGAAAACATTTCACGTCACCATAATCAATAGGATGTCAGACAGTAATTGATTGTGAATTCTTATCTCTTAGTCATATAACTGTTTTGGCAGCACTTAATGAATTCAATATCCAGATGAAATCGCTTCTTTATTAAAATTTTAAAATATTTGATGGCTTTAGTTCAGACTCCTAACTAATTCCATTTTGAAAAAAAGGGAAATATTTTGGAACTGTGTGTGTGTGTGTGTGTGTGTGTGTGTGTGTGTGTTTATCTGCACATATGACTGTGAGATCATATTTAACAGATGTTTTTAGATAGGAAAAAACTTTCATTTTTAATGAATGATATAATTTCAACCCATCTATTATGTCTCTCCATAGTATTAAAAGGATTTTAGTCCAATCCATGTAAAAGAATACTGGATTGATGTAAAAATGTTTGCCATTGCAGTTTTAATTTTTGATCAGTGTTGTCATTTCTACCATTATGCTTAGTCACTTTACTAATACATTTGTAATGTAAGTCAGTCCTTATAAAAAAGGCCCCAGCTTTAATGCAGATAAGTTTTCCAATTCACGTTTAAATTCCTTTCTCACTCGATAGGTTTCTCCCACTAAACACTTCTGCACAAAAGGTGGTAATCACTTGTGTCTTGATTTGATTAGTAAGCTGGATAGGTCATCAGATCCCAACTGAAGCCCTGAGTTTGTTGGACCATGTATCTAGTGTTTCTTCATAGAATAAAACCCTGACTTCCTCACTAATGTTGGTTGTTTAAAAAAAATCATTTGTTTATTTAATGTGTAGAGTTGTCAATGTTATATGTTAGATATGACCAGATTTTAGTTCAACTGTTTATGACCAGCTTTTTGAAAGTAGGTTCTTTTTTAATGCAGGTCTTTCCCTGACATCAACTTGCATGACCCCATTTATTTATTAACATTTCATTCTGATGTCACCAATGGCTTCTACTGCCCACAGTGACATTCACTTGGTGAGTTTGGATATTCAAGAAAAGGTATTTTGTTCCTCCACAATATCAGCCAAGGACTTTGTCTAACCTGAATCCCTAAATTATTTATGCTATTTCTGGCAGGGTTAGCAAATTGATGACACAAAGCCAAAACCATGGATTAATCCATGGTTTATGACATCACGTCATAAGCAATTTATGATGGTTTATGACAGGATAGCATCATAAACTGTCTAAAGCATATTTTTTATATATAAATATTGGCATAGCGAACAAATTTGTGACATTTTTTCCAAGCTACACCTGAAATGTAGTTTTTAGAATGGCTTGAATTATTAATATATTATTAACATAATATTGTAACATTAAAAGTAAAATTCTTATACAACAAGTTAGGGCCTGATTATTAGACTTGGTAATCATACACTGGTATTGTTTGTACCCAAAATCAATTGACCTGATTGGTCTTCCATTTGTTTCTAGAGCTTAGGGGGTGGTACTAAATCAATAGAACTATTCATTAATTGGATAACAAGCAAGACACTGCCATCTTAGGGGTTGGTGCTGGTGTTTATCTGTGGCTGACCATGCATAAGCAAGGTGGCTTCACTTAATGATCCTCCATGTGGCAAGAGCTCAAGATATCTGCTTCTATTAATCCATCTTATAGCTTTCACATTAAATAATAGTTACACATGGTTAATTTCATGGGTGGCTTCAATACAGCCAAAGGGAATATAAGGTGGGAAAAGGAGATCTTGAATCATCTTCAGCGTCCATCGAAATGATTTTTCAAGCTTTGGTGGCATCCACTCTAAGAAATGGAATCACCTTGGTAACGAGAAAACAGCCAAGCTGGTATTTTGTCACAGAATCCTCCAAGGACTTTGTGATTTGTATTATTGATGATTGATGTACCAAAAGGACTGATTCATTGTACATGTGTGAAAGATGTGAGAGTCTGTTTAATATGGTTACTGAATAAAAGATACCTCTAAATTATATCTTATTGCTGAATTGGAAAAAATGTAAGAGAGACCAACATAAAATATTATTTTACATTCACGTTTGTAATATATAAATATATAAGTTAAAGTATATGACGTCATAAAGGTATTTATGATGGGTTTACGACACTGTCATGTCATAAACAGGTTTATGACTGTCATAAACCCAACCCTCATTTCTGGGTACAGTAATATTTAGGTGCTGTACACCTGATATCATAAATGTAAGGAAATAATCTAAATTACAGAAGAGTAGCTGTTATTGCTTCCTTGAATGTCAACCGGCATGGAATGGAATGAAAAAATCACATGCTGTAACTGCAGTTGACATAAACAACATGCAGCTATCATCATCCAAATCTCCAATTTGGTCTTCATCATCATCATCATCATCATCATACCTGGCCCCATGCTCAGTCTACTAAGTGATCCGGTGGTAGGTTCATGTACATAAATCTGACAGCTCATTAGATCAAATAAATCTTCATAAGGAATTTCTTATCCATTTCGTTAACATACAAGATAGAAGGCCATTTCGACCATCTATGCTGTAATATTTGTCAGTTGTATTTTCGCTGACACTTGTGTACATTGTTATAATTGGGTCATACAACTAGCTTGTAAATAGTGACGTCAGACTTCAGGAGATTCCGGTCTGTGTCTGGCTTGAAGATGCCGGCGCTCACAGATGAGTTATGGTTGATTCACCAACAATTTAAACTGGATTATTTACTGTGTGTGGTTGATTGTGTTCATATTTTGATATAATTTATGTGAACGTATTTGTATTGGTTCTGAAAATTTGAAATGAAAATGAACTCTTCTTTTGAGGCCTCAAATATGCTGGTAAGTTGAATGCAGCAGCTACTATATGTAGCCCTGCCATAATAATAATTATGTACTGGTACACCAAAGCAATATACTATTTATTTAATTTTATGTATTTTTCTGAACATAGATAGAACTGTCCTTGTGATCTTAGTTGAGTAAAGTATTTTATTTAATAAAACATGCTTTTTGATATGCTCATTGCAGACATGGGATCAATCCAATTCCGGAATTGGAATTGATGAGAAATTCCAGAATTGGGATTGCTTTTTTAATGGAATTGATAAATTTGGAATTGAAGTTTGCTACAAAAAAATTAAATCCACAAATTAATTTACCATTTAATTTTGTAATTCAGAAATATTTCTTCTATGACAATCCCATACTTGGAATATAAACTACTCGGAGTAGGTACTCGGAGTACCTGCTCCGAGTATCTACTCCAATCAATGATTGAAATAGGTAAAAATGGTATTGGAATTGATAAAATTGGAATTGTCTGACTCGTTGTACTTAAAATGTGTAATATATTTTGATGTTATATACTTACAGTACCTCCTGATCAACCGCAGATAGAAGGAAGTAGTAATGGCTCCATTGTTAAAGTACCATACCAACAAGAATCACTTAGTATGACATGTTTATCAACAAATGGCAAACCTGCATCTGAAATAAAATGGTTTGTTAACTTTTATTATGTAACAGTATTATCTAATTATTTGGGCAGATCATTTATGCATTAATTTAGCTTTTAATAAAATATTTTGCAACCAAAATATATACTGGTGGTTGATATCTACATGATAATGTTAATTGGAAAGTTGAACTATATATATATATATATATATATATATATACCTGACATTGCCCCTTTTTGATAAGGATTAACATACTGTACTTTCAGTGAGATTATAATTTCTAAATCATGGGATCCATTATTTTGCGCTCTCCCATAAAATGTTTAAACAACTAGTTCAAAATCAGAAATTTCCATGTTTTTAAATATCAGTGTTATGTTGGCTAGTAACATGTTTTGCCAATCAGAAATGTCATTAGTTGGGGTTAACTTCAAATTATTACACAATAATTGGAAGTAATATATGTTAGTTGTCTTTATATTGCTAGTAGTTACAAATAAAACATTACATGGTTGCGTTCAGTAATAATTTGATCCAGAATTATTTCTATTGCCAGGTATCGTAATGATGAGTTAATGAATCCAGAAGAACATTCCATTGTTTACACTGTTGAGGTTTTGGCCGATAAACGACAGAATGCCAAAAGTATTCTCACATTCAAGCCCCGCGAAGAAGACAATGAGGCAACCTTTAAGTGTGAGACCATTCATAAAGCTCTGACAAGACCACTCGAGACGATGGTCATGCTCAGTGTGATGCGTATGTTGAACCTTTCAAATTGGTTTATTTTTCATTAATCTAACTCCAGTGCACACGCAACACCTCCCCCCCCACACACACACAAACAAAATAGGCAAGACCATTTCAAAATGCGGATTCTGGATTTCTTATGCAACTTAGTTTACATAATTTTTCATATGATATGATTTGAATTATAAACGCACAAACAAGTCATTTAACTTGACTTCTGATGTCTATTCTGTTTTGACTTATGATATGAGATGGGCTAAACTGATGCCTTCACTTCAATGTTATTGTTAGGTTTAACATTACAGATTGGGAAAGTTGCAAATTGAGGCATGCCATTATCAGCAGTTCTTAGTTGGTAAATTTGTTTGTGAATAATCTGCAATCACAACTTACATTAGGTAGATTTGGCAGATCCTGAGGTCATTGGTGGGATATTGGTTGATATCCCTAACTCCCCTGGATTCCTTCCTTACTGGGTTAACTAAAGATGGCGAGTGTTTTATTATAACGATGAGCAGTGTCTTGTCATATTACACTTGATGAATCAATTTATTTAAAGAGTCCAGTGACCAACTCTCAGCCAGAAACACGTCACAACACATGCACATGAATTCCCAGAAGATCAATGGAGGGTGAAGTTGGATTATACCACCCAAATAAATATTCACTGTCTAATATTTAACCAGCACACTGTAAGCCCCGGTACTATATGATACTAAACCAACCTGATTTGTTAGAACTACACAACCCTGACTGTAACACTTCGACACACTGATTGAGTAATGTGTTTTTTTATTAGGGCCTAAGCACAACATGTTACGATCTAGCTAATAGCAACTGCTTTGGTATTGCTGACCTACAAAAATGTTGTCTTGTAATACTGAAAAACATAGAAAATACTTGCACCTGAAAAAGGTTTTTACAGAATTAGTCATGCTGTATGGGCCTAGTTAAATATTTAGTTTTGCCATTGCTACACTTATCGAAGTTAATAGAAATATAGATACATTTTATTATATATATTATTATATATATATATATTCAAGTAGTGAATGTTAAGTCACAATTTTGTTAGATTTATGAACATCAAGAAAATCTGTGCCCATACCTTTATTATATGTAACCTTAAAGACACAAACACACACACATACACATGCATACAAGTACACATATGCAGACAAACGAAGTATTTTCTTATATATAGATAGTATTAGGCATTACACATATTTTCACATATCGATTATCATTGAGAATAATCTTATAACATCTGATATTATTGGTACAGATCCTCCAAATGAACCAGAGATAACCGGATATACAAATGGTCAGGTGATCCAGACAAATCACACATTGAAACTTGTCTGCGTGGCTCGTGGTGGAAACCCACTGGCACAGGTGTGTAATTAGCACAGAACTGATTAACTGAATAGAACTTGGGCATTACACTGCCAAAAGATCTCAATGGAAAACTTTTTGACATCTAACATAAACAATAATGGAACGCGGGAAAGTATGAAAACATATCTGGTCGGTAATACTTTTAATTAGATCATTTTAATTCATTTATAAATTTAATATTTTTGTAAAGTATAAAATATTACTGTAGCTAGTTTTAATATAATTATTCTATTATTATCATTGTCTAGGTTTATTGGTATAAGAATGGCCAAGGACTGGATTTCTCCTATGATTTTGGTGGTAACAAGGCGGAGAATGACTTGACTTTCTTAGTCGAGCCAACTGATAATGAAGCTGTGTACAGGTGTGAAGCATCAAATCTCGTCACGCCAGAACCATTATTTGCTGAAGTTAAGCTAACCGTTCAGTGTAAGTATTGTTTGAATGTAGATTTTGCTGTGTAACATTGTGAAGAAAAAAACCTAGTTTTAAACAACTCTCTTCTGAACTTGAAAGCATCCTTTGTCTGTTGTATAGTTTACTTTCTTTAAATAACAGAATAATATTTACTCAAACAAAACAAAATAAAATACTAAATCTCACCATCACCTGTTGGCTGACTATGTCTATAAAATGTTTGATGACTGTGTGTGTTAAAAAAATATTTATTGGCTGTACATTTATAAAGTATTTGTTGACTGTGTTTATAAAGTATTTGTCATCTGTGTTTATCAAGTATTTGTTGCAGGGCCAGAAAAATCTGTTTTCAATTCAGTTGCCCCATGGCAAGTAGATTGGAAATGAACTTGCCCAACAAATTTTCACCTGATCCAAAATTATCATTTATTTTTAAATCTGCTATATTTCATCTGCCTATATTATATATAAATATATATTTGCAATAAAATTCAACAAATAGAGAAGTGTATGATAAGAAATGCTTATTTAGTGAAGCCCATTGCTACTTTGCTTTAAATAGGTGATGTGTTGTCTTAAGCCGAGATTCCATATATGCGAATCAGAATGCGACAAAAATGGAAAATAAGTCAACGTACAAGGGACAAAACGGATTGCTCCATGTAGCAATTGGTGCGAATCGGATGGTTGAATCCATATTTTTACATCCTGTGTCATACAATTCTGGATTCAGCCATCTGATTCAAGTGTCCAGGCAGGCTTTCCCAAGAAAAATAGATCAGAAAGTGAGATGGGTGTCCAAAACACATGGCTACCACAATGTCACATATGCTACCGCAATGTCATATATGCATGCTGCTTATATGGAATCTTGGTTTTAAGCCAAGATTCCATATGCAGTACATGCTATGCGAATCTGACAAAACAATGGAAAACATGTAAATGTAGGAGCGTGATTGTATATGTGCGACAAAACAGCTGGCTAAATCCAGAATTTTACTATCCAATTCGAGTGTCCAGGCAGGCTTTCCCAAGAAAAAATAGATAAGAAGGTGAGAGGGGTGTCAGCAACACATGGATACCACAATGTCACATACCATGTATATGGAATCTCGGTTTTAGGTGCAGTTATCACTCCAGTCAGCTTTGCATTGCAGATTATAAGTTCAAGTACGCAGCAGGAATTTTTTTTAATTAGCTTGCTCATCAGGCATATGGACACACATAGTTGGTGGATTTTCATCTCAAAAATCCACTTGGCAAGTGATTGCTGATCTGCACTAGCCCAGCATGAAAATATACTTGCCCAGGGTTTCCGGGCAACCGATATTTCCAGCCCTGATTTGTTGACTGTATGTTATAAAGTATTTGTTGACTGTTTATAAAGTATTCGTTGCAGACATGGGGTCAATTCAATTCTGGTATTGAAATTGATGATCAATTCCAGAATTGGAATTGATTATTTAAGAAGAAATGGAATTGGAATTTATAAATTTGGAATTGGAATTGAAGTTTCCTACAAAAAATTAAATCCACAAATTAATTTACCATTTAATTTTTTAATTCAGAAATATTTCTTCCATGACAATCCTACTTGGAATATAAACTACTCAGAGTAGGTATTCCAAGTAGGTACTCAGAGTACCTAATCATGGTAAAAAGTAGTCAGTAAAAAATGAGATTTGGAATTGATACAATTGGAGTTGATAAATTTGTTGACCGTGTTTATCAAGTATTTATTGACTGTGGTTATCAAGTATTTGTTGACTGTGGTTATCAAGTATTTGTTGACCATTAATTTATATAGTAGTTGCATTGACAGCTGAACTGGATGAGGGAATAGGGTTAATTTTAAGTTATGAAGTTGTAAATGTTTTATTTTATATTTCTAGTCCCACCAAAGAAAGTGATGATCTCGGGCCAGGAGCATGCCAAAGCTGGAGAAACAATCAAACTAAAATGTGAGACATCCATCAGTAATCCACCAGCAGTAATATCATGGTTCTCCAGGGGACGACTCATTGACAGTATTATAACGAGCACAAAGCCCTCACCCAAGGTAAGACAGAGGGCTTCACTTAACATATACAATAAATACATTGGTCAAAACACACTGCTGTATTAAGTTAATATTTTAATTTTTTTAAATGTCATTCAGTCACAGAGATGTTGGCTTTTATTATCATACGTCATACATAAATTATCTAACATCACCATCTTACAATTAATTTAGATGCATAGTTAGTTCATACAGCCATCTCTAGTTCATTATAAATGAGGATATAAAAATGAATGAATGAGCATGTGTGATTGACAGATTATTTGATTGATTAGGTTAAGGGATTTGTCAGTCAGTCAGAGATTCAATCAGTTAATCAGTAAATGAGTCAGTGCATGAATAGTAGTTCACTCAGTCTGCCAGTTACTCAACTGACAGGAGTATTAATCTTGATTTCAGGGTGGATTTATAACAACATCAGAGATAGAGGTGACCTTGACGAGTAATGATGATCAAGTTGTCTATCAGTGTAATGGAAATAATGAAGCTCTGGGTCTCGGTGCCATGGATACTATATCACTGAAGGTTGTTTGTAAGTATGTTACCATGGTAATTTAAGGTACTAATCCAAAGGTGAGATTAAATGTTTAGCATTTCATTCAAATGCATACCTTGAAGTTAATAGGGTATATTAATATATATATATATATATATATATATACTTTGTTGCTAATTGTTCCTCCCCCCCAAAAAAAAAATCATAGTACCACAGAATTATATTTATTGTCATTGACATTCTGAAATGTAGAGTACAAATCCTGCTGTGTAGTAAACATTTCACCTTTGAAATGTGTTTGTGTATTTAAAACTCCAACCAACAAATATGAAGGTGCTGAGCATGGCTCAGCCGTTTATAACTGCTCATTATATGTCTGGCTATCTACATAAAGAAACTAAAGCATTAATCAAATATAATCAAATAAACCTGTAAAATTATTTCAATTACCATTTTTTTATTTTATTCAGATCCTCCAGGTCAGCCTACCATAACTGGTTACACGGAAGGTCGTGAGGTCACGGCAGGTCAGATACAAAGTATGACATGTCAGTCAATGGGAGGTAATCCTCCTGCCACTCTTACGTGGTGGAAAGGTTAGTAAACCCCTCCAATGCCCCCCAGCCACCGCAATCCAGATGAAGTATACTAGAAATAAAAGTTTTATGGAGTAGATTGATTTATGTGTACACTGTTAGTACATAGCTTCTTTGTTTATGATTTACCAATTAATTTTTCAGTCACATAAGTAGCAGATCTCTTTCATACACGCATGCAAATACATATGCACACACACACACACATACTAAGGTATGTCTCTTCTTCATTATAGGAAATGAGCAGTTACAAGCAGTTTCCACACGTAACTTTGGCCTCGTCTCCAGCCAGGTGTCATTTATCTTAAAGCCAGATGACAATGGAGCCGAGTACAGATGTAACGCCACCAATCCAGCGACAGCAAAACCCCTATTGGCTAAAGTAACACTACAAGTCAACTGTACGTTAGTTGTTTATTTTGACGGATTCTCTAAATCACAACACTATAATTACTTCCTGTATAAACCTATGTCAGATGCACAAATTAGTTTTTGGTAAAAGTTCTCAAAACATTTTAAGAATTCTGATCAAAATCATTTACAGATGAATAAAACTAAGAAGTAATATGTAACAATGTATATTACAATAATTTGGTGTATAACAGTATATAGTGTTCTAAAAAATTAGAAATACTAATTTAACAGCTTAATGGGGATATAGAAATAAATATTGCACATGTAAATTCACTTCCATTAATTTTTTTCTATATTTATGGTATATTTCACTCTAGAGCTTGCATTCAGAATTATTTTGATTCTTAAGAAACTATCTAGTATGAATGCCTGTTTATCTTAAAACACATCCACAAGTTAATGCAAATAATATGCACCCAAACTATTCTCTTTGTAGTTCCACCGAAATCATTAGATATTACTGTTCGACCTAAGAAGGGTCGCGTGGGTGAAAAGTTGACCTTGACCTGCAAAAGTGCATCGAGTAACCCCGCCTCGACAGTATATTGGGTAAAGGACGGTGATAAGCTGCCCAAGGGCATCGATAAGGGTCAGGTTGATGCAGATTTTGGTGGAAAGTCATCAGTCAATGTCCTCGAGCTGGTGCCAACTGTTGAAGACAATGGAGAGATATATGCTTGTAATGCCGAAAACATTCTGATAGAGCAAGCAGTCAGTGATGCTGTTACATTAAACATTCTCTGTAAGTATATACACATATATATATATATATATATATATATATATATATAGATGTTCATGATATATGTACAGCACTGAACATTGTTATCATCATGCGGGTGACAAATGTTTTCCATTAGATGTTATCCATCAGGAGGGCTAACTTGTTTTTATTTAAATAGGGTTCCTACAGCCTCTTGAAATTCTTGAAATCCCTTAAATATATTATTATAGGCTAAAAATATCTTGGAATATCCATCTTTCTCCAATAAACGTTCACACGCTAGTTTAGTTCATGACTTCTGTCATTATTGCAATTATATTTCTACCCTGAAAGATCCACCCATTTCATACCGCTGGTTAAGCATTTTCCTTGCCTTGTTTAAACTATGTTGAGATATTTATTTAAATAAAAAACTATGAAACGTGGACTTTCTCAAATTATGCACTTTTCGGTGTTTTAAAAAGAGAATTTATTCTTGTGTGTGTGTGTGTGTGTGTGGAAAGCTAACTAGAAAAAGTAAACTCCTGTGTGTCTGTCTGTCTATGCATTTCAGTGAATGTCAAAATACACACACGTGTGTGTGTGTGTATGTTATACATATGAAGCTATTTAATAGAATAGTTCCCCCTCAGATAACATGATTTAAATCTGTAATGCTTATAAAAGTAACCCCAAATCCCTTATATTTGATATCATAGAGATAAGGAAATAATCCTAATTATTGGAGAGTAGCCATTAAAGCTTCATCAAATGTCAAATGATGAGGTGGGAAGGAGAAAAGTCATGTGTTCTGACATCAGCTAGCACCAGGATCATCTAGCCATCTGGATCCAGATCAAGTCAGGTCACAGAAGCCTCTGGTTTAGCCATTCTTGTGACCTTACCTGACTTGTACTCAACCTATGACTTAATTACTACTAACTGACACTGTCACAGGTTTATTTACAAAAATCTGAAGGCTCAGTAGATACTTTTGTTACACAAGTACAAAACAACCTTGGCAATTTCATTATACAGTTTTGTTTATCCATTTCAGTAACCTACGAGTCTGTTTGCATCAGCTATATTGTAATATTCATAAACATGCACTTGTAATTGGATTAATAAATATGTGGTTGATGATGTTCATATTTTGACATCATTTATAATTTGTGTGAGCATATTTCTATTAGTCTCGAAAATTTGTAAAGAAAAATTGAACTGTTCCAACTTACTAATACAGCTGATATTAATATATGTTTATTTGGTTATAGATAAGCCTGTTTTTCCTGCTGATGCAGCCAAACAGTATGATATCACAGAGTTCCAACAAGGATCGATTAATCTAACGGCTAGTGGTAATCCGGGAAAGCTAAAGTACACCTGGTTCAGACACAGTCAGAAGATCATTCCGGGAAGCAGACGTAGACGCGACATTGAAATATCACACTTCAAGCAAGATGGCGGCGTTCTGGAGATTGAGAACATCACCCGAGAAGACACTGGAACATACATCATCATGGCCAGTAACACAGAAGGCAGCACTAATCATACCATTGTCATTAATGTGCAGTGTAAGTTGACTGGTGTCCTTACTCCTGCTTCACTGGAATATTTTAATTAACAGCTGGAAAATGTATAATTGATTCAGTGAATGACAAATGGCATAAAACCATTAAAAATTGACCTTCTTTAAATAAAATAATTAATAAGATGATCTCAAAATTCTGGAGCAGCCATGGTTATGAAGTTAGCTAAAGGTTTATTCATCCTAGTTCCAAATCACATAATCTGAATGTTACCGTGCTTTATTCTAGATGCGGCTCAGATTACACGAGTGTCGCAGAATGTGCTCGCTGACAAGGATGCCGATGCTAAATTAGAGTGTGTGGTCAATGCGAATCCACTGGATGCTTCCCACATCACATGGTCACGGGATGGATACAACATGTCCAGAACACAGACTGAGTTTGATGCCACAGGCAGCAGATCTGTGTTGATAATACCATCCGTTGTGAAGGAGGATTCAGGATTGTTTGTGTGTGTTGCCGACAATGGAATTGGAGAGTCACACGAAACATCAGCACAGCTTATAGTTAAATGTGATTAATACTATTCACTCACACTGTACTACAAGTGTGTGTGTGTGTATGTGCATGTGTGTGTGTCCCCAAAGAGTCATGATTAAATAACCAGGATAGTTGAAAAATTTGTCAGAGTTAGATAACCTGGATAATTAGCAAATTCTCATTCTCAAACAAAATATATAATATTACATTAGAATGCAGGTCATTTTTCTGTATAAGGTCATTCTGATTGTAGGTCACCTGTGTAAGGTAGTTCTGATTATGGGTCACCTTCTGTATAAGGTTGTTCTGATTATAGGTCAATTTCTGTATACGGTCGTTCTGATTGTAGGTCACCTGTATAAGGTCATTCTGATTGTAGATCACCCATATAGGGTCATTCTGATTGTAGGTCACCTTCTGTATATGGTCGTTTTGATTATAGCTCACCATTCTGTATAAGGTCATTCAAATTGTACAGCAATTAGAGCACTGTACTGCAAACCTCTAGCTTGTGTTTCATATTCAACTCATACCTGTGTTTATGGGCTTTGTTTCCTGAAAGAGTCTCCCCTCAGCCATATGAGTGTTAATATTTGATTTAATTGTTTATTGATAAACAAATGTGTATTTTTATTTGATTTGTCTATTATGAGTCTGACTGTTAGTTTTTTTCTTGCACTTTGTATGTGACAAGAGTGAAATTTGGAAAGTAATAGTTTCTTGGTAATATTCTTGGTAACTTTTGTTACTCCTGATGTGTGCGTTAGAACAGTAGAAACACTTGTTCTATGTAATTTTCAAAATTTAACTTGACCTACAGTCATTTTCTAAACTACATTTAACAGTTTATATCTTGTTTGGTATGCCATAACAGTATTTTATACATGTTCCAGATGCTCCAGAGATTGATAAAACTCCTACATATGGCAAAGCAGCTGCAGATAAAGGTGCTACAGCTACACTTATATGTAAAGCTGAAGGAGCTCCAGATGTGACAATTAAATGGAAAAGGGTGAGAAATTGTACTCTTAGTTATAATGCATCATAATGCTATATTTGTGTGTATAGACACCTAACACTGCTTATCAATATAACTGTGTATCTCCCTAGGTGTGTGTGTGTGTGTGTGGTGTGTGTGTGTGTGTGTGTGAAGAGGCACTGACACAGAATCACAAATTGTGAAAATAATCTCAGAATGGTTCATCAGTGATTTAATCTGAAGAATGACTTTATGCTGAGATTGTGTGTCTGTGTGTGTGTGTGTGTATGTGTGAAATATATATGATGTGTTGTTTATTGCTTAAACAGAATGATGTACCATTGGATTTAACTGGTACCAAGTATTCAACGGAATCAAAGAAACCTGGTTTAGTACAATATGAGTCATATCTGCTGATACACAATACTACCAAGTTAGACTATGGCCAGTACGAGTGTATTGCAACAAATGACCTTGGAGAAGACAGTCACATGATCACGCTGGATGGCACCAGTATGTACAGCAATGAGATCGAAATGTTTCCTATCATAGTAGGATCTAATTTGAGTAGCAAAGCATGATCCAGAATAATCTTGAGGATGTTATGAGGATGTTATTTTATTAGCACACAAATATGACTTCAGTGTGACATCACAATGAGTTTGTTCAAAAGTTTAAACATTCAGAAATATTTTGTCAACCTCCTTAGTTATTAGACTTTACCTTCCCAAAACACTGTCCAACTCGACTATCTAACAAAATGTGAAAACAAATATGACCACCATTAACAACAACTCCTATTACCTACAGTACTGTGTGATGTTTTATTGGGGTTTTTTTTTAAATTTGTTTTAAATACACTCAAGTTTCTTTAATTCACCTATCCATTTTATATATGAACACTCTACCATCAAATTGTCTGTCCATTTAATTTAGCATTCAACAAGAAGGACACAGTGAATTCACAATCACAGCCCTTAGTAAATGTTTCACACTTACTAAAAGATGTCTTTTGAAATTTGCTGGGTATTTAAAAGGCAGATGTTGTTGACGCAGCAGTGCTGTTTATTTGTATTAGGCAAACCCGATGCACCGTTTGATCTACAAGTAGTCGAAGCCACTCCTACCAGCATTACTTTGTCATGGAAGCCAGGTTTTGATGGTGGATCAACGCAGAGGTTCCAGGTTCGATACCTTGAAGTGGGTCAGTTAGAAGGACATAAATATGCTGATGTGGTACCAGTTGGAGCTACTATATATACAATCATTGGTCAGTACATTATGTCAGAGTTATCCATCTCTAAGTATTCAGAAGTATCCTGATTTATGTCATTGTGTATGATGTCTGGAAAGGTGGAAATGGTTTAACATTATATATCAGTCTGGTATTAATACCAATACATATGTTAATACAGGCACTACTTATTAGGTATGTTATAACTATGTTACGACTGTGGTCTGCCACGACATGTTACCGACAAATCAAATCATGTGCTTGGATAACATAATTTCAAATCTGTACTCATTCTGTATACTAATAAGTGGATTTATTACACATTGTTAGCATCTTTTATTTGGAAAAGGGTATATAATGTTGACATATAAAATATTACATAAAATGAAAATATCTTTAATCAGAAGCTGTCGTATTGAAAGTTTGAGAGTGGATATAAAATATTTATATAATATACTGAACAATTTTAGAACAGCAGAAAAACAGCAAACAATTGTATTTCAAATCTTATTATATTGTATAGAATATCATAAAAGGTTTTCACTCTTCCCATGGTTCACAAGCGCGATGTTCAGTAATGTGTCTTTGATATTTCATGTGTTCAAAACGTTTGATATCATCTAAAAATACTGCAGGGAAAAGTTTTTAGGTCGGCTTAATGGACGTTACTACCATAAATCATGATATTCTAGGCCTAAATATGACCTTGGCTTAATGGCAGGGACTTTGCGTTGTCACAGTAGTAGTAGTAGTAGTAGTAAGAGCAGGTTATATAAATTTGTATTTATAAATAACTATCCATCGTTAAGAATGATTTATTTAAGCCTTACATGTATTCTACTATAATACGTTAGGTCTCAAGCCAGCTACAGAGTATGTTATGGACATTAGGGCCATCAACAAGTTGGGAGAGAGTGGATACCAACCACATCCACTAAATGCCAAATCAGGTTTGTACACAGACTGTCGAACAGTGAATTATTCGTTAATTGGGTGAGTGAGTGAGTAAGTGAGTGAGTGAGTGAGAATCCATTTTTTACCCTGCATTTTCATATCCATTTAAGTAAATAAATGTACACTTAAACCAAATTAACATTAAGTAAAAATTATCATCTCCAAAAACTAGGTTACCTTTGACTCAAGCTTACAGATAACATTTGCCTATTTTTATGTGTTGCTATGGATATATTTGTTCTTATTGTGTGACTGATTTGTAGCCTTTTTGGAATGCAGTCATGATGGTATGATAGTCAGCATTAAATCAGAGGCTCCGTGTTCTGTAGAAATATTATGAATTTTGGCTTTAGATGCCTTTCCTCGTGAATGTCTGTAGATGCAATTTTCCTCTTACATGTGATCGCTACAGTTATTGGTCTAGTTTACAATAGGTAACCTGTTATTGTAACATTGCTAATTATAACATTGCTAAATTTAATCTAACATGGTCATGGTATGATTATCCCGAACAATCATATGTGGTGCATGATTTGTCACTTATTGCCACAACTGAGTCACTATAGAAGGTAACTGTTTGATCTAAGAATCGCTGTTGAATGTATATAATGAATCAGTCAAAATGGTATTATTTCTGCCATATTATTATTATTTTGTTAGTTACTTTCCTGGAATATGTCTTCTTGGTCTTTTTTGACGCCAGAATCTGACACATAATTTTTGTTTACAATATTTCAGCAATGTTGAGTGAACAACAGGCTGATGAGGTTCCATTAATTATTATTCTTGTTGTATCCATTATTGGTATGATACTTCTTGGACTTAATGTCCTGCTGATACTTTTCTTCATCAGGAGACGAAGAAAAAAACTTGAGAAAGGTACGTTGCGACAGACGCGATGATATACTTCTATTACAACTGTTTCTGGCTCGAGTGTGTAAATAATGTTGTTTCCAAACTTGCATAATAGGTTTCTGAATAATTTGGTTCTTTTAAATGTAATATTCTTATTAGTTTATGTGTAAACATGGCTTATTTACTGATCAATGTTTGTCTTAGAAACTACATATATAGTATGTGTAAACAAGAAAATCTCATAGGATATGTTCATGATTGTTCAACCAAACATGCATCACCAACTAACTGATTAAAATTCCATTAATTTAACTTTATCTTACATATGATATTCTTGCTTTGGAATTCCAAAATCATCCACCCTGTTTTATTTTGCAATCCATCAAGACTTCCAAACTAGATTGCTCTTCTACATAAAACATTATCCTCATCTTATACAAACGTATTTATAAATTTGAGGTAATTCACCAGACCAGCCAGTCAGATCTTCTGTCCATTTAATGATGAACTTTAGTATTTGATTGCACGTTACAAATTCCGAGTAGTTTGAAACAAAATGGACTGACTCTAATCCAGTTTTTATATCTTGAAAAGTTTAAACTAAACAATTTGTTTACAGGCAATTTGTTAGCACTTTAAAATTCTCAATCAGTATTATAGAGATTGTTATGAAATACATGTTTGAGCAATATGTCTTACAAAATAAAAATGAAATAGAATATAATTCCCTGAAGCACCCACACCCCTAAGCTGAACGTTAATCCCCTATTATAAACCACTTTTAAAAGGTCATGTGCTGTAGTAATAATACATGTTCAACTTCCTATTTTCAACTTGTTGAAACCTTGATTTCCCCGCCCCCCCCTCAAAGAAAAACATAACTAAATTAATCCCTTTATTTATAACCATCAATAACATATTTCTTAAAATTATAATAATTGTATCCAACCAATTAACAGCATCAATCAGTTGAAACTGTAGCCATTTATGTGTTTGATAAACCAGTTACCAAGTTATTGTTTAAATATTTTTACAAGACTGCTTATAAAATCATTTTAATTTCTCATTTTTTCAGATTAATTTAAATGTGCATTTTCAATATAAATGAATACATGAACAGTTGCTAAGTATGTATTTCTCAGTTTAGACCAATTATATAGGTTGCTGGCAGATGTTAGAAATTCGTTGTCTCTTGAAAATTTTAAATCCGTCCTAAAAAACACCTGTTCATAAATATTATCTTTAAAATCTGTAATGGGATTTTTACAGACATATTATTTGGGGTATTATTATTTTATGTATTATTTGAATGGCTCTTGCTAGTAAGCGCGCTTTATTAAATATACATTATTATTATTATTAATATATAATGAAGTATAATGTATATTATATATGATTTTTTTTTAATGATTGTTTAGATGAGGGATCTAGTATTACTAACACAGTAGAGATGTACAATGCTCCAACGCTAACTGATGATAGTAAGAGTATAGCGACGTATGATAGGAGAAGCTTTGATGACTACCAGGATGATTATGGCAAGCCATTTGATGTAAGTACTTATCAAATATGATTATGGAAAGACATAAATATTAAAAAGCCATAAATATTAGAAAGTCATAATGTATCAAGATTTAATAGTAGCCAAGGCTGATAACAGAATGGTTCAAAGTTAACTTTTGTCTGTCTGTCTGCCTGTGTGTGTGTCTCAGTGAGTGGCAACAAACACACACATTGATTGATATATTTATTCATTGATTGATATATTTATTCAGCAAGCATTTACATAATATTAATACCATAATAAAATAAATTCAAATACATATATACAGTTATATGCTTGCCAAGGTGTCACATAGGCACTAGAGCTGTCTACCTGTGACACCTCTGTTGTAATTAGTGATGAGTGACAGAGGCACTGTAATTCAACAGGAGAGGGGAATATGTCACAAAATACCAGGATAAATACACTACAGTTGTGACAATTGTGGGAATGGAAGCTAGGCACGGCTCAGTGACACACACACACATATGCACACACACATACACACATGCACTAACTACAATATTTAATATAAATATGTTTAAATTCATTTCACATGAAGAAGTAACTGGTGTGTTATGATCATTATTTGAGAAATAAGACATCAACTATTACCATTTACCAAACTGAACAAAATAAACATTTTAAATTAAATTTCACTAAAAAAAATTTAAATATAAATATATCTAAGTAGTGATCCAGTAATAAACTCTGTCACTTATTTTACCAAAAGAATTGAGACCATATTTTCAAATGATATTTTTTAGGATGATGATGAACTGCGCAGATTCCTCGGCCCTTCAGCATATGGGACAATGGATGCCATGGGTCCTTATAAAGGACCAGAATACTATGGACCAAATACTAATGAGTACAGTCCACCTCCTGGTGCTAACAAGATGCCACCATACAGAGATGACATTTATATGAATGACAAGATGGCACCAGAGTCTGTCTATGGGCAACCTCTCCCTCCACTTCCTGGTTAGTCCTATTATGTGAGATTGCCTCACTAGTTTACTTTGGTTAGCTACAGGTAAAAATTTTGTTGCCTACAGATTATAATATTTGACTAATGTGTATAATTGGCTGGTCTCATTATAAAGTGTAATTTTGTACAATAACTCAAATATGCCAAAACCTAAATATTCATCAAAATCGGTTTGGGGGTTTCTGTACCTATTTTTTGCACGAGTTACTTTTATAAAATGGCTACTGTTCAAAGCATGTTAGCATGAAGTGATATGATACTGATATTGTGTTCTGTTAGTATTGCACTTGGTAAAATGATGGCCCAAAATTGTTGCCTTTTTACAAAGCATATATGTTACTGGGAAATTAATCAAAAAAAGTTTATTTAACAAAATATTTGTAACCATGTACATTGTGAATGTGGATTGACTCACTAATGAATCATCGCAAATTTCTTTTCAGGAAACCTGGAACCCTTAAATTTTCTACCTTATCTACATATAAATTGTACAGTTTATCAGTTATCTCTAAATTTATTAATAATACATTATTAATTGGATACATATGTATATAAACTCCACCTACCTCAGTAATGGGTTCTATATCATTAGAGGGTTTTCCTTTTTTCTATGTATTCTATTGTAAGCACTGGAATATATTTAATTTGTATTGTTCATTAGGTGGCTATCCTAGTAGTTCTTTGCCCAGGGCTCCACCTGGTGGCTATCCAGACGATGATGATGACTATACCGATCAGTTACGAAAAATGCAGATGAGTCTTAATGGACCGATGGTAAATATCTGTAATATAACAAATATTATATAAATGATTGATTTTTTATTTGGTGATCGACATAATATCTGCGCTGTTGATTTCAGATTTTGCAGACTAATTATACTTAGTTTTGGAAGGGCTAACAAATACTAACACAGCACCATTAAAGTTGCAAGACGATGAGAATTTATGAATATTAAAGTATCATTTAATGACTCATATACTGGAATCATAACAGAGCTGATTGAGAGCTGACATAACAATTCAATTAATTTTTAATCACTTACCAGCCTGATGAATCTGGAGATGTTTATGGTTCTCGTCAACCACCACCACTACCACCAGCTCGTACCTAGTAGCCATACTGGTTTGGATAATGTTGATGGTCATCCCGCTGGTCCACCCGTTCCATCCCGTAATTACGCGCCTGCTGATGTGCCACGCTACACTGCCCCACCTGGTGGTAAGTTATAATTGTAGTAAAACCTCTTCTTGTGACCACCCACCTTAAAAACATCTCTGTACTCATTGAACATCTAAAGAATGTTACTGTGTGGAGGTTTTCTTTTCAAAACTGTACCGACACCCTAGAGACGAGATCATATCATTGCAGTGGTCCCGCAGTTTCCATATACGATTTAAAAATGCATTTACGTAAATGTTATTGTATATTTATGTTTGTGGAAATTGTACAAATAATGAACAGTTCATTCATTCACATATGTACAGCTGATTCTTCTTTTCTTCCCAACACATCAGGTACAGCTTATGGATCACTGCCTCGCTCACAGGATCCTCTACCAACATCATCTGAGGATATGCGAGGACACTTGGTATAAAAACAACAAGTTTTGCTGAGCATCTATTACAAAAACAAATGATGGCGTGCTTTCGTGTAAGATTAGGATATTTATCATCACTGTGAAGTGATGATCATCGTTTTAATGATGATGATGATGACGATGATGATGTCTGAACCAGTATATCTAATAAACATTCATTTGATATAGAATTCATCATATTCTGCTTTGCTGATTCAGAATGAAGAGCTAAACATTAGTGGCGATTTATTGTTTTTTTTATAATCGGTTCCGTTTTCCTTTATTGTGAATGTTGCAAATTGACACCTTGTCGGTTGTGATCCTGCGTAATTTATGAATCTCACAGCATTTGTCAGATAGCTTATATTTGTACATGTCTTCATGTTGATACATTTCATCCATCTTGCACCCTGTGGCCAGTATGAACTGTATATAAGATACCCGAGTTTTATCCAATGTTAAATATGCGAGATTGTTTATGTTGTGTGTGTGACAGTAGATTAGTCTGAAAATTAGATCTGTTTTAGATGTACAGAAATTGCTTTGCCATATGATCTAGTTATTTTGTATTCTTCTAAAGATCGGAATCCTTTCGATGGTAACATGGTTGGTTTGCAGTTGTGCCAAAGATATTTATTGTCTAATATCATGCACGCACGCATGTGTGCATGCTTGCGCGTGCACACACACACACACAAAAACTAGCTTAATATTTCATATGGTGGCTTTGCTTAATATATATTTATACCCTCTGCCTTATTTGAGTGTGGTATTGGTGTGTATTGCTATATATTCTAAAACATGGCTTAAAAATTTGACAATCATAAAATTGCATTTCTTAAATATTAATATAAATTTACAAATATGCAGTAGTCATATTGTATTTTTTAATTTAATACACACAGAAAGAGAGAGAGAGTAACAATTATATATAAATTCAAAGTGCCTTTTGACATGCTGCTAAAACACACACACACATACACACATTTGTATTATATCATTATGTTATAACCATAATAAATACTGTATAATTCAAAATGTTACAATGGAAACTGCTGATTGTAGTGTGTGTGTCTGTGTGTTTGCATGTGCTCACATGCCACCTTATATGTATACATGTCAATATATATATATATGTGTGTGTGTGTGTGTAGTATGTAAAAGTGTCATATATAATTGTACTATGACCTCTGTGTAAACCATAATAAATATATTTTATTGTCAATTTTTTATTTAATTAAAATATAGTCTGGTATCAACTTGTGTAATGGCATTAGATGTTGTTTTCAACAAATTTAGTTAGAGAGATTCCTCGTTTTGTAGTTTATGATGATTACTGCTCCAACTAAATTATTTCAAAAACAAATAGAGAACAGTAAATTATATAATTTCAATCATAAATTGATAATTTATTTCATTATCTCAATCCTATAAATGGATATTCAGATGTACAAGAATTCATTGAATTGTGAGGATTATCTACGTAGACAAAAAAGAAGTTTCCAGTTAGTGTGCCTCTGTCTATTTCACTATCTAACAAGAGTGACCTGAATGTCACACTGTCAATTTATACCATCGAGCCGAGCCGTGGTGGCGCAGTTAGAGCGTACGACTCGTAGCCGAAGGGTCGTGGGTTCGAGACTCCGGGGGCTGCAATGCCGTCACGTCGCGGCTGGTTCACTCATCCATAGAAATGAGAACCTGACGAGACGTGATGGCTTCGCGCATTTAATGACAACATGCGTTGTATGGTCCCTTGGGAGTTGAGATGCGTGCTGGGTGAAAAGTGGTCTGAGTCGGGAATAATAATACTGTACAGCGCCTCAGAAGAGGGTTACCTGCTTCTGGCACTATATAAAGAAACATTATTATTATATTATACCAGCACTCAAAATGTTGCGAGCTCAAAATGAATCCCTGAAGAGTCTCCATCTGGCGTTTGGTCTGATCGATCCGATCCTCCTCGGCACCAACTACGATACGACATACCCATAGACGACAAGAGCTCGCTCACTTCCGTTATGCAATCTTAAATGAAATTATTTCCTTCAGAAACATTTCAGAGCAAAACAAATAATAGAACCAGAATTATACATAAAAATTAACATTTAAAAGTAAATGCATTATTAAATGATATAATAATTACAAAATTTCTTCCATTGCATCAACAGCGTCGAAAAGAATCGAGCTCATTGGAGCACCAAGTACAGGGGTTGGGCAAACTTGGAGTGGAAACTTGGGAAGGATACGCGAGTCTGAAAAAGTGAGATTTCAAATGGTGACGGAAAGAAACTATGCTATTTGATCACTTTACATGTTCGTGGAGTGAATTCCAAAGAGCAGGGGGAGCAATTGATGTGATAATAAATCGTTAGGAAACAAGGAGTTAAAGAGACTTTATAATTTTGTTGTGTGGCTAAATGTTTCAACGTATGGTCATGACTGCTCCCCCCCCATCAAGTTGCATCTTCACAGTCTGTTCTTTACGAACAAGAATAATGCACCGGTTGACTTGTAATTAAACGTACGAATTTCATTTGCTATATTTTGCTATTTGTTCCCCGTCTGAATTAATATGGAGCTAACATCTACTCGGCGAAGGATTACCGTACTGAAGTTCGGCACACTGACAAGGCCATATGTTTCTTATCTGACCCATTAACAAAACCTCTAATTGGACGTTGTACTTTAGGCATAGATAGTGTTATCTATAGTGGTAATACGCCATAGATAACAAAGCTCATCGCTTGGTAATAATCACGTGAATTGCTTCTAACATTAATGGCCGGCCGGTGGGTGTGTGGTCTTTACCGATAAAATATTCTGAATATTCCGACGCTTCACTGAAATGTTATGCTGTTTGTATGGATATTCAATGATAGCGTAAGGTAGGTAGGTGTATGTTGTATACAATACAGTGCTACCTGTACTTCAAGGGGAGTTAGATATATGATAGAGAGGGGGGGGGGGAGAAAGAGAATTACCCAACTACCTGTATATTCCACCTGTATATTCCGGTAACCTGATGTTAACCTGCTACTGCTTCCAATGGTGGCTAAATATATAGGCTGTTCATATTTTGGCTATTGCAGCCAAATATTGATGACTAAAAATAACATTTTGAGGTAAATAATAAAGGGGATGTCTGTCATTTCAAACAAACAGATGAAGATGTTCAAGCGTAACATGACATAAAGTGATGATCAATTGACTGCCAAATGTCACAATCTACAATAAACCGTGTACTAGCAGCAAGAATGTTAGCCAAAGTAAATATATAAATTATGTCATACAGAGTCTGTTGCAATGAGATTTTACACGGAACTTTTGGCCTGAATACGAACTAAGCACAGAACCTTCTGAATATTTGTGTAGATTTCTTGTTTGGCCATTTGAGATCTGTTTCAGCTAAATTGTATCACCGTATCACTAACGTGAAATTAAAAATTGATCTGTGAATAATCAAATGATACCGCACAGAAAAATAGCCAGTCAGTAAACAAGAAGATAATTAAGCCATGAGCTTGATTAGCCGTGTATACATACTCCTAATCTACTCTAACATTATATGATAATGACAGCCTTCTTGTGGGTCATCTAGTAGCGGGACATCTGAGAATTATAATATCAGAGTGGGTTAAGAAGTACACGGAGTTTCACATCAGAGTTCTTATAGCAAACACTAAACGGCCGACGTATGGAAGACGACTTACTGTCCACATGATATAAGCAAGATGTTCATTTTATATCTAGCTGAAAAATATAATTATATATATATATATATATATATATATTATAACAGGCATGTCACGCAAAGATTCGTGCCAAAGCAGTGTGCTAGAGGTAACACAGAACACAGTTGACGAACCAAAAACCAATGGAAAGGAAGAAGTCAGATCTAAATCAGCAAGACGAAAGGCGAAAACCTTTCCTTTGAAATCAGTCAACAAGAATGTGATACCACAAAGGCCTACATGTGACGGCAATAAAGCGAGCAGTAAATGTTCCAAGCACGAAACCTCTCCCGGCGTCGACGACAATCGGGGAACCATTCAGAACAACCCATTTTATGACGGGATAATTTATTTTCACGCGCCGTCTGAAAAGATCAGATGTCCCGTTCAAAATGCCGATGCTAAATTCATTAGTTCAGTCAGCAGATTGAATGGGCAGCACTCGACGACTGCCACTTCCATGCCAACGGATTCTCAGCAGCACTCGAACGCAGAAAGGAGACTTTTTAGTGACCACGACGCCCATAAAGGATCAGTAACATCGTCGCGAGAAGATTCTTCTAGTAGCTCAGAACGAGAGAAAGTTGACTCAAACACACAGCAGGCATATGAAAATATGCTTTCCAAAGGACATATTACGCCAGGAAAGGTAACTTAAAGTTGCTGTGACCTATATCATGAGCACTGAAATTAGTGGTTAGTGTTTCTAAGTATTTGCTTTGGGTTGTTGTTTTTTTAGAAATTGCTGTACACAAAACCAACGTTTTATTCTATCAGGTTTCGGAAGCGCCTGCTCTTCCAAAGCCAAAGCCTCGAAAAACACGACAACGTAAACAAGAGCACGAAACATCCATTTCTTCGACGCCAGAAGTAAGCATCGTTGTGGCTAAATCCGTACAAAACGCAGAACGTCAAGAGCTTAACGGTAAGGGTTCTGGGTTCGAGGAAGACAACAATGGAACTAATTCGTCGAAAGAAAAAAACGGACGAAGGGAGGCAAAACATCTTTATGACGTTCCGCCGAAGGCGAGGAAGCCTCTGGAAAGGTCAATGGCTGTTGATGTACCGCTATATGACAAACCGAAGCCTCCTAGAAAGGTTCCCCGGGACAAAGGTAATCGTGATATGACGTCGTCTATGGATGACAGGCCCGACGAGATATCAAAACGAAACGAGACGGCACAGTCTGCGGATGACGTCACACCCCTGAATACCGTAATTGTCGACCGGCGCTATTACGACTACATGTGCCAGTTCAGACGGGACGACATCGATCCAGTACAGAAAGTGTGCCACGTGGAGGTTAATCCCGTACGCGACGGCTGTGATGACGTCGAAGTCAGGTTCGTCCGAGCCGAGGCAGGGAATGCCGCCGAATGGCAGCGCCAGTTCATAGAGACGTACGAGCGCATGAAAGAGGAACTGGTTATCGAACGAGTCGATCTGACCGACATAGACAACACGAGGCGGTACAGGGACGACCTCGAAAGCCGCTATCCGTGCTTATTTCGCACCGCGGGTAGTGCCATAGACATCGTATGCGAGCGGCGAGCTTTGGCCGGCATACGAACCCTAACCAACAGTCGTAAAGTGAATACGAAGAAGCAGCATGCGGGACTGCCGGCGGGCTATGATATAGCGGGTGTATTCTACGTCTACCTCTACACGGGCGACTTGACCAGACTAAACGTCGATGTCGTGGCATTTGGAACCGACGAAGGCCTTCGACACCAGTTCGGTGTAGCCAAGGCGATGGCCGAAGCTGGGGGATGTAAGCTCGTCCAAGCCTGCGCCGACCACGTACGGAAGGCTAACATCCAGACATCGGATGTTATCAGAACAACAGCGGGTAAGTTATGGTCTTCGAGTGGAAAGAACTTAATGCCATCGCATAACGCGGGTCCAGATATGAAATAAATATGAGTAACCCTAAACACGCAGAGGGGCCCAGGGACCGCCCATAGCCCTGAATGGCTGATGGGGAATTGACCCTATTCAGAGACGAGGGGGGATGGGTGGCCCCCTCAGTCAGCCTTTAAATAATAATAGCTTAAAGCTTTGTAGGGCTCCTCCGTGGTCTAGCGGTTGCGTGTTGGACCACAGATCACTACCGCCCGTGTTCGAATCTCGGCGTGGGCATATCTGAAGGTTGTTTCATCTTTGACTTCGCTTCATTACCCTTGGAGGTCGCTCGGCCCATTTAGCCTACCATGTGCACAAAACTGGCCGTAAAACACCGATCATGAGTTTAAAGCTTTGTGGTTTGTACTCGCAATCCGTTGTTGCCATGTCAACCACAAACCGTATCTACAAAATGAACTCGTCTCTGATCCGTTTCGTTCGTTCGTTTCTTTTATTTTTATCATGAAGGAAATCTCCAGTACAAAGCTGTTCTACACGCCGTAGAGCCTAGATGGCCGTATTGCGGAGATGAGAATGCGCAGAATATTTGTAGGATTCAGCTCTTGCAGATGTTCGATAGTATCTTGGTGGCTGCAGATAGAGAACACTGTCGGAGCGTTGCACTTTGTCCCGTCAATTCAGGTATATTATTTATATACAATGACACGCACGCACGCATCCATCCACCCGTACAACACACGCACACGCGCACACACGCGCGTACATCATTTGCAAAGAAAGTATCTAGTTTAATCCACGACTCTGGATATAATACGTAAACGTGATTGGTTCTCGCCGTTTTTAATTACGACTTTCGATATAGCGTTACTTTTGTCTCTCAAATGAAAGAGTTTTAACTGTAAACATCAGGAAAACGTAGATAAAATCAACAATACGCCATGTATTTAGTCATAATTGGTGCGTTTTTTCTTCATTTCTGTACTTAAGGTGTGTATGAAATTAGAAAAAAATCTCCTTTATCTCAGAATTATTTGTTTAAAAATAATTATACGAAACTTTCGTGATTACGATCGTGACGATTATGATGATAGTCGTGATGATGAAGACGACAACGATGATGATGAAGAGAAACTTTTTAATAGTATTCTTGTTAATGATGATGATGATGATGGTGGTGGTGGTGACAATAACGATGATCCCGTTAATGGGGATGATCGTGATTATCTCTTACTGTCTCCAGAACAAGACAATCCGCCTCCCGATGTGATAGCCAAGGCCATTAAGGACACTTTGCTAAACTTCGCACTGAAACAAAAGAGGCCGAAATTCAAAGAGGTACGTCGTTTAAACAAACGACTTGCTGTATAGACACACGCACGACACACACACACACACACACAATTACATATATATATATATATATATATATATATATATATATACATACACACATATATATATATATATATACAGGTACACATTGTCGACACCACGGATAGCGTCCAAACTTTGATTACCAACGAACTAGGAGAAGCATCTCGGATCCGGACAAAAAATGGTCAATACGTGGCGGTAGTGGGTCTACCAAAATCCGCTTTTACTCGGACTTAGTCTTAAAGCTAATAATTCCCGATACCGGATGTTAATTAGCGATCGTACCGATACGAGCAGCAGATCAACCCGGAAACGATCAAAGTCCATCGGACGACTACTCTGTGGCACCAATAAAAACAAATAATCGTGATATTTCTAATTAATTAAGATTTGTAAATTGTGTCAACATTTAGCATAACCCTAAGACTAAGAAAAGTTTATTGAACGTCGCGGTTTTGTACAACAATAAAAGATTAGCCGAAGTTATTAACCGTCAATGATATATGGTATGGAATATAAAAAGAAAGTAATACATGGTATGGTATATATACAACGAAGACTAGATGGTTATTGATATGAACTATTAGCATCCTTAAGTTAATTTGTTCATTATAATAAAGCCAGTCTATTCCTAATACGTTGTTAAATATTTTGTAATTTACACAATATGCAGATAGAACATTCACAATTGTTTGGTATCCAACTAGAAATTTGTCTCTTAAAGTCTGTAAATTCAAATGTTTTGACATTATTTTCCATTAAATTCCACAATTTAGCACCTTGATATGCAAACGAATTTGTACCATATTTAATAGTTATACGATTTGATAAAAGCATAGAATCAATCTTTCTTAATTTGTAATACGTTTCATAAGATAAAAAAATTATGCAAATAAATTGGACCAATTTTATAGTGGCATTTATACACTTCAACAATAAGTTGTCTCATACGCTGTACATAGGCAAGAGGTATTGTTGATTTTTCTCTTAAACTTTCATAAGACTAATTTAAATCTTCAAAAGTAAATCTAAGAACTTTTTCTTTGAATGAATATGTACACCAAGGAGTTTAACATTTGTTTGGTTCATTAGGCATATATCATTTACAATAATTGATTGATTATCAAATGAATGATTTTTTACCAAATAGTATCATTTGAATTTTTTCAGGATTTGCCTTCAGGCCATTTTGCTTATATCAACATAACATGTTATTTAAAATATGTACCATTTTATCTTTAACTTCATTAAGATTAGATGCATCACACAAGATTGTATTGTCATCAGCATAATTATATATATATATATATATATATATATATATGTATATATCACATTGTTCTCTGATGAGCACTAGCAAATCATTAGATAAAACATTGTAAGCAAATCACCTTTAACACCATTAAGTTTAACTAGCTGTTGGCTATTAGAAAAGTAATTCATTACAAGTTTGCATGCATCATGAGTAACACCATAGAAGTACATTTTTGCAATTAAAAGTCTGTGTTGGAGACAATCAAAGGCTCGAGTTAGGTCAATGAGAATAGCACATACAATGTTATTGCTGTCAACCTTAGATTTAGTATTTTCCACAAGACTTAATATAACAAACATAGTTTCAAAATAATGTTTTCATATATTTTTGATAATGTTGATAGAACACTGACTGGTCTGTAGTTACATTTACAAAGAATATCGTTTTTCTTATAAATAGGAGATACTTCAGCTTTCTTTGTTTCATTAGGAAATATGCAATCACACAAACTCCTGTTAATCATATATTGTATTGATATACTTAGATCATTGGCTTAGGTGGAATATTATCGCAACCTGTTGACTTTTGGATATTTAGTTTAGATAATTCATGCTGTATTTGATCACAAGTAACAGTATCATATATATATATATATATATATATATATATATATATATATATATCATAATATTGCACCGACAGGATATGATTGATGAATACAAGAATAATAATTTAAATAAGAGTAAATGAGCTTATAACTATTCAATTCTGAAGCACTAGATCCAAGTCTTCTAGTCGTTAACAGTTTGTTTCAGCATTCCAAAGAGCGCAATTCAATGTTTTGGCGTTTTATAACATGTCCCAGTGTTGTTTTTTTGTTTTTGTTGTAGTTGGCGGCCACGCTAAAAACAAGCGTACACATCTGATTGGCTGACTTCACAAGTTTTATGAACGACTTCTAAACACTTACAGATAAATCAGTTGTGAGACATTGCTACGAATATGTTATATCTTCCCCGATTCTTGTTATTTGTCGCCCTTCTCCATCCCCCCTAAAGGGGCCAAAGCAGTTGCCGGAAAAGTTTGTCCGATGTGGTGATATATTAGTGATACCTGGTTATGCAGTTTTTACAGGACTGACGAAACAAATTACAAGCCATAAGTGTAATATTTTAGACATAAAAATAAGCGTCGTTTCAGTCATTTGGTTTCGACAAACTACTATCAGAGATCGTGAGGTTTTCAAGGGAAAGAAGTTCCTTCTTTCAAACTTATCGGTAAGCTGAATCATAAATCAGGTGAACTATCGTTTAAAACAAGGTATTATCGGAAGTGCAAGGAAAACATCAGGTGCGAAGCGAAAAAAAGAAACAATAATGGAAGATATGTGAATCTCGAGGTTGGTTTTATTCTTAAGCAGAAGTCAAATGTTCATCGGTTGAAGGCAAGGACGTTAATGCATTTAAATAGTGTTCGATGTCAAGGAAGATGTCATCAGAAGTATTAATCTCTAGGTAGAAACATCTGGACCAGCGGAATGGGTTCTATTGTCACGAAATCGTGGAATGAAGTGGTCACACGCACATACACCCCACAAACACAGGTACGAGTCGAATTTGAACCCAAGGCCTGGAGGTTTTCGGCTGAATACTTTAGACACCGAATTATTGTAGCGACCTATCTAGTAAGTTGTAGAAAATTGGATTTCGAAAATGGTTGGTAATGTTAAATAGATATTCCAGGCCAGGATTGAGACACAGAAATACCAATCTTGCCAGAACTTAGAGTGTTTGTGTGTGTGTGTGTGTGTTTGTGCCTGTTTAGCAGTGTGGAATAAGGTACCGGTACAGAGAATTCAAGTTTGAATCGTGAATTCAAACTTTTGACGATCCACCAGGGTACTGAATCCAGAGAAACAACTTTTTCATCCTGAGGCATATGTGTAATGCCATCACCAGAATACTTCGTCACAATAACCTATCGGTATGATATAATATTTCAAATGGGTTGATTTGAGTTATTTAGCCTCAGTACTGGTCACATCAGTGGACCTACGGCCGAGGCTCAATTTCCTATAGAGAAACATTTCACAAAAACAGTCGTCAGACGGATTCGAACCCACAACGTGGAGATTTGCAGCGCAACGCTATAACTACCAAGCCATCGGAACGCCATAATAATACTTCAGAAGAAGGTGAGAAACCAAAAGTTTAAAATGATCACATAAATTATGTATTGAAATAATTAAACATTATTTAGTAAATTCCAAATGGTTGCTACGGGACTGGGTCAGTGATGAAGTAATGGCGTCTATTTTTTTCTTCTGAATTTGGGTATCGTTTGCCTTAATCTCACTTAGTTAATAAATAAAGTATACAATGTAATACGTAATTAAGAATACACGGCATAAAGTCAAAACAAATTATATATTCTATGTGTGATTCTACTTACAATTCACAATTATATATATATATATATATATATATATATATATACAGTGAGAATCCGTTACTCTGAATATCGTTTATCCAGCAAGTCCACCTTCCGACACGTTATTGCCTGTGACGGATTTAGCTCCATTATAAATGACTCTTTAATCTGACAAAATCGTGTTCCACGTTCCGACTCCGATACTTCATTTCGCCAACAGAATGTGACTTTTCAATGTAAAATGGCCGCGATAATCCGACTACACGAAAACGTTGTCAAATAGTTCCGCTGGTTCAATCATGCAAGACACACCGACATGTTGTCAGTAATGTTTAATTAACCCGCCAACCCGAGATAATTGCTATATCGTAACCAATTACAATCGTCCTTGACCATACACACCGACACACGATGCTTCCATTGCCTGTGACGATCTCATAGCCAATCATAATCATTCATGGCTATGTACAAACACAAATTCTTGAAATTATTGAAAATAAATAAATAGACCACGAAACTACCGGTATGTTACGGACAGGACATCCCGACAATCACGTTTATCATGTGACAAACCTTGTCGGATTAACGAATTCTCATTATTCAATTCAATTATTTATTTCAGAATATAAAATTCCATATGTATCATGGTCCAGTGAAATATATAGTGCACATAACAAATTATAAACAAATTAGAAATTAAGTATTTTCGTCCATCTAGCGCAAATGCTAGAATGATAGTAAAACAAACTAGAAACAATACAAGGTACTAGGAAATTTCTAGTAGCACCTAAACGTGTTTTAAAACTATAACTGTTTTTGCAAACCAGCATCCCAAATGAATCAATATTATTATTGACATAAATTGCAGACATACTCTACCCCTTTAAAATACCAAAATAATTTTCTGTATATATATTATTAAAGGCCACTACAACACGCTTATATCTATATTGTTTATACGTTGGCCACAAATGATAGCCATAGGCATTGCAAAGGAATGATCTAAATAATTTTACTTTAATAATGGAGGAACGTGTTTTGAAGCGACTGATAAGCATATTCCGTCTTGAATAAAGTGATTTTACATATCTCATAATATCATCATCATCCTGATGTTTGTCATGCATAATTACACCTAAATATTTCTTACTTGTCACGAAAGTCAAAGGTACATCATTAAGGCAGATTTGAAATACATAAACTTTGAAACAGCAAAGTCAGCACATATATCAAGCAGTTCCTGGAGAGCTGAAGGTGAAGGAGCCATGATACAGGTATCATCCGCGTACATTAAATGATTTATGATCATGCCATTCATACTACCACCAATATAACTCTGGTTCAAGTTGCAACTGAGATCATCCATGTATATGTTAAACAACACAGGTGACACATTTCCACCCTGTCTTACACCATTAGACACAATAAAGAATTGGGATGATGATGATGATGATGATTGATGTTTTATAGCCACATTTTTGCGCAAGGTAGGCTAAATGGGCCGAGCGACCTCCTATGGTAATGAGGCGAAGTCAAAGACGAAACAACATATATGCCTATGCCGAGATTCGAACTTGAGTGGTAGTGATCTCTGGTCCAACACGCTACCGCTAGACCACGGAGGCGCCATGTAAAGAATTGGGAGAATTGGTTACCCCAACGTACGCAAAATATTTGTTGACAATACCAGAATATGAGAAGACGGATCAAAGTAACATCAATGTTACGTTTAATAAGTTTCTTAAAGAGACACCAATGATTAATACGATTAATAAGCACCAAGATAACAAATATATACTGGACTAGAGCGCTGATTATAATATTCTGTTATCTGATTGAGAGTGTACACACGCATGTCTGTACAATGTTTACTTTTAAATCCAAACTGATTACTAGAAGTTTCCAACTGAAACTGTACTCTATCCAACAATAAGAGTTACAAGATCTTGGAAACAACACTAGTAATGGCAACAGGCCTGTAATTGTCTTTGTCTGTAATAAGACCCTTGTTATTCTTTATAATAGGAACAATAATAATCTCCATAAGCTTAAAATGTGAATAGTTGTATAGAAACATGGCATTAAACAACATTGATAACAAACCAGTATATATATATATATATATATATATATATATATGTTTCTTGTAATGAATTTGTATAAGCTTATTGTGATTGTTATACATTTTTCTCAATACTAGTACGAGGGCGTGATGATAACTGAGTACCTTTCAGTATAAGCTCACCATATTCAACATTAACTCATATTATTAAAACTTTGCTCTCTTAGTGTAGCCCATTTCTTAAAATATCGTCCTTTGAAAGACACCATACTAATGCGCGCGCAAGTTAGTATGTGTTGTTGTTGTTGTTGTTGTCATCTGACACACTTAAACCTAATATATAATATAGCTAGACTTAGCGAGCCGCCGAGTCTCAGTTCAGTGCACGCTTATACCTGGTGTCGCGATATAGACTTCCTGTTTCAGAGTCGACCGAATCCAAGGAGTCGAGCGATATATATATATATATATATATATAATTAGTGTTATGATTTGTTCGTCGGTAAACCTGTGCGGAGATACTCTAAGATATTAGCTGAAATTGTCATCTTCAGGTCAGTCAGTGTATACCTCGTTTGTTGTGATTGAACGTGAACTTTCACTTCAGTATTATTGACACTCTCTCGCTGTGTGTGCGTGTGTATGTGTATATCTCTCTGTGTGTGTATGTCTCTCTATATCTCTGTGTATGCGTGCGTGTGTGCGTGCGCAGCTTGGATAAATAGCGTACGTGTGGTTTTGTGCATTTCTCACACCTAAAACGCGAATGTTCTATTATTAGCATTATTGGTGATGTCATAATTCAGGTATGTGCCGACCTTTCTATTACTGACGTATTCAAACCGAAAAGTCGATATCTCCAGCTAGATGTAAGAATTGTTAAAATATATTGCTTAGTCTTGGCCGGCGTAGGTCGCACATGTGGAACCTATGGTCGAGGGCTGTCTGTCTAGAGAAACAAATCCCACAGACATGAGTATAATCCAGATTAGAACCCACAGACATGAGTATAATCCAGATTAGAACCCACAGACATGAGTATAATCCAGATTAGAACCCACATATATGAGTATAATCCAGATTAGAACCCACAGACATGAATATAACCCAGATTAGAACCCACATCCAGGACGTTTGCAACGCAGTGTTCTAACCACTAGCTGCAAGTTGTACTCATTGATATGATATGATATATATATATATATATATATATATATATATATCAGGGTATAGATAATCGCACATTGAAGTCCCTCATACTAAAAACGGTTTCACATTCTAAAATAACAGTAAACACTATATGGGTCGGAGCTCGCTTCTGGGGGGTGCGTGACCGGTTTCTTACTGATGCCTGACGTGTCTGGCTGAACGTATCTCTGCTCTTCTGCACAATTTACAGTAAGTGGCTAAGTTATATACTAGTAGGTTTGGTTGGAGTTAATTTCGTTCGTGCCGAGGCATATATCCATTTCGGGATTGTCAGGAGTATCATCACCGTGTACAAGTCCGAGCCTGGAGTCGGCGTCATGAATACTGTTTTCTGTTTTGTTTTCAGCAATGGCTACACCCAAGGCAGCACCGTACACGCCTAGGACCGAACCTCTAGATTGCCTCTATGCCAAAGTAGAAAGCAGACATCAACGACAAAACCTGGAACCGCCACCCGAGATTTCACGACGCGATGCGAAACCAAAGGCAAAACCGAAAAAGAGCGGGGAAAAGCCGTCGATTTATGAGAACAACCCACCCCCGATCCCGAAGAAAACGAAAGAACTGAAAAAGCAGATGAAACGCAACGAGAAAAAGGCCCGGAAGGCTCCCAAACAAGCGAAGCCGTCTAAAAACAAAGACGAAAAGTCACACGTCAAAGGCAAACCGGAACCGGCCATGATGAAGGAGCGTGAAGTGAAAGCGTTGGCCGCGCCAAAGAAGCCGGCACAAATGGCGGCAGTACTTCCTGGCGAGCATCACGTGGTAAGCGGACAGAAATCGAACCCGCCGCCATTATCGCCATCACCGAAATCATCGGAACCATCCCCAAAACCGGGTCCAGGGTCAGAACAGCAGCCGGATGCGTCTATGTACGAGTTAGCGGGGCCTATGATGTCGGTCTACGACAACATATCGCCAACGGAGAACGCCAAGCTGCGACAACAGTCGGTCAGCGCCGACGGAAAGGCGCATGGAAAGGGATCCATTTCGAAGAGGCCAAAACCTACGCCTAGAAACCCCCAGACGCCTGTTAATATCTCCGGCAACGCGGTTCCGATGAAGGGGGGCGTGGCCAATCAGCAGCGACCCGATGAGTACATCTACGAGGAACCGATCCCCGTTAATCCCGCGATGGTAGGGAACAAGAGACCAACAGGTGGCAGCACTGTTACGGAACCGACCGCCCCGTTAAGACAGTCGTGGGGTGGAGGCAGGCCGAGAGTCAGTCCGAAGGCGGTACCCGCTGGTTACAGTGTAGGCGACATGTTTTGTCTCTATATCTACGAGGCGGACGTTACCAAGTTACGGGTGGATGCTATCACGAACGCAGCCAACGAGGAATTGCGTCATGCCGGCGGCGTAGCCAGGAATATAGCTGACGCAGCGGGACCGAATCTGGTGAAGGAGTCCGAAAGATGCGTCAAGAAGAATAAGATCACCACATCGGATGTCGTCATAACCACGGCTGGTACTCGATTATGGAATCTAGCTCTAGTGTTTTATTATTGTTGTTGTTCTTCTTAAAAATGTAGGAATAGGAAATAATTTGCACGCAGTCAAATCAGCGATACCTTTCTGAACGCACGCACACACGCACGCACGCACACACACATGCGCGCACACGCGCGCACACACCATGTTTCCATACAGTTCATTCGGTATTTTCTAATATAGCCTGCATTGCGAAAATCTCGAAATAAAATATTCCAATTCATATCTAGAGTAAATAGTTTATAAATCACTATTACATTATAAGAATATTTAACTGGTTAGATGAGCGTTTAGAATCTTTATTCAGCCTCGTTGCTGATCACAAATGAGACCCCCCCACACACACACACAGACACAGACACACACAGAAATATCCGAACATATTTAACCAAAAGAGTCGCAGCTTATTAGCGATTTACATGTATTATTAGTAACGATGTTTGCGTTTTTCCATCTTCCAAGGCAAACTTCCCTGTAAAAAGGTTATGCACGCAGTGGGACCAAGATGGCCTAACCAAGACAACGAGGGTATGCGAGAAGAATGTAGAAGTCTGCTGACAAAGACATTTGAGAATGTTTTCGCTAGAGCAGACAAGGAACGTTACAAGAGTATCGCCCTGACGCCCATTAGTTCAGGTGCGTCGATGTATTTTTATCACCTGCAATATTTTATAAGGCTCTTAAAACCCACTTATTTAAATTGTCGTATTTATAATGTTTTAAGCCAGCTTATTATGTATGAAATGTATTTGTGCATTATATGAGCTCAGAATATGTTTTAACTATGTTTTAAATGTAAAGCGCCTTGGGGAGCAATTCAAGTTGATTAAGGCGCTATATATAAAATATTATTATTGCTATTAATCTATTCGCACATCCTCCCTCATCTGTTGCCGTACACAAACGGATGAGTAAATGGCATAACCGGAAATCCAGGACTATCAATTTTTCTATCAGTTTTATTCGACCAAAGTGAAAAGATTGCTATTATTATATCCTGTCGCCTAATACACACCAATGAGTGTCATTTCGCGTGTATTATTTACTTACACTTATTTTATATAATGATTAACAAACTGGTATTGGTTGTTTATTGTTCTCGGTCTGGTTTTAGATTTACGTTTCACTTAAAAACCTTCACTTTGTTGTCATTTTGGGAAAACGGATTGTATAACGCGACAAATTATCGCCCACTGGTTGTTAGAAATGAGAGAAGCGAGAGAGCGATGGTTACGATGGGATCATTTCAGTGTATCTATTTCGTGCTCTTCTATTCATTATCTTCCAGGAATTTTTGGTGTTCCTGGCGAGATCGTGACCAAATCTCTGAGGGATGCCTTACTCACTTCATGTTTGAAGTATCCGAAAACAAAGTTAAAGGAGGTAAGTTATCTGACATTCCTCCGCCATCAGCTACGATGACTAACCCGCGGACTGTTGTCAATATTTACAATATCTGATACGTAGTTTACATTTGCTTTGATTGAAATATTGCAGTACCATTATACTAGTAGGCCTGATTACTGCAACTCTCTTATTTAGATAACATCGCATCTAAGGATATTCTAAAACTGTCACACGGCCTCCTCGGTTTTCCAATTCGGTCCCACTCTTGAAATCTCTTCACTGGCTCCATGTTCAACCTCACATCATTTTCAAACTCTGCACCATTCCCTATCAAACTCTTTCTTCTGGAGAACCTTCGTATCTAATTTCAATGGTTTCTCTAGCATCCAACCCACAGAGCTCCGTTCATCTGGTTTTCACTCGTTGTCTGTTCCCGGGGTTAAAACTCATGCTGGGACTCGTGCTTTTTCAGTTGTTGTCCTCAAATAGCATAGTTTCTTTCCGTCACCATTTGAAAACTGACCTTTTCAAACTTCCTTATAATAATAATAATAATAATAATAATAATAATGGGCTGAACGGTGGTTACTGAAGTCGTTAGCTAACTCAGTGGAGAAGACGCCGAAGATCTATAAATAAGATTTTGGAATATTCGATATTTGATTACAGCCAATATAATTCTAGCTATTTCAAACGAGAGACCTCGCCTTTATACATACTTGCATAGATTTGTTTATTTATTTCAATTGTGTATATCGCCGCCCCAATCAGTCCTCCCTTCACTATCGTTCCGTATTTTAGCAGTTTGATTGATGATGATGATGATGATGATGATTGATGTTTTACGGCCACTTTTGTGCACAAGGTAGGCTAAATGGGCCGAGCGACTTCCAAAGGCAATGAGACGAAGTGAAAGACGAAATAACCTTCAGATATGCCCACACCGGGATTCGAACACGGGTGGTAGTAATCTGTGGTCTAGCACGCTACCGCTAGACCACGGAGGCGCCCCTAGCAGTTTGATTGTAGGTCATGGCCTCATTGGTTGCCCGTTCTCACCAATACATCGTTTTTCCGGTTGAAATACATTCGCGTTACGAGTATTTGATTTACTCTTGGCGCGATGGGCCGCCTTTGTAACACCGGAGAATCCTGCTTCTCCCGATGCTCTACGAATTCTGTTTGGAACCAGAAAATATCAGCCCGTCGCTTCAGTGTGTCGTCGAAGATTTTCTCTGGATCCCAAGACGGCAGGACGTTGATTTCCTTATTGAAGACAGCTCCAGAGATTTCTATCTTCGGGACTTGTTCATCTTTAACACTTCTACTTAAGATATCGCAGTTCGTACTTCCAGTGTCCACGATTATGCAATTATATGTCTGTTTACATACATGCAACCGAGATAGTTTCAACCCCCCCCCCCTCTCCATAACAGAGCGTGGCCTGTAAATAGCTAGAGACAGTTTTATGGAATATTATTTGTTAGTTAACGGTTTATTTTACTTCGATTTTCTTGCTTATTCTCTATAACGGCTGCGAACAGTTTTCTAACGCTTTATAAATTCCCTATTTATTGTTGTTGTTATTATTATTATTGTTGTTGTCGTCTTGGTCTTTGTCGTCGTCGAGGTTGTTGTTATTGTTGTTGTTATTATTATTATTATTGTTGTTGTCGTCTTGGTCTTTGTCGTCGTCGAGGTTGTTGTTATTGTTGTTGTTATTATTATTATTATTGTTGTTGTCGTCTTGGTCTTTGTCGTCGTCGAGGTTGTTGTTATTGTTGTTGTTATTATTATTATTAGTTGTTGTCGTCTTGGTCTTTGTCTTTGTCGTCGTCGAGGTTGTTGTTATTATTATTATTATTATTATTATTATTATTATTGTTGTTGTCGTCTTGGTCTTTGTCTTTGTCGTCGTCGAGGTTGTTGTTATTGTTATTATTATTATTATTATTATTATTATTGTTGTTGTTGTTGTCGTCTTGGTCTTTGTCTTTGTCGTCGTCGAGGTTGTTGTTATTGTTATTATTATTATTATTATTATTATTGTTGTTGTTGTCGTCTTGGTCTTTGTCTTTGTCGTCGTCGAGGTTGTTGTTATTGTTATTATTATTATTATTATTATTATTATTGTTGTCGTCTTGGTCTTTGTCTTTGTCGTCGTCGAGGTTGTTGTTATTGTTGTTGTTATTATTATTATTATTGTTGTTGTCGTCTTGGTCTTTGTCGTCGTCGAGGTTGTTGTTATTGTTGTTGTTATTATTATTATTATTGTTGTTGTCGTCTTGGTCTTTGTCGTCGTCGAGGTTGTTGTTATTGTTGTTGTTATTATTATTATTGTTGTTGTCGTCTTGGTCTTTGTCTTTGTCGTCGTCGAGGTTGTTGTTATTGTTGTTGTTATTATTATTATTATTGTTGTTGTCGTCTTGGTCTTTTTCGTCGTCGAGGTTGTTGTTATTGTTGTTGTTATTATTATTATTGTTGTTGTCGTCTTGGTCTTTGTCGTCGTCGAGGTTGTTGTTATTGTTGTTGTTATTAACTTGTTGTAGCCGTTGTGATTTCAGCTTTTTTCCTATTCAATTTCGACAGATACACATCGTCGACATCAGAGATGACTTAATACAGATACTAGCTCGCGACCTGTCCAATCCAGACGGAGGTTGTCTGGAGGCGCCAAATGGCAAACAGGTATCCATCCAACCTCTCCCTCATTCCGATATCCAGAGAGTGATCAGTGGCAATTACAAACGTAACGCTAATTACAACAGCAATAAGAAGTTGTTGTGCGGCTTGGGAGGCAAAAAGTAGAATCAGCATCGATTACTATTTTGTGAACATTGACGCTATAATTGACACATAATCCACACTACAGGAAGCCAGTTTTAACTTCGGATGATATAAATCGATGTTCGGTTTTTGCATTATACATAATTGTGCCGATAAACAGAGCTATTGTTAGCAAGGATAATTGTTATCAGTGTAATCGATGTTTTGTTAACGATTGTGCCATAGTCCATTAACAAATAAAACAATAAGGCTTTATCATGGACTCCTCTGCGTGCGAACTTGATTGATTGTGCGTACCTCTCTCTCTCTCTCTCTCTCTCTCTCTGTGTGTGTGTGTGTGTGTGCGTGTATAACCGAGGAACGTTATCTCGAACAATATTAAATAATTTTTATCGTCATTATCTTCTGGAGATAATCATAACAACCGAAAGATGCGCCCCACACCTTGTCTAAGTATCAACATCTGATGACATTTCTATGATATATCAAAACATCATTTTGGATTCCAGAAGCCTACTCTACCAATAAAGGGAATGATATTCAGCTGAAATCAATTTCAATTCAATTATATATATATATATATATATATATATATATGATACGTAAACTTCATATTAATGACATACCGATTTGTCTCCTGATTTCACACGGAAACGTTTCACCGACAAACACCGGTATATTGAGTGGATTCGAACTCTAGTTCATATTTACCGGTTTCTAGAAATTATGACCTCGTCCTGGATAGGAAGAACTGGAAGCGGATCTTTTTCAATCCAGAGATTGATCACATTGGTACCTTATTAGTTCCGGCCTTTTCGTCTCCTTTATTGCAAACGATGTATGTGGTTTTGTGTATCTTAATTATCGAATCAATTTGTTTTGAAAGTTTTAAATGACAAAATAATGTGGGTTGGATTTACTGAGCTAGCGATAACACCGTGGTAAGGTTTAACAATAAACTACCGAGTATATTAGCAGCTGTCAAACAAACAGGCTAATGCGTTTATATAAGGTGACTTCATTAATAACTTACTGAGGTATTAATATCATCGAACGTAGGATGATAAAACGAATCGGAAATCGGCATTTCAATCGTAACTATTATATCTACTAACAAATTTACATTGTACACCACTGATACATCATGAACATTGATCGATGTTATCTATACAAATAAAATTGATCTCCATACGTAAAATGGTAAAATACTAACTTATATTAAAGACCATTTGCATAAATGCATAACAAAACTTTGCAAGACCATCATAAACATTTCTCAATAAAGCTATATATATAATAAATATATAATAATAATAGTATTTTATGTAGCACTTTAATATAATTCATTTGCACCAACAACACTTTACACCGATACGATAATTAAACAAGTTCTGGTCAGAGACGAAAACATGAAGAATTTTTTATACTTCGATCCCCTAAATAGGAGATTCCCTGTCAAACATGGCCTAGCTTAAATTGGCTTACGATTATCTAACAATTAACGACATTGGCCAAAAATATTAAAATCAGTTAACATCGGCAGATGAATCAGGATACTCAAACAAAACCTTTGCAGGGGAAAGTATCTATTGATGATGATAATGATTGATGTTTTATGGCCAATTTTGTGCACGTAACGAAGTGAAGTCAAAGATGAAACACACTTCAGATATGTCCACGCCGAGGTTCGAACTCAGGTTCGAGTGATCTGTGATCCAACGCGCTACCAGTTAGACCACGAAGGCGCCGAATCTATTGAAGCTCTACATTGTTGCTATGTTACGGCGTTCAGAGGAGAAAGTGTAATATGCCAAACATAGAATATCAATTGGGTTCAGCTTTAGCTGTAGCATATTACTAGCTCATAATATATTTAACATGCCATATTGTGTTCTGCTGATCGGTATGCTTACAGTTTAAATTGTCCAAGTTTTTCTTGGTTAATGCAGTTTATGTATTCGGTATAATTTTCCATGGATGTGAAGAGAGTGTCACAATACTGCAAATCGCCAGATGTTTGGAACGAATCTGAATCGTGGCTGTTTTGTGAGATTTTCTTAGGTCGCCCCTCGGATATCTGTCTCAGGTGTCGCCATCGTCGAGGCAAAGAAAACTCGAACTAAACCATTAAGGTTGTGAAGAAATTCTTGCGTGGTCAGTTTCAATCTCTCTCTCTCTCTCTCTCTCTCTCTCTCTCTCTCTCTCTACATTTCGTCCATAAATAAACGCTGTTCCAAAATCACACACCAAAGGTGTATAGTGCAGTGCTTACGAGGTGCATACGTTTACATCATTGTAAATAACCAGTCTGCACCATCTCGAGATAGGGCCGTAACTTCTTGACATCATACCGTTCAATGGTGGGCTGTTATCTAATGGTACCATAGCCAGAGGTCAAAGATCCGCTTATCGAATAACAGCCCTTCGTCAACAGCTCAGAACAAAATATATCTTATCAATCGCCGTCATGTTAACCGTATATTACACGACGTAATATACGATTAACATAAAACAGAACAATAGCACGATTGAGTCGGACTGAATATTACTAAGTACACGTGGCGGCGACCACACAGACCAGAAGAGAGCCTGCTCGTTACGAGCTATACGCAATGGATAGTGTACCTTGAACCACTCAAACGAACTTGTTTGGATTGAGGCCATTTTCACCACGTCTCACAGATCGACCGGAGCTCCCAGTAATTTAACAGCCAAAGTACGCGCGGATTGGCCGTTCAAGGCGAACGAAATGAAATGGATTCGCTTTATGACGACATAGATTTCGCTTCGGATTCCACACGGCCAACTGAAGAACAACAGGCTTCCATCAGCAAGGAGGAGAATCCGGCTGGGACAAGCGAATGCGGAGTCGTCGTTGACAAGAGATGTTACAGCTATTTCTGCAAGTTCATGAAGAGTAAGCTCGACAAAATCCGGAAGGGATGCAGCCTGATCATCGACAACCGACAAGGTGTGAGGTCGGATTCCACGGAAATCGAAATACGATTCGCCAAAGCTCGGGCTGGTAGCACCTGCGCTGAATGGCAACAACGCTTCATCGAGCTGTACGCGCAGCTGACGACGCAGCTGGTCGTTGAGCGGGTCGTTTTGGCCGACGTGGACAACCTAAACAAAATGCTGAACAAGATGAGGAGCTACGCGCCTTCTCTGGCTATCAAAGGCGATGGCACGGTCGACATCGTCTGCGAACGGGAGGCTCTGGAAGGAATCAGGTACATCGTCAATAAGTACGTCACGAAGAAGGCCAAACTCCGGTTGACGCTTCCCGTCGGTTACGACATAAACGGTGCCTTCCGTCTGTACCTCTACCTGGCGGATATCATCAAGTTAAACGTGGAGGCAATCTTTATCGTAACCGACGACTCGCTTCGTCACGATTCCGAGGTGGGAAAGGCCATAGCTCGGGCAGCTGGTCCCGAATTGGAGAAAGCCAGCCGAGAACAATTAAGCAAATCTAAGTTCAATCGATCGGCTGTTTTTAGTACGACAGCAGGTATGTAATAGCATTAATATAAACGTCTCTCTCTCTCTCTCTCTCTCTCTCTCTCTCTCCTCTCTATATATATATATATATATATATATATATATATGAAATGTAAAATGCCCATTTTAGGAAATATCCTTATATTGACTAATATTTCCCGTAGGAAAATATCCCGCCGAGCAATGTCCCTGCCATATTTCAACTGCTGATGGTGAAACAAAATTTTATGGATTTGACTCATGTTACACGTAATCAGAACATCCGAGTAGTTCATGTATTGTTCACTTGTTAAATAACTGTCAATATTGAAGTTTATCTGAAAGCTTCAGGTAGTTCATAAAAATATACCATTTTGCCTGTGGGCAGTTAATTCCCATTCATCGGTTCCCTATATCGCGTACACGGCTTTTACTGACACTTGTTCTCATAGTTTGTTGGCAGACGAGTAGTATTTACAGTTAATGGAATGAAATTCTCAAATATTGATGTCTATCACTGCATTACACCAGAAATTAATTACCGCCTACATATATACACATAGACATATCGGTTCTGGAAGCTATACGATATAAAGAAGGCCGAGATGACATTTTCGCAAATGTCATACGCGATAATGATGTCAATATCGTGATGGCGTTTGTAAACGGCGACAAGGATATACGAAGGATGTTATAAATTAGCGAAGAATCAACAGCTCAGATTAAAGAATCCATACTCATAATTCAGTGTATATATTTTTAAAATTCTAAAATCATCACTGGTAGCACTCACGAAATCCTTATAACTTCCCTTGGCCATCTGTAAACCAATATGGTTTTATAATCCAGGACGGTATTATTCTAATCCCACTTTTAAAACACTCCGCGTTATTAAGCCAATAGAAGAAATACTGCCATTGAACTAATCTGCCTTTCCTCTCATTAAGGTAACCTTCCTTGTAATGTCGTCCTGCATGCAGTAGGACCGAGTTGGCCTGAGGGATGCGATAATGATACGAAGACAAATGTGTATAGAAGACAGCTAACAGAAGCTATTGAAAACCTTCTAGCAACAGCTGATAAACAACGCTACAAGACCGTTGCCTTGTCTGCCATTAGTCTTGGTGTGTGAGACTTAAAGTAGTATATAGATACATTATTATTATTATTATTATTATTATTATTATTATTATTATTATTAACTACTACTACTACTACTACTATTACTACAACTACTAATACTACTCATACAACTACAACAGCATCGTTCTCATTGCCGAATCAGCAAACACTTGGTTGATGTTATTTCGTTCTTACGTTCTAGGTGGTTCATGCGATACACAAACTGGGGTGGTTGCAAAAGCATTGAAAGATGCCATCCTGAAAGCGTCATTACTTTGCCACAGATCAAAGCTAGAGGAGGTAATTTAACTGGACGTACGATACCATTTGACACAATAGATCACCAAATGTTGTTGAAAAAGCTACATTGTTATGGTGTTCGCGGCATTGCCTTAGAGTGGTTCAGGAACTATCTGACAAACAGTTCCCAAATTGTGTCATACCATCACATACACTCTCCTAGTCATAGCTTCACATGCGGGGTTAACCAAAGAATTGTCCTCGACCCATTCCTATTCATCATCGTATGATTTTCCACAAGCATTAAGACATTCAAAATGCATCTTATTTGCAGAAATCACAATTGAATTACAAAGAAACACCGAAAATGACAAGGAGAGCGTTATCAGACTGGTTCTAGGCAAACAAATTATCATTGAATGTCCAGAAGACAAATTTCGTTGTGTTTTGCTCCAAAGAACGCAAACAATAACACAACATCCATCACGCTGGGAAATCAACAAATATTAAGAGTCAACAATGGAAAATTCCTAGGTATTTATATAGATGATGGACTTGAGTGGGATGACAACATCAATCTTATTGTCTAAAAGATATCTTGGATCATATGCTATTCATACGGTCAAAGGATATATGTCTGTCGATAATTTAAAGTCATTATACTACAGTCTTAATACTTTTCATCTACGTATGGCACAATGTTTTGGGCATCAGCATATCAACACAGACTACATAAACTTGAAATATTATAGAAGAAATCAATCAGAAATATGTGCAATGCTGGATACAATGCACCGAATACTTCACTTTTTAAGTAGCTCGGCATTACCAAATTAATGGACATATATAATATCCAATTCTGCAAATTAATTTATTCATACACTACTGGTGCTTTATTTACTCCATTATAATTAATTATCTTGTAGACAGTCATCAAACACGTCATTCCCGGGATCCTCGTATCATAGCTAGAACAAACGAGCAGTGACGCAACAACCTTTATTCACCAATGCCCAAAGTTTTGCCAGACGACGTGTAAAACTACAAGTCATTCAAATCATTCAATCAACGAGTAAAGAAATATTACTTAAGCTCTTATTGAGATCACTGTCACATTGCCTCGCTCCATCATCACCTCTACTCGAAGATTTAACATACCATCATATGTTGGAATGACTTATTGTCCTAATTAGTGAGTGGTCTGTTAATGACGTGCATACCAGACCTGTACACCTGTAACCTTCTCCTTATATTTGTATTGTTGTTTCTGTGAAAATATATCAGGTTGCATCCTTGTACAGCTTTAATATCTTAAACTGTATCTACCATGTACTCGCTTCATTTAGTGTGTATTTATCTAATGCCATTCTATATTCAGTTTGAAATAAATATATTGATTGATTGATTGATTGATTTATTGATTTCGCGGATTTTCATCACTTACTCTTCTCGTCCAAAATGTTCTCAACGAATAAGCGCTTCGCAACATGAATTCAATAAGTGATTTTCTGCATTCATATAACAGATACATATCGTCGACGAAGAGGAGGAAGCTGTAATGTTGCTGATGAGTGAACTGGCCGATGGCGGACGGTTTAAGACAACAAATGGCAAGAATGTCAATATTACACTTCTGCCGGAGAAAGAATTGCAGAACGTTGGGATGGCCGTGACAACAGGTAAATGGTGTTCTCTGTGATATAGCAATATGATCTGGATGACACCCACACACACACACACACATACATACATACATACACACACACACACACACATATATATATATATATATTCAGACTTGTACTAAAGTGTTGTTAAGCTTCATTCACTCACTCACTCACTCACTCACTCAACAATACCGTTTTTAAGGAATGAGCTGATGTGATCATATGTTCAGGTATTTATGACTACAAGCTGCAGAATTTTTGAATTTTATTATTATTATTATCAACATAATCATTATCATCATCGTCGTCGTCATCATCATCATCATTATATTAAATTTCAGACATGCCAGCGGAATATGATTACGCGCAGGTGGTTAAAAGGCATCCGGATATTTTCGAAGTGAAGCCCACCCTCCCGAAAAAGGAGCCCCAAACCCAACAAATCCGGAATACAAATGTCGGAAAAGTCAGAAACGTCTACGAGAATGTCTCACCTCCTGTACCTGTCAAAAACGAGCAATTGTTGGAAGAACTCAAATGTATCACCGCCTCTCTTGGAGAAAACGATCGACAGCAACGTTCACCAAAGGTATCAACTTCCGATGTCACGACTCCCTCGCATAATAAATATTCCCATCGTGCAACGCAGAACGCGGGGACGGAGGCTACGAGGTCGAACTACGAACTGGCCAGACCGTTGCAGTTCCCGTACGAAACTGTTGAATCATCTCGCGACCGTCTACGGAAGAATTCAAAGTCGGAACTAGGTCCAACTGCCGCTAATCCGATTAAGTTCGATAACGCCCCAACAGCCACGCCTGCCATGGCTGATGAGGGAGATATTTCAGAATTGCGAGCTAGCAGCGATGAGGACGCCGAAAGCTATCTATACGACGAAGTGATCGTCGTTGATGGTACCAAAGCAAAGGTAATAGAGGACAGAGTGGACGATGGAAGCTGGATAGCGGTCGACGGACGATACTACAGATATCTCTGCAAGTTCAGAAGAAAGGAGATCGTCGCCATTCAGAAGGCTTGCCATTTAGACGAAAAATCCGCCCGCGATATCAAACCCAACGTGCTCGAATTACAATTTGCCCAAATAGGCCCGGCTGGTCCCTGCGCTGAATCGCAACAACAGTTCGCCGAGAAGTACGAAAACCTCAAACGGGAATTGGTCGTGGAAGAGGTCGCCTTGGCCGAAGTGGAGAACGTCAACAAGATGTTGACCAAGATCAGGAGCCATTCCCAAACATTGGTCACCAAACACGACGACACGGTATCCATAGTCTGCAAGCGGGAAGCTCTGGTAGGGGTGAGGAATATAATTGGAAAGTTTACAGTGACGAGGAAGACTAAACCTTCGCCAACGCTTCCCGTCGGCTACGACATGAATGGCGCCTTCCGTCTGTACCTCTACGCGGCGGACGTTACCAAATTAAACGTAGATGCTATTGTTGATGTGACAGACGAGCTTCTTCGGCGTGATTCCCAGACGTCAAAGCAGATAGATGAAGCGGCCGGGCCGGAGTTGGGGAAATCTTCACGAGAATCTATAGACAAGATGAATGAGAAACGATGGCAAGTTTTTAGTACACCAGCAGGTAAGCCTTACCGTGGTTGTGAACGGACAACATAATGCATTGACGAAACTTAGATAGATTTATGCAATAACACGCACGCACACCCACGCGCGTATGCACACACACACGCACATGGATGGATGAATGAATGAATAGATAGATAGATAGATAGATATCTTTGGCCAAATGAGTAGAGCCTGAGACAATTTACCTATGGCTATGGTCATTCTGTGCGGGATGTTGCAGGTTCGCGCCTCGGCCGTGACACTATAGTAGGAGGGGGGGGGGGTTTTTCATCCACCCAAACAACTGGCAAGGGTTTCTCCACCGAACATGTCATATATTCTAAATTCTAAATTTATTTAGATTTAGCCTTCGCGGGGAAGCTATAAATTACAGACCGTATGCGTCTGCCTCATTTGAAGTTGTCAGCCACGTTAACAACTGCCATTTCGGACATTATTATTATAGATAGATAGATAGAATGTATGTTAACTATATGGTTGTTGTTATTAAGGTAAACTTCCTTGCAAAGTTGTACTCCATGCACTAGTGCCGACCTGGCCTAAAGGCGCCAACAACCAAAAGATTGATTCTTACAAAACCAAACTGAGAGAGACCCTTGAATACATTCTGACAACTGCGGACAGAGACCACTCCAGCAGTGTTGCTATTCCGATTGATGATTCAGGTGAGATAACATTTCGGTGTTCTTTACGCTTCGATGCTTAGCACTAACTGTATATAAGCGTCCCGTGTTCATTCATGCGTGTTTTCAAGCTAGTTCTCGGGCGTTGTTGACCTAATTTCATAACTGCATTTCAGGTACTATTTTCGCTCCTGTTCCGGTTGTCGTGCAGGCTTTGCGGGAGGCCCTTCTGAATTCGTCGTCGAAACGTCAAAAGTCCAAATTAAAAGAGGTAATCTGTTTATATGTAAAACACCATCATGCCATCTTTACGCCTAGAACAACAACAGCAACTAAGTTTACTCATCACAATGCTAACATCTCGCATCATTGTTGTTTTAATGTAAAAATCATGATACATAAATTGAACCTGGCTAAGAATTCCTTACTGCAGCCGATACATGAAGCTCTCTCTCTCTCTCTCTCTCTCTCTCTGATATATGATATATAATAATGTACAACTAGTTTAAGGGCTGAGTAATGTCGACCTTTTTACCCACGACGCTGCTCACACTTGGTACATACAGCCGAGCAGTGACTGCTTAAGGAAGTGTATCCCACAAACACAGGTATGAGTGGAATTCCAACCCGAACCCTGGAGCTTTGTAGTACAGCGCCATCTGAACGCTCTACTTTAGTTTAAGTGGTAGTGATATGGTACATTAGTGGAGTAGCGTTGGAGGGGGCGCACCTACCAAATTCAGCCATTTAGGAAAACCACCATTTCCAAAAAGTATCTCAACATCACAAGAAAATAATAAAATTATAGTATTGCCCTGCAGACATTTAGTCTGTATTTGTGGGGTTGCCCATCCTCCCAGAAAAGGCTTCGTCCTAAACGTTATATTTCGCCTGGGAATGAGCCAAATACTACCCCCCCCCCCTCCGCCCCCCCCGTTCCCGCCCCCACAATCTCCGCCCCAATCCCGTCCATGTAGCCCTGGGGTGAGCAGGGCTCAAACTGAACATAGCACTAAATGGGTAACGGGTGTTGCTATATCTAAACATCGCAAACTGTGTTCATTGACAGGTGCACGTCGTCAACAGAACGGAAGCTGTAATAAGTCAACTAATGGCCGAACTTGGAAATGAAGCCATCCGCAAAACTCCAGAAGGTCATCAGGTCAAAGTTCACCCACTTACCGAGGCGGAGACGTACAAAGCTATAGACGGCAGAATGAAAGGGAACGCTAATCCGCCAAAGGGCAAATTTAAGTGGTTCTCAAAGCCGAAGGCCTGATGCGTCTCCGATACTATGATATAACTATACTTTCTGTATAGATGATACCACAATATACGAAATAGAACCAAATAATTTTCGAAAGTTATTGGACACGTAATACAGTCACTTCATCCCCTCTAACAACCGTCACCTCATTCTTCAAACAGAATAAGGTTAATATAAGTCTCTGTGAATAAAATTGTACTAGACCTAATGCTTATTTATGACTCAAAATGTTCCTTTGGTACGCGTTCATTTCAGTGACAATCTTCATAATTCGATTAAGCTCAATTTGAGTTGTCTTATATTGCGGTCAGTCCCCGATTACGGCCACCAACGCACTGATCCCAATGGTGACCGTAATACAGGCGTTGTACTAGATATGGATGGAAGGCAGCCTTGATTGTAGACGGTGCTGATATGTAACCGTTTCAAGCAACGTTAAGACATTTTTGTTTCAGCAACGATGTAAATCGTTTAGCGACAAAATTCAATTGATAGCAGTGCACTAAAGGGCACCGGCACAGAGACTCGTGTAGCGTGCGTCTGGCTGAACCAACAGGAACTTAATATAAACACAGTGACTTTTCCAACTAAGACGCGTTATATCTCATTCCCAGCGACGGTGTGTTTCTGTTTGCGCGTCTATGGGTTCGTATTTATGGAATTTTGGAATAATCGTCTAAGCTTTTGAATATAACCATTGACTTGACTGCTGGTGAGCCTAAATTTGTTTATTTAAATTGGATTAATTCGAAAATAAAAACCTCCAGATGAATGATCAGGTGTGTATTGATTTAAGCTGTTAGTTATGTGATTTATTAGATAAACTAATTTAAATTGTTTATTCTGATATAACATAAGTATGTGCATCACACACACATACACACACACATTTTAAACCACAGAATATAACCACAATATATAAATGAAAACACATAAGACCGAATAAATATATCTGTAAAAGATGGATGAAATATATTCTGCATTAAAATAACCCTTTCTGTATATAACGGAAACGAATAAAATAGACAGTAACAGCAGAAATAACAACAAACGCAACAACAATAACACAACAGTTATTGTAAATTATTGTAAAGCTGGTGTTAATCATATTCATAAAATGGTAAATGAATTTCGACAAAATCATCAGATATACATTATCTACCGAATATATCCTACTTTTTACTTAAATTCATATGATTATTAATTTAAGTATAGTGACCTATCAATTTATAATAACCATATATGCTATGAACAGCCAATGTACATCTAAATGATGTGAACAGCTATAAACATAGACCAGACGTGCTGTCAAAAGTTGTTAATATCGGCCAAATGTCATAGTTCACTCATCTCTCTCTCTCTCTCTCTCTCTATATATAATATATATATATATATATATATATATATATATAGTTCGTTTTATAAAGATTATCTGTCCACACTGTTAATGAAACAATTGTATAGTAAGTATTCATCTCTTTGCCTGACTTGATTTACTGATGTTACTTGACCTTCTAGCATCACTGGTTCTCTGTAAAATATATATAATATTGAGTGAATAAATGAGCGAGTGAGTAGATTACTGAGTGTGTGTATGTGTGTGTAGTGAGTAAGTTGAGTGAGCTGAGTTGAGTGAGCTGAGTGAGTGAGTGAGTGAGTGAGTGAGTGTATAAATGTCTAGGCGTATTAAAAATAGATGGGGAATTTTAAACGCTCTACAGAAATGATCTATTTATTCAGATAATAATTCCCCAGGATATTATGTTTAGGATAAGCACTGTGTTTCTGTTGTGTTCTGTTTTCAGTTGATGCGTTGGTTTAACCGTATGATGTTGACTAATTAAACACACTTAAGCCACACTTTAGACACGAACGGGATGACAATGTGTGTGTGTGTGTGTGTGTGTGTGTGTGTGTGTGTGTGTGTGTGGTGTGTGTGTGTGTGTGGTGTGTGTGTGGTGTGTGTGGTGTGTGTATGTGTGTGTGTATGTCGTTAAAATGGCGACCAAAAACAGTTTCACTTCGTGTCTTGATGATGAAATGAAAGCAGCAATCTATTTTCTATTGACCTATACAAATATAACTAGATAGGTAATACCCTGTTCATTACTGTGGTGCCTCTTGGCGCTACTGGAAGTACAAAGTCGCCATTTTATTTGAGACCTATTTACGGGAGCACTGCTATATATTTGCAATGTTTTGGGTCTAGGTCGGCATGAACTGGCAGATTATTGTATTTTGTGGCGCTTTTGGGTGCTCAAATCGGGAATCTGACAAACTACGTACAGTGTGTGCGATATCTTTCGATGCAGTCGTATATTCCGACTTGTAGTTTTCTAACATTTCACAATTTAAACTAGCAATTTAGTGGTCCGGTGCTGCCCTGGCTGGGTAATTAATCATTCAACACAATTCTGGCCCATTCGCGTTTTAAAATGTTGTTAAATATTAGAACTAGAATTAGAAACGAGCAATATTTTACCCATATGCCGGAAACACTGTCGAGCCGTGATGACGCAGTTAGTTGGAGCGTAGGACTCGTAATCGAAGAGTCGCGGGTTCGATTCGAGGCTCGGGGGTGTAATGTTGTTATGTCACTCAGCCAGAAATGAGAACCTGACAGGACGCGATGGCTATGTGTTTGAGCAATTCTTTGTGCCTATATTGGAAACTTGCAGTGTATGCTCCCCTAGGAGTTGAGATGTGAGCTGCATTGCAACAGGTCTGAGTCAGGGATAATAATATTATAAAGCGCACTAGAGCAGCTATCTAGCTGGATAAGGTGCTATATAAGTATCATGTATTATTATTAATTATTATTATTATTATTATTAAGTTGAAAGCTAAGGAATTAGGCTAATCAAAATCTGTTGTTTTAATTCACCAGTTATTAATGTTTTGATTTTGTACAGTAGATACGCTTGCATGATGGTTGTCACAACTGATTCAAGTTACAGTTAATAAACCTGATTGTTACAGAACGATGATTTAATGGTGGTAAAGGCTAAAGAAAGTATAATAAATATTATAGTGTACTATACTGATGTGCCACCAAAATAAACTAACTTTAGGAAAACGTGGAAATGTTAGAAAATACAGCTGTTTTCCAAGTAAATGGCTCCCAGATATTCTTGGTTTTTCTTTATGTACATACAAAGTAGCAACTGATGACCACAGTAAAACCACACTTATCGCATAATCACCTTTATAAGTATATTATAACATAACATTCATAGAATTTAATTTAATATTTTCTTGAGTAATGAGTAATATATTTAATGTTACTGTAATCGTTTCAGGGGCTGGTGTATAGTTTTACTATTTGTTAATTTAATTTCAAGATATATTGGGGGCGGGGGGGGTGTGGGGGTTTCCTTGGCCCAAATATTTTTCGGTGAACCTGCAAGTTGTTATTATAACACCGAGATCAGACTCAATTTAATTCCGGAATTTGAATCGATTATTTAAAATAAATGGAATTTGAATTGATAAAATTTTAATTGGAATTTGAATTGAAGTTTCCTACAAAAATTAAACGCACAAATTAATTTACCATTTAATATTTTAATTCAGAAATGTTTCTTCCATGACAATCCTAGTTGGAATACAAACTAATCGGAGTAAGTAGGTACTCAGAGTAGGTACTCGGAGTAACTACTCATGATAAAAAGTAGTAAGTAAAAAAGAGTTGGTAAAAACGGAATTGTAATTGATACATTTGGAATTGAAATTGATCATTTTGATTTGGAATTGGAATTGACCTAATGGAATTGATTGGAATTGACCAAATGGAATTGACCCCCATGTCTGACCGAGATAAATTTACCCGGTATCATGTAGGATGCTCGCATAGCAGAGATTGTTGCCCATTGAACAACAGACCTCGAGGTTGCAGAATCGAATCCAAGTGTTATTTGCGTTTATGCAATGTGGCATCATTCACTCATCATCCACGCAGCTGTTCTATAGAGGAGTAGTAGCAGGAATGGAATTTGCCATCTTTAAAATCCAAAAATATCAATTATAATCATATTTTTACAAACCAATTATTAGTTATAAAACGAGATGCATACCTTCATATCTTTAACCTTCTTTAGCACTGACGACGAGTTGGACTTCTTGTAGATGATCCGCTCTCTGAGAACATCTCTGATCTCCAGCTTATCGATTGGCAACACCTTCACCTCTCTGTCTGATAGCTGTGCTGGTCCCGTGGCCAGGTTGACGGCCACCGGAAGAATAACCGCCGATTCTAAGTTGACGAAGTGTACTTCTTTCGGATATTTAGAATGTTCATTAACAGCTGCAGCCAGTACGGATTCGTAGACACAGGACGCTATGAACTGGTATGGTACACCGAATCTTCCTGGAATAAAACATGTTGGTAACTTGATAGGACCGGCAAAGTAAAATTGTTTTAGAATAGATTTTCACCTTCCTATGGCAGGGTTTAGTTGTTCGTCAATTACAGCATAACTTCGTAATTCGGAAGGCTCCTGCCAAACCAATACGGACAATAATCTAACTCTATTATTTAAAGCCAGTATGACATTCTACTAGAGTCGCCCTTCGACTTCTACAGATCACATTATGCGGGAAATAAACAACGGCATGATTACCTGTCGATATCAATGGGATGGCTACGGAGGGCACTCTGTGCATCATGCACGTCTCAAATATCTTATCGTAGGTTTGCCTCAATTTCGCCCTGCACTCGTTCTTATCGGAGTAATCCTTGTACTTCGGGCCGACGGCGTGGAAGACGTGTGCACATTGGAGCTTGCCCGGCCTCGTGGAGACCACGTCTCCGACGGTGACGGGACCGTTCTTCTTAACGTACTTCTTCCCGTCACTCTCGATGTCCTTGCCCCCGGCTTTGACGATGGCGCGAGCCACGCCATAGTCGTGCTTCAGCTTGCCGTCGGTGGCACTTACAATAACGTACGTCTTCAGCCTGGTGATGTCGCAGCAGTGGAAGTACACCTTCAGCGAGTCGTTGATGACGAACCCGGCGGGAAGAGTCGGAGCAGGTGTTTTATCTTTTGGCTTCGTTCCATTTGCGGCCTGAGGAAGGGGCGTCGTCGTCGTTGGCATCTCGATCTCGGCTAGTCCGACGCCATTCGCGTCTTCGTCGCTTTTTCCTATTTCAGCGTACAGGTCGATCTCGCCCCTTTCCCGCCTGTTCGCCGCAACTCGCAGAATCCGATAGCTCTCTTGCTCGCCATTGTCAGCGGGCGGAGTAACTTCGGCTGTCTCTCTCTGGTCCCTCGTTTCGGATATTTGGTCGTCTTCCTGTTGGGGGTCGACTTCCGCTTGACCCGAAACTTCCGGCAATGTCGCGTACGGGCAGTCATTCGGGTGAGGCGCTACATTCGAGGTACTCTCCGGCTGTACTCTTGGAGCAATTTCCGCTTCGTCGGAAACGCTGCCAGCGGGAACGTTCGCCGTAGTTAACTCTTCATTTTCTGCGATAATGGGTTCAAACGATCTGCTAGTCTTCTCGGGCACCGTCGGTGGCTCTTCCCGTTCAACGACCTCCACGTCTTCCACAATCACGCTGGATGACGCTCCGCGTGGCTTTATGACGTGTGCGTACAGGTGATTGTCACGCGCTTTACTCAACACCACCTCCGTAGCCTCACTCTCACCACTGTCGCTTTGGCTGTCGTCGTCATCTTTCACTAACCTATTAACGTCGCCATCTGTCTCTTTCCGTTCTTGTATATCGCCTACGGCCTCCGTGGCGTTTGTTGTCCAAAGGACGTGCTCTTGACTCGCGTAGCCGATGTTATTCACCATGGAAGGCTCCTCACCGTTTTCATAAGTCGGGGATAGGTTTTCGGTTTGAACTTCAGCCGTGTTCATCAATATTTGGCGTTCGAGCCCGTCGACATCCCCTGTTTCGGTTTGCGTCTGCGTGCTCATTTTTTGAGGTCTGGCTTTCTTGCCGACCGATTTCTTATTCTTGTCCGCCACTCGCGCCGTCTGTTCCTCTCCAGTACCAAGTTGTGAAACTTGCACCTGTGTTCCTATCTCCTTACGCGGTTTGCCTCGTTTTTCTGTGGTTTTCGACTTTCTCGGTTGCTGATCTTTGGTTCCTTTTTGTGCCTGTCTAGCCGCCTTCACCTGGCTCACGAATTTATCATTCACCAAAACGCCTTTCGGCTCGGACGACGACGGTATCGACGTTTTGTGTCTAACGCCTTCGTCAAGTTCCAAAAGTTGCGTGTGATTTTCGAATTGCTCGTCGCGAATCGTCTGAGAAGTGGCTTGGGTATGTTTCGTCTTGGCAATGCCGGTCTTCGTGACCGGCGCCTGCTTTTTGGTCTTCTGCACGGGCGTTTTGGCCCTTTGCTGTTGAACAGTACTCTTGCCTACCGTTGTAGTTTCGCCATTTTGGCGAGTTACTTTACGGCCCTCGCCGTTTATCACCGAAACTGACGACGACTCCGGTGTCGTTGCCGAGGTTCTTTCGCGGTGCACTTCGACAGTTGCTTGTAGCAGCACCGGCTGTTCGAGTATCTCACCAGGGGCGATGCTGGCAGCAGCGATCTGATTGCCTCCGCTTGGATAAGCAGCTATCTGATTGCCTGCAGTCGGATACGCGGCTATCTGATTGTCTTCGGTTAAATAACGCTCGCCCTGTTTGTCGGCCGTCGTTTGGCCAACGACTATCGCCTCGTTCTGGCGCAAGAGACCGGAAGCGGAACCGCGCGGTATTGTAGTCGTAAAGAAGCCCTCCCGCCTCTCTTCCCGATAGACAGTGTACGACTGCTGGGTGGCCGGATATAGCAGCGGGGCAGCCGGTTGGAGCGCCGACTGTACCGGTATGGGACTGGATCGTCCGGAGAACGCCGGTCCCTGTTGTTGTTGTTGTTGGTGGTGGTGGTATTGCTGTAAAGTAGTCGGCTGGCCGTAGTTGATCTGGAGCGTCGGTCGAGTGGCGTACGAGACGCCCGACCTCTGCGCCACAACGCCATTGCCATAGTCCAAACTGGCAACAGTCGAGCCGCTATCCGAAAAGAAATTCGCTCGATGATATTGACTAGCGTTCGCCATCGTCAAGTACCCTCGGTCGGCTGAAAGATAACAGAAGCTCTAAATAAGCTCGACGAGATAAAACCGTGTACTTCGTTGATTAACCGGTTGAACTGGGGACGACTTATTTTGGTGGCGATCGAAAGGCGCGAGTCTCACAACGACAACTGTCACCTGCTATTTTCACTTTTGACCGCTGTATTCGCGTTCGGCAGCTGGAATGTGGAATGCTGGAGTGTGGGCTAACTTAATTCAATAGTCGGTGTTTACTCAGTGCTTCAAAAAGTAAACACTGGCGGCCTATTTTATTAAGCATGGTATACGTGCAAACAACGTGTGAATAATATACTGACTGTATAGGTCACGTTTGTGATGTTTTGCGTAAGTAATATATAATAAATGGTAAATTTAATTATTTATTTTCTGAATAAACTAGACATACACAAACACACACACACACACGAGCACACACTTCCTCTTTCACACACACACACACACACACACACACACACACTGTGCCTGTTGCCTCTTTATATGTACCCTAAAACGCACATTGCCCGTGCTAGACATCTTATCTATTTCCATCCATATTCCTTATTACACCAATGTAAGAAAGTTATGTCGTTATTACAACATGTTTGAGTTTATTAGCTTTGTTATGTATAATGTAGATTCTATATTGTTGTCCTCTTATGTAGTCTGGCGAAACGACCTATTAATTCATACAATGCTGTTTGACGGATTTATACTCCTGGAGTCGTTTGTTACTCCGGCAGGCATCTCCATGGGTATTAAGCTGCGGACAGAGTTATTTTCCATATTATGAGTAATTAGGTTACACTGATATAGGAAATTTGTTAAATGTATAGCTATTATAATCCCGACGTGTTATTCGCAGTATCGGAGATCTGCCTGAAATCCGCTGTTCTCGACCATGGGTCAAATTAGATCAAGTGGATAGGCGCTTTAATTTAGATCCCACCACACCTAACTGCATATACTTAGGGACGCTAAATTAGGCGTAAATGAACGTTCACTTAGTGATGAACGGAAACGTATGAGGGTTATTTGTTAGGTTCGAGTAAATCATAGTATTTACTCAGGTTTGAGACGTGTGTGTTGTGTGTGTGTGTATGTGTGTGTGTGTATGTGTGTGTGTGTGTGTGTGTATATATATATATATATATGTGTGTGTGTGTGTGTGTGTGTGTGTGTGTGTGTGTGTGTGTGTGTGTGTGTGTGTGTGTGTGTGTGTGTGTGTGTACACACTAGGAAAGGAACAAAAAACCTTCAACATTATAAATCATATTAGCCTTTCGTTCAGCAAAGTGATTAAATAGACTGTAAAGCGCGTGTCCTTATTCACTCTGCTTTACTTTGATTTGTTCTTCCTGGTATTTGGGGAGAGGGGTGAAAGTAAAAGAACCACTTTTTTTTTCAAATATAAGACTCAATAAGCAGTTACGGGGGACACAAAATGCTGATACCAGGAACGTATTGCCAATGGAATAGAAATGTCCACTACCGTGGCGTGAAATGGATTCATTTATTCTATAATATTTGTAAAATCAAAAATCACTCTCCGTGTACAGACACAGTTATATTTCTAAATATATATGAAATTCGATTGTCCGGTTTGGGAAATTTTCAGAATTTCATAAGTACGATTTTAAGGTATGAGGAAATCTTGCACCGAGTTGTAGTACAATAATAACAAAAAACATTCCTATGTAATAGGTACCACTGTATGAATAGCACGGTAGACGAACGCCAGGTTGATTCATCAATCTGGCCATTTTATAATGCGCTACATATTAAACTAAAATCACACCAAAGAAATCTGATTCACAATGGGCGTATATCACGATAGCTATATTATACTAAGTGATACAGTACAGCGGTGTAATAAAAACTGGATGAGTCATAGGGCGATCGATTAACGTGTTACATGCATTGACTGGTTCGATGTCGCACTCGTCGTGCAATGACGAGGCGCATGCGCTAGAAATTGAACGGACACCACTGAGCCCCGTGCGGTAAGCAGATACGGTGTACTAACTATATCGAGCGAGTTTATCCGATATCCCGATTATTATGCGGCCGGATTGAGGAGGATAGGACGAGATATCCTCCGCGATCCTCGCATATCACAATAATGTCCGGTATCCATCGTGAAATCGTCATAGCTGCATCCTGTAACAGCGATACGACTATGACAACAGCTTGTCGGGGTCGTATAACAGAGATATATGGCCTGGTTATGGTGTAGAGTGAGCCTAAAATGTGTCAAAAACCGGATCATTTGCCAGCTGCTCTACCACATCGAGGACACTACACTGGCTTACGTTTTAAACATTTCACCTTCTGATCAGAGCTAAGAGCAGTTTCCTGGCAACGGCCTATACAATCCGATGGAATTATTAACTCCCCGGGAAGGATGCCGTTTCTAACTGCCAATCATAGGCAGCTAACCGGCAGTAAGCCATCATTGCCACTAACACTGGCCTGTAGTCGGTTAGTGGATGGATTCGAACTGAGAACGTCAGGGTTTCTAGTCCACCACCTTACCGCTATGCCACAAGAACCGGCTTACATAGGACAGTTAATGAATACATATTTAGCGTAATGATTAAAAATCGACTTCACTTTTTATAGCATTCTCGCGAGTGCGTTTGGTAGCGCGCCGCGTTGCAAACTTCGAGATTATGGGATCGAATCGCAGTTTCGCCTGTCATCGTGGGATAGTCCACCCATCAATAGAAGGTTTAAGCACGAACGTCTAATTTATCATCCAGGTATATATGGTCCTGATCAGACCAACGCCGATATAAAACAAAGTACTCTTAATTACTGACCGACCGACCGCCCGACCAACCGACTGACTGACCTTTTCGATCAATCAATCAACCAATCACTTACTCGGTCATTATCGAATTCATCTTGTTGATGTGGCCAATTCAGCCGTAGGCATTCAGAATGCGTTACGATGTTATATCATAAACAAACCCACCAAATACCACAAAGCTTGCAACGCCACCTCCCGAAAATCATCAGCACCAATCTGAATACAACGATAGGCTTGGTCGACGAAGTGCAGCCAATTGTCAGGTACTGCGGGTAATCAGATGAAAGGGTAGAATTAAAGGCCTCCTTCGTGGAACAGCCTCAATACGGCGTACCCTTGGTTGTTTACTGGCATCTCGTCGTAACAAGAGTCTGGCAATGCAACTGTTTACTTGATTTCAATTAATCAAGTCAGTGCTCACGCTTCATGGACCGGTACAGTCTACTGCTAGGTGCTCAGTCTCTTCATGGACCGGTACAGTCTACTGCTAGGTACTCAGGTACTTAATCTCTTCATGGACCGGTACGGTCTACTGCTAGGTACTTAGTTTCTTCGTGGACCGGTACAGTCTACGTCCAGACACTTTGTCTCTTCATGGACCGATACAGTCTACTGCTAGGCACGTAGTTTAGTCTATGTTTGTTGTCAGAGAGGCTACTCGTCTATGATCAAATGAACGACAGCTACTGATATCGAGAGTTTTCTAAACAATTGGATTAATTATTAATTGTTGGTGAGTGAGTGGCTGAGTGAGTGAGTGAGTGAGTGAGTGAGTGAGTGAGTGAGTGAGTGAGTGAGTGAGTGAGTGAGTGAGTGAGTGAGTGAGTGAGTGAGTGAGTGACTCAGTCAGTCAGTCAGCCATTCTGAGTGGGTGTTTCTTTAGTGACAAAGCTAATCACATCTAGGCTATATGGACAAGCGGGTACAACCGTCAAAAATGAGATGACTATGCTTATTCCTTACACTGATGGAAGAAACATTTTGGTCAATGGAAGAAACACTCTATACACCAAGCCAAAACCGTTGCAACGTAGTATGCTACCAGCTACATCACATGATCGTTACTTCAAGCTCTTGATTTTAAACGGCTTAGAAGTGATATCTTTTAAAACAGAAACTCTAGAAAGCCTAGTCCCTTCCTCACCCGGGGTACGCCTTCTACACAGAGCCCAACCCCACAATCACTGAGGATGGGCTCAAATAATACTCATAAATCTGGTGAAATTTTGCTATAAAATATGCTTTCTCGTTGCTAAATACAAAAATGCCGGTAGTATTCGGTTAAAACAGTCAGTATACATTAGCCATAGCCAAACCTCAGTACTTCTTTAAACGTAACCCATAAACACCTCAATATATATATAGAAAACGAAAAAACGCAATAGTACATGCGCGGGCACGCGTGCACGCATACACACAATTGCTTACACGAAAAGTGGAGAAAGTCGACACGCATACAGAAAACTGCACGCGGACACGAAGACACGTATGCGCAATAGTGTGTACGGATACTATCTCACATACATGTGACTTACCGAAGAACTAACCATACTTCTCCATAATCAGACACGACGCGCTTAGAAAGTTCTTTAGGTCTCGATGTAAACGCCCATATATGGGGGACGGCGTCTCAGTTCACGAATGTAATCGTAACTCGGTAAGCACCCGCCCTGGATCCTACTGAATCCTACTTGAGATTTAAACCAGTAACGAACCACGTCCCGTAGGATGTTCGCAGGCCTTCCTAGTCAGACGACGGAAGTTCCTTCCAAGTGCAAAGGTTGATGTTGCGTCGAAAGTTCAGACTGACTACTCCAATACATTAGCCGCTTACTTGACGTAGCACTGTGTATTCCCCTCTCCGTGTGTATGTGTGTGTGTGTGGATGACATACCTATACGTGTGTGTTTGTGTGTGTGGATGAAATACCTATACCTGTGTGTGTGTGTGTGTGTGTGTGTGTCATACCTATACGGGTCACTGGTCACGCAGCCCGGCCATATTGTCTGGCGACCGACTTGGCTCTATTAATGGTCTGGCTCGTCTCTTTGGGATCTATTTTTATACATCTAGATATTTCACTGTCTCTCGGCGAGTTGTTGATATGCGGATGTTTAACGTTCGGCGATACTCCGGGCTCCGTTCTTAAATTTAGTTGTAGTAGCTTAGTGCTAACGTAAACGACAAATATCGCGAGGTTTTGGGCTCGAAATACTGAAATGACGTTTTAGGCGTTAGTTGGTTCATATGACTGGTTTATAGTCCGTCGTCGCATATACGATATTTCAACATCGACGAGAAGACTGTCACAATAGTAAAATACAGTAAATAACACACACACACATGTATATATATATATATATATATATATATATACAGTGAGTGAGTGAGTGAGTGAGTGAGTGAGTGGAGGAGGGGTGATGAATCTGTAGTAATTATAATGTTTGTAGACACAACGTCTAGAGACACATAACGTCTAGAGACACATAACATCTAGAGACACATAATGCCAGAAATTTATTAACAGTCTAATGACAACGGTATTACTAATAGTATTAATATTAGTAGTTATTGTCAGTTAGAATGTTACAATGTATAAATAATACTAGTAGTACTAATAGTCGTACTAGTAGGTGATGACATTGATAGTAGCAGCAGCAGTAGTAGCAGCAGCAGCAATAGCAGCAGCAGCAGTAGTAGCATTGATTATGATAGTCGATTATGATGATGTTGTACGTTATAATAGAGATTATATCATCATCACAAACTACAATAACTTCTACAACAACAACAACAACAACAACAGTAGTAGTAGTAGTAGTAGTAGTAGCATTAATTATGATAGTCGATTATGATGATGTTGTACGCTATAATAGAGATTATATCATCATCACAAACAACAATAACTTCTACAACAACAACAACAACAACAACAGTAGTAGTAGTAGTAGTAGTAGTAGCATTAATTATGATAGTCGATTATGATGATGTTGTACGCTATAATAGAGATTATATCATCATCACAAACAACAATAACTTCTACAACAACAACAACAACAACAACAGTAGTAGTAGTAGTAGTAGTAGTAGTAGTAGTAGTAGCATTAATTATGATAGTCGATTATGATGATGTTGTACGCTATAATAGAGATTATATCATCATCACAAACAACAATAACTTCTACAACAACAACAACAACAACAACAGTAGTAGTAGTAGTAGTAGTAGTAGTAGTAGTAGTAGCATTAATTATGATAGTCGATTATGATGATGTTGTACGCTATAATAGAGATTATATCATCATCACAAACAACAATAACTTCTACAACAACAACAACAACAACAACAGTAGTAGTAGTAGTAGTAGTAGTAGTAGTAGCATTAATTATGATAGTCGATTATGATGATGTTGTACGCTATAATAGAGATTATATCATCATCACAAACAACAATAACTTCTACAACAACAACAACAACAACAACAGTAGTAGTAGTAGTAGTAAATAGTAAATAGTAATTGTAGGTTTTTTTCTCCTTGTTATTGCTCCTACGTTTGTTGTTGTTGTTATAATATTGTATATCGTTGTTTTGTTATCGTTGTTGTTTTATTATTATTGTTGTTGTTGTTACTGTAGTAGTTGTTGTTGTTGTCGATTCAGCGCAAAGCGAAATCGTGTCGCACCAAAATCGACCTCGACCTTCTCGCGCCGATTGGGGACAGCGTCGGATGTATACAGCCAGCCCGACATCAGAAAGCCTATCCACATCCACATCCACAGTTACGACAACATCCATTCGATGTCCTCAAACAACCGAAGCCGCCTCGTCGTTGTCGACGTCAGCACATCCTCAGCTTATAAACGGAAGTGGGCTGCCTGACGAAGCTGATGTTCAGAGGGGCCGTGTACCGTTCGTTGTCGTACCCGTACAGGTTACTGACCAACAGATTGACGACCGACTGGTCGTACCGGTGACAGGCGGCGTACTCGCTGTACCTGTCGTACAGCTTGAAGTCGCACGGCCTCCACGGTATGGGCGCCGTGCAGTAGGGATCCAAGGCGCACAGCAGCCACCACCAGAGCACGTTCCGGAACATCGTGTCCGTGTTGTAGTAGAGTACCACCCCGGAGGAAACGGCCTGTACGCGCTTCTGGCGACCCTCGTCGGTCGTGATGAACTCGTAGGTCTTCCGGTAGGTCGTGGCGAAGTTCGAATGCGGGGCGTACTTGACGAAGCCGATCCCGCCGTTGGCGAGTGCCCTCTGGTGGACGGGTCGAAGGTCGCCGGTGCTGAACCGGGTCGAGGCATCGAACCACAGAAACGCACCGAAATCTTTGGCCACCTCCTGTTGGCGAGAAGTAGATGGCGATTGGATGACTCACTCACTCACTCACTCACTCACTCACTCATCAAATCAGTTAATCACTCATTCTCTCAATCCTCTCCCTCATTCATCCATACATACTCCCACTCCCACTAACTCACTGACTGATTGACTTACTCAATTACTCACCCAGTATGTTAAATGAAGGAATGAATGAATGAAGGATGGCATAAAATAATAAGTGACTGATTGATTGGTTCAATCGATTCAGTGATGTTTTATCAATTTCTGTATGGCTACTTTAGGTGCGAATAGATGTGAGCGAGCGAGCGAGTGAGATGACAACGATAGTTATTTCAAATTTGTATATTATTTTTTACTGTTTATATTTCACACAAAACATAGCAGTCGAATACATACAGATATTAGAGGACCTGTGTATAGCTACTTAAAGCCGTCTTCCCACAGGCCCCAAGGAAACACAAGTTACAAAAAGATACAAGTATCACAAGTTTCTGTGAGGAACAAAGACAACCCAAGGGAAAGAATAGGAGAGACTGGCGAAGCAAGGAATGGGATATCACTTATCAAGAGTATACAAAGAAACAACAATGCATTGCAGGGTAGATGAATCACGACAAGTAAAGTGGCATCATAATGAGGAAACTAATGTTAGTGATCTAATGACGTTTTGTTCCGCATTACCGTAATACCATAACACAGATGTGGATGGATCAACGCAAAATACAAGGTCCTTAGGCTATCTAGTGGCAGCAGATGTTTGACTTGCTTAATATAAAGTAGTGCAATGGACATTGTCGTTTTTACTGAAGCACTATGGTTTTTCGATGTCAAATTTTCATGAATGTGCATGTCCAAGAATTTGAGTGAGTGAGTGAGTGAGTGAGTGAGTGAGTGAGTGAGTGAGTGAGTGAGTGAGTGAGTGAGTGAGTGAGTGAGTGAGTGAGTGAGTGAGTGAGTGAGTGAGTGAGTGAGTGAGCAACGAATGACATTTTAAATTAGATTATAATGCTAACCTGCAAAATTAACGGTTTCCACGAATACTTCTTCAGTACTTTAACGTGTGGAGGATAAGCTGTGTAGTTGAAGACCCTATACGTCACCCCGCACCATCTCCTTATCTATAAATAGACGAGTCAGCTAACTAATTAACGGATTTCAGTAGGAAGCAAAGCAATGAGATTACTAAGTATTTCATACACAGACACACATTCACACATTCACACACACACACACACACACACACACACACAAGATCTGATCGTGAATAATATCTACCATTGTCTGTGGCTGCTAATGAGTGACAGTATTTTTTCCCTGACTCGCGCAATGATTAAATAACCGAAGATAGAATAACGGATGGAATCAAAATAATATCATGATCTTATTGTGAGCAGACGACTTTTACCCTTTTTATTACTTCATTGGACAAGCCTAGATCGTAGATAACGATACGATTTCGGGGGAATAGCGTCTGGATACCGGCAACTGCGTCGAAACATTCCTCATAATGATCGTCGGTTAATGCCGTCAGGAACACATAGCTACCCACTGTATCGTTGTTGAGGAGGAACGTCGTCCGAAAAGAGGCGGCTATAGACTTGGCCAAGGCCTTTGACACTCTGAACTGTCTGCCAGCACGTGATACATGGGCCCCAATCGGTGGGTGGTACCTCAGCCACAACTTTGTGTACTGGTGCTGAAAAACAAAGTCGAAAAGTACAATTGGGAAATATTTCATTGATATATATATATATATATATATATATATATATATATATATATATATATATATTACAGATAATCTGTATAATCAGGTAATACATATATTACCTGAAATTTTCAGGTAATCTGTTTTAAATCTCAGTTACCAATAGATGTATTAGCTGAAATTTTCAGTTAATATACATAGTACCTGATTATACAGGTTAACTGTAACATATATGAAATTAATATATACATATTCCTTACCAGATCATACGAAGCATACATTTAAAACATATAATGTATTCATCGTGATAAGTTTATGGTAAGGAGGTTGTCGTAATAGAAGAGAGTTCAGCAATAAATTCGAAGTTGGTCGTAATCTGACACTTGATATCGATTTATCTAACAAGTAACTGATAAGAGAGTATGGTTAACGCCCGATTCCCCCCCATAAAAAATCCCCAACCCACCCCCCTCACCACACGCATTTATTGGTGCGCATGCACCGATCCCATCCGACCCCCACCCCGCCACACAGTACACACGAAGTAAACGTCAGAGATCCGGTCTAAGCACACACTTTATCCTGCCTATAAACACTGAACCAGTCCGGTCCTTCGGATTGATACTGTAGGTCGTACACGTTATGATGAGGTTCCGAGAGCTTCCTGGTCATGAAGACACCGAGGTAGATGACGGCCACATAAATAGCCACGCGCCGAACTTCGCCCATCTGAAAGTCAGCGGCACCCTCGTCCAGACAAATCTCGACACCTACGCCGTTAAGCTGGCAGGGTGCAGGGTAGTGTGTGTGTCCGGGCGCGCGCGCGCGCGCTGTGCTACCCTATGGGTTCGAACCCCGGCGTCAGCGACTATGGTGGGACGTTTCCGCCAGCGGTCGATCCTGGGCGCCTCCGTTCCGGATGCGACCAGCGAATCCAGGAGTTCTGAACCACTCGTCCCGTCGCCGGAAAGGATCACCAACCGGCTAACGACGACAGAACGCTACACGAGATCATACTAGCCCAGCTAATGTTGATGTGAGTGATAATCGAGCTTCTTCCGCCTCAAAAGCCGCGATGCAGACTCGAGTTTCTGTTCTGCGGACGATTATGTCGTCTGCCGAGTCGTACTCGTTAGATCCCCGACGAGGATTAATCGTAGGCTGCTAACTCTATGGCATTTCGGCGACAGACATATGTTATTGCTTATCAATAACTTGAAGCATCACGCAGTGTGCCTATTGTTATATTTCGTTGCCCGTGGTGGCGGTAGTATAGTTGTGGTGGGTAGTTATTGTGGTGGAGTTAAGGGGTGTTGTTGTTGTTAATGTTGTTAGTTGCGGTGGTGATGAAGGAATATATATATATATATATATATATATATATATCGACTTTTTATACAAAAGATATAGCATTTTAACACCCCATCAGCGGCTTCCGGATTATGACCTTTTGAGGGCCCTGGGCTAATGAGATTATGGCGCACCTTATCTGAAATAAAAGGTCTTCAAACAGGAGAACCTTATCTGAAATAAAAGGCTTTAAATAGAGGTCATTTATCTCAAATAAGAGCCCTGAACCAGGGGTCACTTTTTTTTAATCGAGTTTTCAGACTCCCGGGCATCCTCTTTTAAGATTGAAATTTATTCAGCAATGCAAAATATTAAAATATTATGTTCATTTAAAAAAAATAATATTTTAAAATCGTTTAGCATGCCCCATGGCTTGAGAGCCCCTAGGTATTAGGGTCCCTAGGCCCGATGGCCCCTAGGCTGCAGCCTATACTAGCCTATGGCCCTGCGACTATAAGTTCTAATTTCTTCATTGATGTAGTTTATCCTTAAAATTATATTTATCCAAAATTATAAACATCAATAGTTTTTGTCTATAGAGATATGTTTTATTTGTTGTAGTGCATTGTCATACCGAACTATAACTGCAACTAGTAATTACTGCATTCACAAGAAGAATATGAAAAAAAAATCACATTAAATCGCACAATAATTAGGTCTGTAATTGATAATGAAATGAAGTAATGACTGATACGCCGAACAGCTGTTTAAGTGGCATTAGCAAGGTAATTTTCGTAATTAACTCGATGTAATTAAGACCGTATCTCGCCGTGTCCAATATATTTGTCGTCTGTTGTATGCGTACTGCTCGAGATATCCCAATTACAACATGTAGTTCGTACTGTTGTTAACTGGTTGTTGTTGTTGTTGTTGTTCAAAGTAAAATTGTCGTGAAACAACTCTTCTTAAGACCAACCTATTATTAACCATTATGGGGTAATGTAATACGTGTGTGTGTGTGTGTGTGTGTGTGTGTGTGTGTGTGTGTGTGTGTGTGTGTGTGTGTGTGTGTTTTAGAATACATATATAATGCCACTAGCTAAGAAAATCAACATCTAAACATCCTTGAAGCCTATACCTCCATGAATCTATACATAAATTAAACAAAACATTTACATGTACATCTAAGTATAAAATGTTCTAAGCTTCCACATATCTATACATATGTAGGATCTCTACATATGTGTGGGCTACTTATCAGTGTGTGTGGACCAGCTAATCCGCTTTTTGTACGTAACAAAAATGTCACGCCCACATGGAAGCGGCAATATGCAATATGTACAGAAAGGGGAAGCGCGTACAAAAAGTACCATTTGACACCACAGCTCGCAGTTAACAACACGTGCGTATGGTTCAATGGTGAGCTAGTACATACACAAGATAACTATTTCGACACCACAGTTTTCACTCAACAGTAATTTCCTGTAGTCTAAAAGAAACCTATACATAGATTATTCTGAGTTTGAATAACTTAAACAAATCCAACCTATATCAACCGTATCAACAGACCGACAGGTCCGGCGTTCCCAAATCGAACACGTGACAATCTTGCTATTGTGTGGTCTACCTACATATGAAAACAGCGAAGTAGAATGAAATATCACCTCAATCTTGAGTAAATACTATGATTTGCTCAAACCTAACAGCTAATCCCCATAGGTTTCCGTTCACCTCTTCGTGAACGTTCATCCATGCCTAATTTAGCGTCCTTTAGTATAATATCATACAGTTGGGTGTGGTCGGATCTAAATTAAAGCGCCTATCCGCTTGATCTATTTGACCTATAACCGAGAACGGGGGATTTCAGGCAGATCTCCGATACGGATTATAATTAATAGCTATACATTCAACAATTTTCCTATATCAGTGTAACCTAATTACTCATAATATGGAGAGAGAAAACTCTGTCCGCAGCTTAATACCCATGGAGATGCCTGCCGGAGTAACAAACGACTGCAGAAGTGTAAATCCATCAAACAGTATTGTATGAATTAATAGGTCGTTTCGCCAGACCACATAAGAGGACAACAATATAGATTCTACATTATACATAGCAAAGCTAATGGACTCAAACATATTGTAATAACGAAATAACTTTCTTACATGTAATAAGAAATCTGGATCGAAATAGGTCTAATGTCTGGCATGGGCGTTGTGTCCTTTAGGATACATAAATAGTGGCACTGGCTCAGAACATCAACATCTAAACATCCCTTGAAGCCTGTGCCGTAATGAATTTATACATAAATAAAAATATACACACTTCAATCCAAATATAAAATATTCTACACCTCCACATTTATATACAGAGGTAGACCTATACATTTATACATAAATAAAAATATACACACTTCAATCCAAATATAAAAATATATATATATATATATATATATATATAGAGAGAGAGAGAGAGAGAGAGAGAGAGAGAGAGAGAGACAACTACACTGGTCATCCTGATCGACTGGGTTTGGCAGAGTGATTTCCACATTTGTCGTGGGTATTTAACATTTTATGATTGCACAACGCAGACAAGCAGTTTTATTGACAAGATGAATTTCGAAAACGAATTGATTTAAATAACCAAAAATGCCAACCAAATCGCAAACAATCGAAACAGTCCGATTTGTGCGATATTTTTTAAACATCGCGATTGCATCAATCCCGTTTTGATCAAAACAGATTAAACCGCGCTGCAAAGATTATATGTTTTAATTCACTATTACGATGAATGATGTAGGTTCGGGTTTCAAACCACCTGTGACCGTTCACGATGATGTTGTTATTGTTGTTGTTGTTGGTGTTGTTGTTGAACATGTAGATTTGTAAACAGATTAATTTACCAGGTTTTTGCAGATGTTATTGGTTCGCCTTTATACTAATCATTACGTATGGTATATCGGTTATTGTGTTGTCATGTCGTGGTCCATGTCAGTGGATCATTAGAAAGTTGTCGCTCCGGAGATTGTCATTATTGGTGTCCTATTTATCGGTGTACTAAAGGGATTAAAGGGACAACGACGAGGCGGATGATAACGGCAACGACAACTTCGACAATAATAATAATGATGATGATGATGATGATGATGAATAAGAAGATGATGATGATAATGATAATATTAATAATAACGATAATGACGATAATAATAATAATAATAATAATAATAATAATAATAATAATAATAATAATAATAATAATAATGGTGGTGGTGATGGCGATGATGATGATGATGATGATGATAACAATAATGACGATAATAATAATAATAATAATTTTGTCGGAATTAAGGTAAAGGATAAATATTATTCTAAAAAGTTGGCCCAGGAAAGAGAAATGCCTGGAACGTGACAGAATTCCAATTGGAAAGCTAGCATACAGATCGGATTTAAATATTTAAATAGGCCGATTCCTGTCTATAAAAGAACCTGGTCCATCACAGAATATCAGGATAAATTCTTTTAAACGTTCCCATTGTAGTGTTGAGGACGGCTGTACAAGGACTGATTTACAGGGATAGTTTAGACTCCAAATAGGGATACGTGTCAATATGACTGGCGGTCTTTGTTTGAATAAATCAATTAATTATCAATGCACCAAACTGATTTTCCTCGACCTGCCATCTGTTTATTTTGATCATTCATATTACTGTTTCTGTATTACCATCGGACAGTGACATTCGAACCAATTATCATCCACCGCCTACATTGTGTAATCAAAAATAAACCACATGTTTCATACACGCCTAAATCTACAAACGTGAACCCACCGACTAACACAGCTAATATGGACCAGGCTGTAGCAAATGCTGACACACACACACACACACACACACACACACACACACACACACACACACACACACACACACACACACACACACACACATATGTACAAGCTTAAAGGTCGCGATCTACGCGGACTATGTGTGTGTGTGTTTTTATATATATATATATATATATATATATATATATATATATATATATATATATTGTGACACTGGCTTAGAACATCAACACCTACACATCCTTCAAACCATATACCTCCCTAAATCTATACATTTGATGTTTGGATGTTTGATGACCTCAGCTTCATTCTGGATTCAAATAATTGAATTCCTACCTATATCAACCTTATCGATAGACGTCCGACAGGTCTGACGTCTCAAGTTGTTCTCTAACCTGAGTGAAAAGTTTTATTTTATAGGCCATCGGCATATTAACCAATATTACAGTTTGTTGAACACATGACAAAATCTTATTGCGCACACTACCTACACATGGAAGTAGCGAAGTGTGTTTTAGCTGTGTATAATAAGGCACAGGCACAGAGAATCTCGAACCGTGAATTCAAACTCTGGACGTTTCTTCAGGGGACTGAATCCAGAGTGGCGACTTTTCTTGCTGAGACATGTGTAATGTCTCACCAGTCCCTAAGCGGCCAAGCAAAATCAAAATACGAATCACCTACAGCGGTGGAGTTTGGGTGTAAAATATCCAAGTCACATCACGGCAGTAGTGAGAATGTTTAGCTTAATGGTTTTTGGTTTTGTTGTTCGGGGAGAATCCCCAGGCTGTCGCTTAATCAGCATGTTGGAGTGGTTGAGAAATATCCTCCCCCACCACTCACAAGGGAGCAGTACGGAAAGATGGAGCCGAAATACCCTAAGGGTGGTCACTGCCAGAGTGTTTTACGTCCTCAGGGGGTTTTTAACGTCCCCCTTTATTTTAAATAATTCAGTGGAGACGGCAGCGCCATTTAACGTGGTCAGCCACCCACGATATAGTGTTCCGAGAAATTAATCCCTGGAAAAGTTTCGACCTCTTACGGGGTTCAAACCTGCGACCGTTGGCACCAAGTGCCGAGTGCTTAACCGCCTTGTGATATTTGCTGGAGTGTCAAATACTTTATAAACATACAAATCCAATAAATACTATGACCTACTCGTCACTATTATAACAATTTACATCGGCGCTTTAGCAGACCGTTATGGCGGAATTGCCGTTCTGTATATTAACATTTACAAATCAGACCTAATGTCTGCTATACAAACTATAATTATAATATAGGGTTTTATTAATGACAAGGAGACTAAAATTAGCCTTGAATGTCATAGTACAGACTGGACATAACTGGACCTAGGAAAGATAATTCTATTCCCACATACAACTAAGGTGAATTATATATACAACTAAACTTGTTATATAAAACACACCAACCACACGAGCTGTGTCCAATGCCACCGCTCGAGATGCGATGCAGTGTTTCTATTCCTGAGTCAGGAGTACATGCTTTAGTCGTAACTTGTCTTTATTTCTTCGACTGAAACCCGGGGAGGGTGATTACTTCACATATGATCCATTATGTGTATACTCGCCAGTTTAACCCCCCCCCCACGAGGCTGGGTTGATCTTATTGATCTCAATTCCCTCGTTATTTGAGATCATAAATCGATCCGATTGTATTATATTAATGTTGACGTTAACGCGATTTTGATCTTATTGACCCCATTAAGTAATTAGGTTGTGTGTTTTTGTATCCATAACTTGTGGATGAATATTTCTGCTGTTATAGTGTTGAGGTATATATATATATATATATATATATATATATACTTTCTGTATGATACACATCTCTGCACAAGTGAATAACCAAAACCGTTTTGTCCCATATATGGAGTAAAACGGCCCCTCGTCTGGGGTACTCTGATATTAGGTTTAACCGTTGTAATGATAAACAAATAACGTGTTTTATTCCTTATTTTACTCATCGTGAACAAAAATAATCATCAATCCTCATCACTCATCGTTAATTGCATTAGACTAGTCATTATTCTATACGTCTTCTATTGTTTCTTCGACAATAGAACACCGTCACATAATACTGATAATATTGATCGCACTTCTACACTTCTTCCGCTCTATTGATCTTACATCCGGCACCTTCAGATTTCCTATCTATCAGCTACTGTCTATATTCCTTTACATTGCAATCACCTTTGGAATCTGCATCATCGCCGGCCTTAAAATCATTACAGTGTTGAATGATGATGACGATTGATGTTTTACGGCCACTTTTGTGCACAAGGTAGGCTAAATGGGCCGTGCGACCTCCAAAGGTAAGGAGGCGAAGTGAAAGACGAAACAACCTTCAGATATAGCCAGGCCGAGATTCGAACACAGGTGGTAGTGATCTGTGGTCCAGCACGCTACCGCTAGACCACGGAGGTGCCCCTTGTAGTTATCCTAAAGTAATAACATGCAGATAGTTCGCGGCAGTTACAACAGCCTAATCATCAATCAAACTATCATTAATTATAATATGTCAAAACAGATTACGGTTGTCATTAGAAGCACTATCCTGCATCGTCATTACACTCGTCCCTGGAAACACTCAATCTCTTTGGAATTTGCATCATGAGAATCCTCAAAATATTTAAAATATTACACGAACGAAAGGCATGCAGATACTTCATCTACCGTCTAATCACAATCTGACTCGCAGTTTGGACACGCGAAATACGGTAGCCCTGGTGTGCACTCACTGTGACCCCATTCCAACAAGGCCATTCCTCTTCATCGCTGCTTCCGTCAACTTTCTTGGACCTTTTGGCACGGGCCATCCCTTTCTTTGCCGGGTGTTTACCTTTCCCCGTACTCTTTCCGTTGCCTTCCTGTCCACTTTCCAAATGGCTAGCTGGATCATCAGATGCACCGTTGCACGCATCCGTTGTGACAGTGTTGGTGATAGTAGACGGTCCACCAGCCTGGAAGAGCATGGTCCCTATGGCAATGGACCAACAACTGCTGACTGATCTGTGGCTGATGCCGCTTCATCTGTCACGTGAGACGCGACAAAATCGTCATCCGTGAATATATTCGCGTCAAATGGCCCGAGTCCGCAGATCCGGAATTCCGTCACGGTCTTGTCGTGTTTGACTGATCTCGGAAAAGTCTTCCCAAAGATTTCCGCCATGTCATAGAATGTGATTCTCTTACCAGGAAATAGACACCATCCAGCTGTCTGAGCCCGCGTTGTAGTTGCTCTTCAAGGATTTGATTCATTAGCCCCGGTTGCATCCTTTTCCGGGGGAATATGAACATGGGTGGTGTGTAGTTCCCCGCTGGATTCATTCCACATATAGCCGTCACTGTTGCACCACACTCTCCGCTGGTCATTTTCTCAACCTTACAAACTCCCTTAGTGGCCACAACACATCCTGGTTTCTGAATGTTGGATATTCCGGTTTCATCCATGTTCCATAGACGAGATGGTGGGTATGAGCGCTCCCCAATCAATGAACGATAGGGGTAAAATGATTCGCCAACCTTGAAACGCTTGAAACACGTGGCTCTATCAATATTGGTCGCCTGTGCAACACGGATGCTGAGGTCGTTACGTTTAAAAAACGCGCAGCCAGTCATATCCTGCAGCCTTGGCTTCATGTGAGAAGGGATGATTCACGCCCATTTTCTCGGCTATCTCATAAGCTAGGTGGCGCACATCATTTGTTGACAACCCAAACAATACTTTTTCCATCATTTGGATATGATGTCGCAACGTTTTTCATATATCACAGCTTTATTGCATTTACATGCCATATTCGTACTGCATGCCACGGCAATACAGCCCCGGGGGTCGTTTTGCCCCATTCTGACAGGGCCGTCTTACCCCATACACACCAGTGGCGACGTATACGGCCCCTGTTTTCCCCATTCTGAACGCCCCATACACCCGTGGGCAATACGGCCCCGGGGGTCGTTTTGCCCCATTCTGACAGGGCCATCTTACCCCATACACACCAGTGGTGACGTATACGGCCCCGGTGGTCGTTTTGACCCATTCTGACAGGGCCGTCTTACCCCATACACACCAGTGGTGACGTATACGGCCCCGGGGGTCGTTTTGCCCCATTCTGATAGGGCCCTCTTACCCCATACACGTGGTCGTTTCGGCCCCGGTGGTCGTTTTGACCCATTCTGACAGGGCCATCTTACCCCATACACACCAGTGGTGACGTATACGGCCCCGGTGGTCGTTTTGACCCATTCTGACAGGGCCATCTTACCCCATACACACCAGTGGTGACGTATACGGCCCCGGTGGTCGTTTTGACCCATTCTGACAGGGCCGTCTTACCCCATACACACCAGTGGTGACGTATACGGCCCCGGTGGTCGTTTTGACCCATTCTGACAGGGCCGTCTTACCCCATACACACCAGTGGTGACGTATACGGCCCCGGTGGTCGTTTTGACCCATTCTGACAGGGCCGTCTTACCCCATACACACCAGTGGCGACGCATTCATCCTTCACATGTAATCCTTTAATATCGATCCCATTTCGATGAACATTGTTGAAAACGTGTCTAGATGTAAGTGCATTAGTACCAGTTTCTGGCTAATCGTCACACGGTGGACATATTAGCATCGATTTTATAAAAGAGTGATTGTTAACTCACAGTGTATGCAAAACTTTAAAGATTTGTGAACTTACTTTTGATAGCACTTGGCCTCGCGGTCATTAAGAGCATTCGCTAGGTGACAGCATCATGTTCCACTATTCGATATTAGTTCCGAGTCCACTGGTTGGTAGATAAGGCAGGGGGCCGTATTACCCCCAGGGGCGTGAGCTACGGTGGCCTAGCGGTTAAGCACCCGGCACTTGGTGCCAACAGTCACAGGTTCGAACCCCGTAAGAGGTCGAAACTTTTCCAGAGATTAATTTCTACGCTCACAACATTGTGGGTGGATGACCACGTTAAATGGCGCTGCCGTCTCCACTGAATTATTTAAAATAAAGGGGGACGTTAAAAACCCACTGAGGACGTAAAACACTCTGGCAGTGACCACCCTCAGGGTATTTCGGCTCCATCTTTCCGTACTGCTCCCCTGTGAGTGGTGGGGGAGAAGGTTTCTCAACCACTACAACATAGAGGCTGTGCTGATTAAGCGACAGCCTGGGGATTCTCTCCGAACACCAAAACCAAACCAACCTTTTATCCGGTACACTCCTAGAATAGGAATGAACGCCGCCAGATGTCTTTAGTTTAGGTAGCAATGCTGCCGTATATTGCTGTAAAAAAATTCTATGCACAAAGTAGGTTAAATGCAGCGAGCGACCTCCAAATGTAATGAAGCGAAGTCAAAGATAAAACACCCTTCTGACATAGTCCGGCCCTCGGTTCATGCACTAAATATGTAGTTAACTTCGCTAACAATTAAACCATGGAGTCGACCTGTTGTTGTATAAATATATCCATTTATCACACCACAAAGTGTAATGTATCAACAGTCCCTAAGTTGATGTTTAAATGAACACCAAAAATAGATAGATAGATAGATTGATAGAAAGATGCTTCTTTATGCGGCCCCAATCTACCTACTTGCATCTAAAACAGCAATTAAACACATAGAAATAGCACAAAAAACTGCACTTAAATATGTCTTAGGACCCCCCCCCCTACTGCCCCCTCTTCCCTTATCAGCAGAGAAGCCGGCATCCCCCCTATTGCCCATCTCATAAGAGATATATATTAAGAACAGTGACAAAACCGGACCCAGTACAAATCACATCTAAAATACAAGAAAGCTTACACCAAGACCCCAGAATAGATATTAATAGAAGCTGGGCCATGAAAGCAGCTGCTATTCAGAGGGACCTTGGAATTCCATCAATCCACCCTCCGGATGCCAAGGAAACTGCTCCATGGTGCGACTGCCCATTGACCATCATTATCGTACACAAAAAAATCAAAAACCCAAGACCCACAAGGGGCATTCACTGAGGCTTCGGACAGGATCTCATCCCTGAACAGGCACCAGGCAGCAATAAACATCTACACAGATGCCAGTGTCCGCCAGGGTGGAAATCTGTGGAAGACTCCCCGACCACACACCGATCACTCTAGCAGAACTTCACGCCATACACGCTGCCCTCGCATGGAGGGAGGCACAAGACACGAAGACACAATCATATACTCAGACTCGATGGCAGCCATCAAAATCCTTGCACAAACAAAAACACGAACACGAACAAATCACAACAAAAATTATTAACTTCGCCTCTGCATTAAGCCAACGTGGCATGTCTAACCACTCTACATTGGGTTCCCAGCCATACAAATATCGAGGGTAATGAACGAACCGACGCTCTGGCCAACAAAGCCACTAACCTAACCAAGATCCTACACGCAGAACAGACACCAGGTGCTTACAAACACATGATAACAGAATTTCTACACAAACAAATAACACCAAATCAAGACACAGCCAAATTAAGTACCTGGTACAATAAAACCATTGTTCCCGGCATTCACATCATAAACAACAGAATAGCAGACGTACACATACGCCGCCTCCGCTGCTGGGTGCACACAAAAAGCTTTGTCGGCCCAAATAATAAAGCACTCTGCTTTCACAATGATATCCATGCCGCGATTAATATATAATATAATACAATATTAATATACGATAAGAGAAAACATAATCAATAACGGTTTTTACCATATGCATAATTTTAATTACTGCTATACCTTATCGCAGGTATCCCAATTAGAGTAATAGCTCTTAGATATTGTGATAATAAATATCTAAACGTTATGCGATATGTACATGACTTAAACATATATGTGTTTCTAAACGGTTTCATTTCCTTAAGTTCAGACCACTACGCTTTGTAACACGGGGATGTATCAGGGGTGAATTTGGGGAATACTCCCGTAGCTTATTAAATATTCAGCTTCATCTGTTACTGTCTTATATCGATATACGCATTGCATCTAAGTTATAATAAAGTAAAGTGCCTTCGTGCAATCACGCCTCAACGACGATCAGCGCCTGTATTGGGGTCGCATTATATGATCCCGATCATTTTTTATTTATCCTGAAAAAAAATAGATAGACAGTTAATAATTGGAGGGAAGAAATTGTCCTCACAATAACTTATTTCGGAGGACTTTTTCTAGGGAAGAACATATAATCGGGGCCTTGTCTAGAAGGACTTAGCCACGGGGGGGGGAGATTATATACATAGTCACTGTTTTCGATCAGCTGTCTTCTCTGCAATCAGTCTGTTTAGACGATTGTGTAATATGTCGTCTTCTAAAAAATAGGTAACCCATAATTTTATTATTACACCCACTTTTTAACTACCATGCTTTAATAAATGCCAAATACGGTATAAATCAAACTAGTGGGATAAACCGCACGAGAGACGGTTTGGTGGTCTTTCCTTAATTTTGTAAAACGGCGCTTGCTATTTATTGTCGGTAAATAGAACGACTGCATTGTCTGTTAGTCGTCTCATGTTCTTCATTCTGTAGCTTGTAATTCGTGTTATTTTTACCTTGTTTAATGTGGATTTTGTCGTTGTATGAACAGCTATGAGTTACAGGTATCTAATGAAATAACACCCTCGATATCAAGTGGAAGTGTTAAAAAATTGTTATTTACTTACCATAACGTTGTGTACTTAAATATGGATGGATTTAAACGGAATTTATTATTTTTAAGCGGAATGAATCACTAAAGGATCTAGATAGTAGACTAGATCTAGAAATTACCTGAATTATGTGAATTTACTAACTTACTTTTGTTGGGAATGTTGTGGCTTATAGGATTTACTAATATATTAATTTATGTAACTAAATTATATTGGCTTCAATTAAATAAATATTAGGGAGTACACCCTTAAACCAGACTAAGACTCCAAAAAGTCTAGAAGAGTAACACTTAAGAGTTTTCAAACATCCACAGGAATAGAACATTCAAATTGCTAATAATTTGCATATTTTTAACACCATATTTAATTAGATTTTAACATAAATAAGATAATATACACTATTCTCGGAGCTGCAAGCTGAGCATTGGAACTGTATGTGCTGGTGGAAAAGAGCCGAGAACTGAGCGGGCATGTGCTTATATTGGCTTTTTTTGCATGCTTAGATATAAAATATTAATAAGACCCGAGCTAAGATCTTGCAAACATGTTGATATAGATAGACTGATGTGATATCTTCGACCACCTTTAATTTTCAAAGATGTCCAAAGCCTTAACTTAACTTTAGCTAGACCAAATAAAAGTGTATTATGCTTAGCCACCATATTTTAAAAATATAGAGAACAGATTCGGGAGTCGGCGTTTCAAATGCTCAGATACGCAATTACTTTGTTAACATTAATGAGATAATGGGTACTATTCTTTTATTATAGGGTTACTAGACCTCTTGCCCTCATTATGATTTAGCTTTCTTGGACTTCATGAATTTAAATGCGACTACATGGTCTATGCTAAAATTTCGTTTAGCCAGTTTGGCTAAAGAGCCAAAATTCTTAAGCCATTTTTTGTGTGGCATAAATAATGTCAAAATGTGTAAACGAACACCCACATATTAAATAATCTAGTTCAAAGTGCTGATTAATCGACTTGTAATGGCTTGTGGGTGCCACCATTTTGAAGCTAGACAGACACTTGAATGCTGACGTCACTTCAATGCATCCGGTTAGCCTGAAGCCCATACAAAAGCATGTAAATAAGTGTGAGCAAAGAATTATTCCAGAACATAACGCAACTGCATTGTTAAAATTACGTCATGAATGACACATAACCAAATACATTCGTGACAAGAGGAAGATGATTCAAAATGGCTCAGATGTTAACGCTCAAGAGAAACTATAATCCGCTTCAGTATAGAGATCGTCAATGTGACATCAGAGCATTTCAGTTTGCTCTTTCCCGCTTTTGAATCTGGCTTCCAGTGCAACCGTAATGGTGGCCCTCCGGTAATTTGGCTTAGTTCCCTATATCTATTATATCAGGTATATTTCATGATTAGTATTATGGAATTTTTGGTTACTGTTCTAAGCATTACATATTTTAAAAATATTTTCTGAGAGTGGACTGTCCCTTTAACCAAGTCATCTTTTCCACTGACCAAAGCATTTGACATCTTGATACTTACACATATGTTGCATCTGACTCTGAGCAGTATATTTTATGAATTAACTGAGGAAAGGTTACAAACAAGCTTTTATAAGTCGTGGCTTTGGATGATCACTATTTTAAAGTTTTTCTTTCCATTCATCCATTCCTGATTTAGCTTTCGATTCATAATTAAGAAATTTATATAAATATGCACAAGTAAGAATGACAAACGTTTGTTGATAAATTCTCGCTAACAGCAAAAATATCATAAAGTACCTGTGTGTTGAAACAAAGATTCCATATACGCAGCATGTGATTTGTATGATTCCATGCAAACGTTTCCAGTATATTTTGCTAAAAATGTTCATGTCAAGAACTTTATACAACTGAATTGTAAAATCATCCTGTTTTTATTGACGGAGTGTCCCCTTCAGATAGCGGCACCTCTGTGGTCTAGTTGATAGCACGTTGGACCACAGATCACTACCACCTGAGTTTGAATCACAGCGTCGGCATATATGAAGGGTGTTTCATTTTTGACTTCCCTTCATTATCCTTGGAGGTTGCTCAGCCCATTTAGCCTATCATGTGCACAAATTGGCTGTAAAACATCAATCATACACAAATTTACGATCTGGTGTTCTCCGTCGAATCCAGCACAGTTTTGTTCAGACAAGTAAAAAAATATGGTTTTAATAGCTAGTAAATTGTTGTTGTAGTAAGAAATTTGGTTGGGCTAGTGAATTTAAATTTTACTAGCTCAGGGGCTAGTGAGATGTAGAAATATTTTTCTGGCCCTGAATTTTTAGCATGTTTTACTGCGCCGATGACAAGAACCACCGGCTACGTGAAGAGGCTCAGTTGCTATTTCATAGTACGATTTAGTAATAACTCAAATCACAGAAATGATTCAAGATGTCGCTGTCAAAATTCAGTTTCATAATTCCAGAAAAGATAACAACAAAGGGACTTTCAGTATCACAAAAGGAATACGCAGGGAAAAAGAAAATTTTATTGGTACGTGGACATTTGAATTTCTGGGGCTGTTTCTTGATGAGGCAGCCAATGAAATGTTCTGCAAAACCTCTAGTTAGGGGCATACCTACTCACCCTGGCCAATTCTTTGTTTGGGGGGCAAGCAAAAATGAAGTATGGAAAGTGGCCAAAAATGTTTATGTCAAGCCCTGCCTCTACTGAATTACCAAGATTCACTAATGCTGTAGGTACAAATATATCACACATGACAAATGATCAGTATAGCATAGGAATTTTGTTAATAATTCTTTTGGTGTTACTTATCCTGGCTGTCCTCTGAGTATAATCTTCCAAGCCCTTATAAACATCAACAATTGACACTGTGTAACCTCCTCCAGGTTCAGGGTTTATAATTAGTCCACTGTGTTTAAAAGTAATACTAGATAATATTTTTGTGCCGATCTATGATTAAGCTGTAATCACTTCATCTGTTTTAAAGCAATTTTTACTATAAAGTGCCAAATGTTGGAATCCTTCTACAACGGGTGCTTCGTAAGTAGTATCAATGATATAATAATTGTAATAATAAATAGTGTATCTGGCAGGCATGGGACAATTACGAGGAGAGGTTCTTTAATACAAGTACACATGTTTAAAAAATGTTCAATTCCCAATATGCGAATTTGTAATATGACCAATACTATTTGGTGGTAATTGTGATGCAATTATAGTTTCTGTTCTTATTTACCTGGTATTGCATAATTCCATTGTGATAAGATTTTAAATGTCTATGATTTCCATACCTACAGATTATTCCTTATCTATATCCTGTTTTTTATACACATAGTGCATGTCATAGGATTGTAGCCTTTGCTATTCTCCAATGATAATGGCTTTGGAGGTCGCTCAGCCCATTTAGCCTACCATGTGCACAAATACAGCAATCCTATGAGGATTTTACTATAGTGTAGAATATGTAGGGTAATCGTGTACTGAAAGTACAGACTAATGATAATTTAATTGTTATTAAATGTAGGGAAAATCTGATTAAACGAAAGAAAACAAAACAGTTGAACCTTTCACAAAAGAATACCTATAATGTTAAATTCTTTTGGTATCGAAAATATGATAAATTAGATAGTTTTGTGATGTAAGGTGTCATGTGAGATGTAGGTTGCGTTTCGTATGAAAATTATTACTCTTTCCAATTTTCAAATGTTGGCAGCTCTGCAATTCCACAACCCCTAGTGCCATGGCCAGGGATAAAAATTGCACAAAGTATCAAGGAATCTGATTCCTTAATTCACTCAGATCACAAAGTTTTATGTACACACATACACAGTGCAACTTGAATAATATCTTTTTAAGCCACCATCCAACTGTGAATGACACACATGGTCAGTCATCAAATTTTTAATCACCATTGATTCAAAATTAGACCCTTGTAAGTTGATATTCTTCTCTTGACAGATATTGGTTTGACATATATTTAGCATGGCTTGAATATGTCACTTTGATAAGATTAACTTTAACAGACATGTCTACATAGATAGGTATGTTTTCAAAGAAAAATAAACCATGTGTTAGATTAGGGATGTCTCATATATGTACTCACCATGTAGGTTGTATACTGATATGTAAACTTTTTTGTTATATTAGTAGCATGTTTTATTTGAGAAGAAATTTAAAATGTATATCTCCAAATTTAATGCACCTAGAAACCACTATGTTGAATTGACCACAAAACCAGGGCCAGAATGTTTCTTTCAATTCACATTGGAAATGCACTTACCCAACCAATTTTCAGCTGATCCAAAATTATCATTTATTTTCAAATCTGCTACATTTCACCAGCCTACATATAAACATGTATTTGCAATAAAAATTGACAAATAGATAAATGTTTGATAAGAAATGCTTGTTCAGTGAAGCCCATTGCTGCTTTGCTGAGTTACCTGTAGCCATTTTCACTCTCACTATATAAATAAAATTTCAAATTACCAGGAGCACATAGCCAGTAAACTGCAATGAATACAGCTTTTATTCGGCAACACCATTTAAATAGGTGGTGTGTTGTCTTAAGCCAAGATTCCATATACACTGTATGGGTTATGCGAATCCGACAAAAATGGAAAACATGTAAACGTTCGAGCGTGTTTCCACATGTGTGACTGCGTATGCGATTTCCGAATGCGACCAAAAGGATCGCTTCGTATAGTGATTGGTACGAATGAAAATTGGATGGTTGAATCCAGATTTGTACAACCCTGGTCATAAAATTCTCGATTCAACCATCTGATGCGAGTGTCCAAGCAGGCTTTCCCAAGAAAAATAGGTCAGAAGGTGAGAGGGGTCTCCAAAAGACATGGATGTCACATTCGGATTCACATGCCGCGTATATGGACTCTTGGCTTTACATCTATGCTCCAAGGCTAAAGGCTTTTATTTGTTTACACATTTCTCTCCCCTTGTTGATCTTTTTATCTAGCACTAGTTTTAAATCCCCTGGAAGTATGTTATTTGTTTGAACTGTCATTTATATGGACCAGTAGGCATTTGAGTAGTTAGTTGGTGAATTCGAAATGCGAAGTTCTCAGTTTTTGCTCTACCACCATTAAACGCTAAGCCATGATATGAACTAAGACATTCTTCTTTTCATTGGCAGGGCTGAACGAGCAGCCGCATTTGAAAGCGACAGTGAAGCGAGTAGTTATGAGGATGAAAGAAAAGGCTTGAAGAGTGCTGTGACAGCGGTGAAGGTCAGTAAGATTTTTGCTCTCTTGCTGAAATTTGTAAATAGGACTTGCAACAGAACTATTTATGCTGATGGATGCCAAAAAAATTACATAACAATTAGAAAGTCGTCTGCTAAAGGTATATAGCATGTAGGGATAACATTGTTAATTAACGTGATCCTAGATTTTTTTGAGAATTATCTGGATATTAAATATTTGAAGATGTTTTATATGCAGGGGAGGATATGAAAATGTCAGTCAGTCATAAAGTACTTAATGTGGAGGCTAACAACTGTATGTTCTTAAAGGTCACAGGAAAAGGTTTCACAAATTCATAAAAATGTTAGTGTTATATACTAAAATCAATTTCAATAAGAGATATATTAAATTTTTTTCCTAGAAATAAAGTTACATTTAAAAATTGCCAGCATCTGACATGGGCAAAATTTTAATCAAGAGTCTACGAAAAACTTATAACAACAACTTACAACAAATACCAATAATTGACTGATTATATCCGACGTGTAAGTGCCATCAAAACCTGACCCGAAATAACAACAACAACCCCGAAAATTGCTAAAAGACGCACCAAGGGCAGCACATCCCTGTATAGGCCACATATGGCAAAGCCCCATCCATCCACTGGGTTCCCATGTACTGACAAATACCACTTCATTTTAAATGAAGTTATGCTATAGGAGGAGGGAAATACTCACATTCAGGCCCATTGTGTTGACTTATCAATGAAACTTTTACCAACACAAACAAATACACACCAATCCAACTCTTGTTGTGGACCAGGTGTTAGTTGCACAGGTGGCTGCTCTGGGTCCACACCTGCACTTGCTGCAGCTAATTCCTCACAATTAATACTGTCTGTGATCCTTTATGCTAGTGGTTCAAATCTTAAGGAATTTGGAATCATTTTAATGGAAATATGATAGCTGGTGGTTAGAATTGTAGTGTATGTGATAGGGAATAAAATAATTGTTTGTTAAGTTATATTTACTTTGAAACACTCACTGTCTGCAAATGGTGTGATAGGAACGGAAAACTTTAGCACTACATCAGGAGTTAAGCAAGGTAGTATCTATAGCATCAAGCTTTTACATCCTATTGACCCAACTATTGATGCTGTAGATGCACTCGGACCAGATGATTGGCTAGAATCTACTTGTATACAACTTGGCTACCTACATCAAAAGAAAAAATGCAAACCAAGCCGAAGGCCTTGAAGACAGATGGAATTGGGATGATCCTTTACCCCACAAAATGACAATATATAAAAGTGAACTCATTGAACAAAGAGGAATTTGTATTGGAAGACATCAAAATCCTACACTTACCTCGGTGCAATACTGTCCAACGTGGGCTTAGTGTCTCAGATCTCCCAACATATGAAGGCTAAACAACCACATATGAGGAAATTTACTTCCTTTCTCACGAGGAACTCTTATGCTCCATATGAAGTTCAAAGTCTGGTGAAGTGCTTTAAACGCTGCAATATTGTATTCTAGTGAAACATGGCTGAAAAACAATCTTAAATCAGCAGAAAGCTCCCTCAAGCAACTTTCACCTGTCAGAAACATCACTTGTACTGACCTTGTGTATCTAGAAACAGGATTGCCCAATTCAAAGAGCACCATACAAGACAAACAAGCTAAAGTTCTACGAAACATCCATGTAAGACATACAGATGATTACATCATCAAACAATAAACAAAGCCATCGCACTAAAAACTCCAACAGATAAGACAATACATCATATAGAATCTAGTACTGGATCATACACTGTGACTTTCTTGAACAATCTAAAAACAATCATCACAAACCACGAGCCAGTTACATTTATTTATTGATTAATCCTCACATGCAACCAAGTCCTTTCCTTAGACAGAAATCTCACAATACCAGAACAGAGCAGCCACTAGTAGATTAAGACTATCGTCACACTACCTAAAGACGGTGGTCGTGAACCCCACTAGCTAGAACACTTGCCAAAGTTGAATTCAGTCCGAGGAACATGTACTCACTTCCTGTCCATTATCTCAACATCTCTGAGACAGTTATAGTTTATATCATCAATCAATACAGGAACTCTTTAATTGCTGTGACAATGATGAACTAAATCAAATGGTAGAATACTACAGGAAGACATTATCTTTATATCGGACCTGATATTAAATAAGTTTTTTTCATATTTCATGTATACTCTCTTACCCTGTACATATCTTGTCAATAAACTACTACTACTACTAGAAGAATTTATTTATTAACATATACCAGCATACTGTGTCTTAATGTAATTATGTAAGTTTAGAATACATCGGGTTCAATATCTAAAAATCAACACATTTAATTCAGCAATGTTTTATGGTTTAAATAGTTATCTGTTAGGATCATATTTTATACCCTATGTATCTTTAGCATTGCCTTAACACATCCAGTAGAGCTTATAATTAAAATTTCTACTTTCAGAAGAAGACTACAAGACACTCTTCTCAGTCTGACAGGTAAAATATACCACCATTAGTGATTTGCTCGGGTGGAACCCTTGTTTTAAGATTCTGGTTAATTTTGTTTTTGGAGATATGCTCTCTCTCTCTCTCTGTGTGTGTGTGTGTGTATATATATATTTATTTATGATATAAAATTTGTGTAATTTGTACATTGCATTAATTCTGTAATCTTATTTTGTTTGCAGCAATGATAGTTCATCATCTTCTTCATCATCGTCATCGTCGTCATCTTCTTCAGGCGAGGATGATGATGATAAAAATCACGAAGAGAAACATGGAAGAAATCATTCAAATCACAGAGATGATGTCAACGTGTCTAGAAAAAGACAGCACGATGTGGACAGTGAGCCGGAGATTCGTGAAAAACAGACAAAACACAGACACGCAGATGGCTTGGACAGAGAAACGAAATATTACCGAGATGAGAAGTGGTCGGGGAATGAACGGCGAGAGAGGGTGTCATCGCGAGACAGAGACCGTCACAGACCAAGTAGACATCGGTATGATGACTCGGATGATCAAGGCGACGATGATGATAGCAGCTATGGACGGTCAAGGAATTATAATTATCACGAACGTGGACACGGGAAGCGGCGACACGGTGATCTAGAGGATGAAGAAGATGAGCTCGAGAGGCGTAGGAGGGAGAGAGAAAAGAGGCACAGGCTGAGGGAGGAGGAAGAGGAGAGGAGACATAGAGATGAGGAGAAAGAAAACTTTGACATATCCAAGAAGTAAGTTTTAGCTTACTATCTCTTTCTATCACATGGTGCGCATAAAATAATTATCTTTGTGCTAGATGTTCTCTCTTTATATACTTCTGTATGTACACCGTCATCTTCAAATGCAGGTGTTATGTTAGCAAGAAATTATTAAAAATATTATTTGGGAATTCTTTTAGTTTTTTTTAGCATGTATGATAACGTGTGATTTACAGTGGTACATGTTTTTCTTGTAGTGATCTAAGTGTTTACCTGACTGCAGTTAGTTTTCGATTGAAATGGTTTAAGCTTATCCAGGTCACTGTTAAGTTAATTATGTGAAAATAAACAGGGTTGAGTTAGGTCAGTCATTCTTTGTCTAAGAATTGTGAGCCTTTGATTGCCAATTATTGACAAAATTCCCCCCTTTCTAAAGTGTTCACTGGGACATCCTACAAAGTAGCTGAATCAAAGAATCAACTCTTCATCAAATAGTTCCGGGGTTTTTCATAATCATGACTAAAGTGGCAGGATTTCAAATTTAATATAAATATATCATTGGCATGATGAAATTATACCTGACATTTGTAACAACACCAATAATAATGAGTTCTCTGTACACAAGACATTTTCCTGCTATCTTCTTTTAGAAGCTCACAGAGAGTTGGAGATAATGGCTCATCGTCAAGAGATGACCATGTCGCAGATGATAAGAGTGAGAAAGAAAACAATCAGAAATCAAAACAGACAAAGTCTGGAAATGAAGAGAATCTTATGACGAGAACTGGTGGTGCCTATATACCTCCAGCTAAACTACGTATGATGCAGGTATGTTATTCATCCATTGTTAAAATGCTGTTGGGTGGTTTAAATTTATTTCATGACTTGTTCGTATAATATTTAAATTATATTATATGTTCAACTTGAGACCACAGCATTTTCAACAGAATTGTATTACATTTTATTAAGTATGTATAACATTACATCTTTTCCCTGTTGTTTACATATGCTGGTAGATATAAGTTTTATCCTTTCGGACATTTTCACTAACCTTTTTTTCTGTTTTTCACTGGCCCTATATCAAAATGAAATTGTTTGAAGAATGAATATATAATTAACTTCATGACAAAATTCTGTGTTTTTATCCACCTTAACGCCATCACATGATTCTGGTGTATCTTTGATGTTAATTCTAGATAACTTGACATATATCTGCCACGTTTGTATTTGATGTGCCCCTGAAATACTGTTTCAGCTGTATCTCGCATTCAGTCCAAGTTTGAGAAAACCCATACTCAAAATTTACTTCAGTGTTATGAAATTAGAAATAATGTTATACCTAACTGGCTATCCCATTCATATCTACTACAGGCCCAGATCAAAGACAAGGCCAGTGAACAGTTTCAGCGGATGTCATGGGAAGCTTTAAAGAAGAGTATCAATGGTTTGGTCAACAAAGTCAACGTTTCAAATATGTACACCATAGTTAGAGAATTATTTCAGGAAAACATTGTCCGTGGCAGGTAAGTAAAGACATTATGCCCAAATGTTGGCTAATATGTGTGTGTTGTTTCCTAATCTATTGCGTGTAACGAGGACAGGTTTTATGGTATGTACAGTTGTATATGATCATATACAATATTCAATATGTACAGAACATTAGTAAGAAATAACTAATTTGAAGTATAGAAATGTAATTTGATATTTTTATTTATGCGTGGATATAAATAGTTACAGAATTACTTAAGTCCATGGGAGAGTCAATGACTGATACTAAAACTACTCAATACATACGCAGTATTAAAAATATACAAGCTTATATATTACGTTCAGTGTCAGTATTTTCAGAATTGCAGTTAGTGCTAACAAAACAAAATACTTGGAAGTTAGAATTTTTATGTGTTGCATAAAAGAAACAATACAAAATAATCTTGATCACATGAAAGATGCCGAAGATATTCACCATTAACTAATTCATTTAATGCTCATCTTTAAATTTAAACTATTGTTTAAATATTTTTCACACATTTTGATTATTATTTCTTGATGATTTCTAGGGGACTCCTGGCAAGGTCTGTGATAACTGCTCAGTCTGCTTCGCCTACGTTTACAAATGTGTACGCTGCTTTGGTTGCCATTATTAACACCAAGGTATTTGTGTGTGCCTGGGTGTGTGGGTGTCTGTCTGTTTTTTTTTTTATATATTGGTAATATATTGTGGGAGTCTATCAGTCGGTATATTACAGTTAATAACAGCCATGTTGTCTATAATTAGCACTATGTGTAAAATCTTCCTTCCAGTTTCCACAAATCGGAGAGTTGATCCTCAAGCGTCTCATAATACAGTTTAAGAAAGGTTACCGCAGAAATGACAAGCCCTTGTGTCTGTCGTCAACGCGGTTTCTAGCACATCTTGTCAATCAACAAGTGGTAAGAATATGAGAATTTATTTTCAAAATATTTCCAGTCATTTCCTTTTGTCCTATTAGTGACCAAATAAACCCTGAAGGCAATTATAACTTTAGGGATTTTGTAATCTTGTTATGGAGAACTAGAACACCTACTTGTTTAATCTCATTGCACTTAATCAGGTCATGTTCTCTGAATAGCAGACGACAGTTCTGATTTAAATTTTCTGGTTAACTGTGAGATATATCGCCACATTATTTCCAATATTTCAATAAGTCAGTCCAAAGTATGCCATTCAGTTTTGTTCAGTAAAGCATTCAGTTGCAGTGAGTGTGTACTATTAACATAATTTTAATCGATTTTAGGATCTGATCTCCTTGTGTAATATTACTATTCCTGTTTCAGGCTCACGAGATCATAGTCCTGGAGGTATTAACTCTCTTACTTGAAAACCCAACTGATGATTCAGTGGAGGTTGCTGTTGGCTTTCTCAAGGAGTGTGGCCAGAAACTTACCGATGTCTCTCCTGGTGGAATTAATGGTAAATATGTAGTCACCAGTCAACACACTGGCAATCTTAATATTATTCTGAATTTCTGAGCTATACAATTGTGCTTGGTTTATTCTCTCTCTCTGTGTGTGTGTGTGTCTAACAAATTGCTGTACAGTAAATCCTCTGTCCATGATCACCAGCATGTATAAGACACTACCTGTATTAAAAAATCCACAGCAAGTGGTCACTCCATGTTTTCTTTAATATCTTCATTACATAATGCAAAAACTGCCTTAAAAGACCACCTGTAATTAAGAAAGAGTGTCTGTTACCCCTTTGGTGCAATTGATACTGCACATCACTATCACTATAGACTTTTAGATCATGAGATTGAACCCCATTGTTGCATGTGTCTGTGGGATGGTCAATCCATCAGTAAAAGACACCAGCCTTATCATCTTTGTTCCTTAGGGAGTAGCCCATCAGCCGTGTTCCATGACTAGGGCTGAGACTGGGTCTAGAGCAGTGTACTGCAAACAACTAGGTTGAGGCTAGAATTCCAGTTCCATTTGTGTTTCTTTTGTGTACACATTAGTGTTTAGGTGTTGTCTTTTATGTCTGAATGTATTCACGATGATTCTGTCATGGTTTGGTAGAAATTGTGATAGTGGCAGCAAGTTACAGAGTAGCACTGAATTTGATAGCTTAATGTTTTTTAATTCTCATATAAAGTTTAATTCCTCTATGTATCTCATCATTCTTGATTGTGGTAACAAGCCCAATAATTGAATCACAACTACACGCAGTTATTTAGAGCACCGAGCAGTAGTTATAACACTTTGCTTTGCACCTCCCAAGTCAAGGTTTGAATTAGAATCATACCTGTGTCTGTGGGTCATATCCCTAGGAAGTCAACCATCAGCCATATGTTCCAGAGCCAGACCATATGGCTGATATGTAACCAGTGTTTTGAGGTTAAACAAGGAACTGTTGCTTATCCCTTCACCTATTGTTAGGCCATTCCTAGTGTTAATGTTTTTACTTTTGAATCTCAATTAACACAAATTATAATGTTCACTGCATAAGGTAATTTTTTGGTTTTGGTTACAGCTGTTTTTGACCGCCTTAGAAATGTATTACATGAAGGAACCATTGATGTGAGAACCCAGTACATGGTTGAAGTGATGTTTGCTGTCAGGAAAGATGGCTTTAAGGTAATAATAATTGGCTTTTTACTCAAGTATGTGGGTAATTATTTTGTTGAGTAAAGTTGTCACTGATAGATAAGATATGTTTGTTCCAGTAATATATATATATATATCAGGGTTGAAAGTTAATGGTCGCCATTGGCGACCTTCTATTATGACAAGTGACCTTTATTATTGGAAAGGTCGCCTTGTTTGCGACTATGAAAACCATTAAATTCCGTTAAAAACCTGAATAAATATGTCAGCTAACATCTTATTGACCTGTCTCGATGTCTGAACGAAATATGCTGGTTGGCCAGTCTATCATTAAATGCCCGACTTGCGTGTATCTCATCAATTAGTCAACTACTGAAGTTTAATGAGCCAAAAACGTAGAAAATGAGACAGGTTGTTTCCCTATTGTTGTGCTTGGTTGGGCACAGACCTCTAGTACTTGAGTTTATATGTTGGCATGGCAAAGTTTGATTAGTAACATGAATTTATATATATATATATATATTTATACATACATGTGCTACATATTATTATTGTCATATTTATTACCTATATTTAACTTAGCTTTGTCTTTACTTCAGGATCATCCTTCTGTTATTGAGGACTTAGACTTGGTAGAAGAGGATGACCAGTTTACACACATGCTGACACTTGAAGACGCTACGAGTGTCGAAGATATCTTAAGTATGGCATTGTAATGTGCATCTACACATACACAGATATTTATTAATGGTGATGCCTGTACAGTATTTGTATCATTTTGCAAATACAGTTTTACAGGTTCTCTCTCGTGTAGCTGTATTTCATCAATTAACAGTGAATAACTTTGATGTTTTCTTTGCAGATGTGTTCAAATTTGATCCAGACTTCATAGCAAATGAAGAAAAATACAAAGTGCTAAAGAAAGGTATTTATTTTATGTTAATATTGTTGGTTATGAATTGATTTAACGTTTGGGTAAAAGTTTATATTTGCATTGCCTGAATTTAAATGCTGTATTCTGTTCCGATACTTTCTGTTTTCTATGAAGACTTGTTTGCATTTCTCTAGAGATCCTAGATGAGGATAGCTCTGATGAAGGTTCAGGATCTGGGTCAGGATCTGGAAGCAGTGATGAGGATGATGATGAGAGTAATGGTGAGTATTCTAGTCAACTGAATGATACTGACTGACATTGTTTGTTTTATTAAGATTTGACTTTGTAAAGCTGCCTATGTTAATAGTGTTTGAGGTGGCTTTATTTGTGAGTTTTATGTAATCATATTAGACGCGCTATATTAATGTGATGTCCACGTCAAATTTATTCATGAAAATCTCTGGATTTTGGCATCCCCTGATATTCAAGATATCACTGATATACTGTATTCCGATTGGTCAGAAGTAATTGTGTTATCACATTGCATGAATATTAATGAATCATGCAAATGTTGGTTGTTTTTACTATTAATTCTTATTACCACTAATTATTTGTGTTGCCATTATAATGGAAATTAATGCACATACCACTGAATGTATAATGTAACGGTCTACACTGTCTTTGTCAGATGATGAAGAGAAGACGACCATTATTGACAGCACGGAGACCAATATGATAGCATTCCGTCGTATCGTCTATCTGACTATACAGTCCAGTTTAGACTATCAGGAGTGTGCTCACAAACTGCTGAAGATGGAGATCAACCCAGGCATGGAAGAGGAGCTTTGTTGTATGATACTAGATTGCTGCGCACAGCAGAGGACGTACGAAAAATTCTTTGGTCTCCTGGCTCAGGTACAGCTTTGACACATATTTATCTCAGTATGTTTTATTGACAGTTGCACACCCCTTATTATAGGGAGATGTACTAAGTTTTCTGGCCTAACTTGAAAACTATTGCATGCAGTTACCCACCAGGCGAATAAAGTAAAAGAAGTTCTTCAGTTGATTAGTGTTTATGTTTGGATAAGCATCTCGATGTTGTATTAACCTGCATATTCATGGACCTTTAGAAATATAGATGCCTTTAGTTGAAAATGACACCCTTTCACAGTGTTTTTTTTTTAATGATTTCCTTGGTCTCCTATGTATTTTCTTCATTTCAGCCCCTTTTTGCACTACATCAATTGCATATAAAAAGTGGCTGTCCTTGGTGAAATCTCACGAATTTGTACTCATGGGTTATGCTGTTCACTGTATTATCCCAATATATATGTGTGCCCAACTTGAACTGAAGGCCTCAAACCTGATGTGAAAGCTAGGCTGTCATGTAAATAAACATTGACTACAAGAAAGAAATGTATATTTCTGGATTTGATTTTAAATATCAGATATAAATCCATGGATTCTTGCAGATATACTCTCATAGAATCAAGAAAAGAATGTAAGGTAGATTCTGTTTGAATCTTCAATGTTCAGGGATAACCTAGTTTACGTGTGATTCCTCATCCATTTCCTAGTTTATACATGTCTGTACTTACTGGACATCACAGAACTAGTAGAGTTTATTATATGTGCACATATGTTTACAATTTAAACCTTTTGTGCACTGCTTAGAATAGATCCAGAGGTGTGTGTGTCATATTAATATAAGTATTACATCGTGTTAAAAAGCTAGTGGTTCTTTGAGATAACCTGCCTAACTGACAATTATACTATTGTATTTTAATGTGACAGAGGTTCTGTATGATTGACAAGAAGTACATAGAACCACACCAGAAAATATTTAAGGATCAGTACGAGACCTGTCACCGTCTTGAGACCAACAAACTCCGTAACGTGTCCAAGTTCTTCGCTCACCTCCTACACACCGACTCCATTTCCTGGGAGGTTCTTCAGGTGATACATCTTAATGAGGATGAAACAACATCGTCGAGTCGTATCTTTATCAAGATATTATTCCAGGAGTTATCCGAGTATATGGGTCTTCTCAAGCTACATGATCGTATTAATGACGTGTGAGTTGTGTGGAATTGTTTAGTTTTTTGCATGATATTAAATATGATCTTTTTATGAGCATGCATCATTTAAAACCATTATATATAATTAGATTGTCTAGTAATTTCTGATCAGTGAGCACTATGTAAGATAGCATAATGATAACAGTAATAAACATGATTTGGCACAAGGTTTTAATGTTAGTATACCAGAAGTGAATGGTATTAATTTGATTAAAACTTATCATGTTTGGGATCTTGGTTTATAAATATATTTTGATCTTTCATGATAGTTCCAGTTTTTATATTCATAATTATGATTGTGGTGTGATGTCACTATTTCTGCAGAACTCTGGGACCTTACTTTGAAGGACTTTTTCCACGTGACAATCCAAGAAACACACGGTTCTCCATTAACTTCTTCACGTCTGTTGGCCTTGGAGGACTAACGTATGTATGAGCTATCCCCTTCGTATTCCATTTCAACTTGTGTTTTACTGGCTATGCATCAAATGCTGGTATATGCCAGTGCTGTTTTTGCTGTAATAAACAAGTGTTCTAGCCTAGGCATGTCTGATTGAAAGGTGTTTACATGTGTTGTTTATGCATTTACTTGTATCAGCAATCTGTAACATGAAGTTGATGTTTATTATTAATAGTGATGAGTTACGTAATCATCTGAAGACCATGCCAAAGCCAACTCTGAAAACTGCACCAGATTCTGGCTCTTCAAGCAGTAGTTCCAGTTCAAGTGATGATTCTTCATCATCTTCTTCATCGTCATCATCAAGTGACTCATCTAGTGACTCTTCCAGCGGTTCATCAAGCGGTTCATCCAGTGGCTCCTCTAGTGACTCAGGTGTTTATCACTAATTTGTATAAAGATCAATGTTCGTTGTTCTCTCATGACCTTTGAATGGATTGCCTAAGTCTATTTACCTATTACTTTGCTTGCTGTAAGCCATTGCAGACCTTTCTGCCGGAATATTTGCCAGTATGTACACCAGAAACATAATATTGATGTGAACACTTTTTAAATATACAGTTTTGTGGAAAAAAAATACCATGCTGTTGACTTTCATTTCTTGTGAAACGTTAGACTGACAATGATTGGTTCTCTAGGATAGTCACATTAACAAAACATAATTTAAAAACTGACTACTTTCAAATTTCTCCTTTCACAGAATAAATGTAATGAATGCATTCTGCCGTAGGCTGTAAATGATGAGTTAGTTTATTTGACTACTAATAAATAAGGCAGTAATGTAGATTTTGTTTTTGTTACACAATTATATTGACTGCTAATGAAGCTTTGAACCTTACAGAATGTCACAATACATTTGCAACATTGTCATATTTTTTAGATTCTTCGAGTTCTGACTCGGATGCCGGTGGGAGAAAGAAACCGTCAAAGAACCCGAGCAGAAATCATCACATCAAAGCTCGAAAAGAAGATCTCGACAAAATGACTGTAGAGCAAAGGCGTAAGGAACTGGAACTCGAGTGTCAGCGTTTAGAGGAACTCTGCATGAAGAAGAAAAGCCACAAGAATTCAAACAGAAGCAGAGATAGCAGATCGAAAAAGGACATTCCTAATGAGAGAGATAATCAGATGAACAGCGATTATGATGGACGAGCGGAGAAGAGGAGAGGCGCTTCACCCGTTGGTGGTAGAAATGAAAGAAGGAGGGAAATAAACAACAGGTACGACGATGGTCATGAAGGTGTTAGGATCAGGGACGATTACAGCGCCAATGCTGCGAGGCGCAAGGAGCACTATAATTATCATGATGAGGTGGATGCTAGAAGTCGAGAACGTTATGATGGTGAAGTGAGGCACAAAGAATACAGTGGCTCGGACAGAAGGACCAAAGAACGCCGAGATGGTGACGACTCAGTCAGACATCGCGATCACTATGATGTGGAAGATGCGAAGGTTCGCTCTCGTGATAAAGACCACCACAGACATAGTGATAAGAGAAAAGAACACAATTACAATAACAGAGAGAAAGTAGACCACCGATCAGACAGGAGACGATGAGAAGTCATCTTTGTGGCTGATTTTAAATGTGTCTCCTGTTCCACTGTTAGTCAGCTGACAATTCAGTGGGAGTGGTAGTGTTTCAGTACGAATAGAAATTTGTTTATTATATTTCCATGAGTATGCCGCAGAGATAATTTGTGATCTCTCTGTTGAACAACAAGAAGTGCTTTACGGTGTCAAATCATTTGTTCATTCACGTGTTGTCTGTAATTCACAGTAAGAAAATCAGATTGCATGAAAGCCAGTTCAGTTTAAATAAGGATATAGTCTCCGTTGAGATGAAGGTCAGTCTATCACAATTGGACAGTAATTAATCAATATTGGACTCGAGTGAGATGTGTGGATAAAACTATTTATCGGTTAGTCGTCTGCTTCTTGTTATAGAAGCATTAGTTTGATCAACCTGAATAAATATCAGTTATGTGATGTTCTGTAAGTGGAGAATCCTTTGTGTGTGTGTGATTGTATGTGTGTGTATGTGCATTCTTACTTCTTACATGTCCAGGATATGTAGTGTGTTCACTTAAGTACATGTATCTAACCTGCAAAGTGGACACTGTGATAAAAGTGTTGTGTTGAAGGATATAACACGAAGCCAGATATGTCAGAACCTTGGATTCCTTATTTGTGATCGTGTTTTTAGGGGGAGTTTTATATTTGAACATTAGCGTGGTTACCTCCCTTAATGTGGCACCTATTCATTTATTTAGAATCAGTCCCCTAAGGCAGAATCAAATTATAGGCCAACTTTTTTTCTCCCTTGTTGTAGTAGGCCACATTAACTAATATTCAGACTATTATTGTTGTCTTTAAACCAACAGGAATGTCTGAGAGAGCTGTCTACTAAGTTACAAAAAATATAAACAAAATAATGAAATATTATTCTACTCTTTAGAATATTTTATGTATTGATAATGCCATTTACTTGCGTATAATCCAGAATAACGTGTCTTGTCCTGTCAGGTTCACGTACACAATTATGTTGGAGTCAACCAATGAGTAAACAAAAGATGAACAGTTGGCCGACTGATTTATATAAAATCCAAGAAACTTCTAATATTTGTTTGACCACTCTACTCCAGAAGCAATTTAGATGAGTTTTAGTCCTGGAAAAGAGTGAATGAGTAATTATTTAGCATTGGAATTCTACTCATATAGGAGATGTGACCAGAGGGTTATTTCGCTCTGACCAAGCCAGAGAGTTTTATTAGTGGATGAAACATCCTGCTGACTTGAAGTCTGCAGTGTTGTTTATTGGGAACTGGACCAGGTGGGAAGATTATCTTTTTAACACGTGTGATGTAATAATTATGTTCCTGGAGGGTGACAGCTGTGACGGTCAACGTTGAAGAAGAATGAATAAAAGGAATTAATAAGACTTCAGTTGCTAGTAATAGGCTTAATTGAAGAGGAAATTGATAATAGAGATGCTCTACTAGTGATGTCTGTCTAATTTGCTGGCATTTTCAGATTTTTACTAGACAAGAGCTTAGGAACGTAAATAGACTAGCGCTTTTTCAGATTGAATTTCAAGAGTAAACTTGAAACACAAAAGCTGTCTTAATTATTCAGATTATTTTAGTGACTATGTATGTTTATAAAATATTTAAAATGTATGTATATGTACGAAGACATTCATGCAAACGATCAAGTTCTGATTACAACAAGACGATTCATCAGGGCACTAAATAAATAAATGCATGCAAAGGTAGGCGCAATCAGCTTAAAAATCAATGAATACTTAAATAAAATTCTTGAAACAAATCACTCACATAGTCGTGGGACCTACTATCAAAAAGCGATCTTGTTACACACTCTGCTGCAAATCTCCAGGTTTTGGGTTCGAATCTCACTCGTACCTGTGATTGTGGGCTGTTTCTCGTAGGAAACTACTCGTTCAGCTAGAAATCCTAGGAGTATATTTAACCAAATCGAACACGTTATCAAGCAAAATAATAATTATAGTACGATGGTCATGGTAGTTAGAAGGCTGTGTGTGTGTGTGTGTTTGTTCCAATATGGCCGGCTTGCTCAGAACATCATCTTTATCAATGACCTACCTACAGCACATATATTTGCGGATGAAACAAAGGTCTATAGGAAATTCTCCTCAGAGAATGACAGCGCCGAACTGCAAACGGATCTCCAACGACTTGTTGAATGGTATGATAAGTGGCAACTGGAGTTCAATGCCGACAAGTCCTCCATCTCGGGAGGAATAACAGATATCTAGTCTATAAGATGGGGTCGAGATACTGAGTTGCAGTCCACTAAAGTAGAAAAGGATCTCGGTGTCTATGTTGATGAGCAGCTGAAATTCCATCAGCGCGTATCATTCGCTGTGGCTCATCAAGAAGACATTCGCATGTCTAGACGAAGACACTCTGCCAAAGCTGTATAAAGCACTTGTCAGACCCCACCTGGAATATGGAAACATTATTTGATATCCACACTATCAGATGGACAAATTGACAGTGGATAAGGTTCAGTGTCGAGCAACATAGTTAGTCCCACATCCGAAACATCTGTCTTATGAAGAGTGGCTAGTTGCCCTGAGGCTCCCATCACTCCTGTTTAGTAGACGGCGAGTGGTCATGAAACAACTGTACCAGATCATGAATGTGATAGAAACAGACTTGACCCAAGGGGATTCTTCAACAGAGCACTCAATGAACGAACCGGAGGTCATAGTCAGAGGTTATTCGTGGGACGCTGTCGACTCGAAATCTGGAAAAACTCGTTCAGTCAGCGAGTGGTTCGAGCAGGACTGGAACGCCTTAATTATTAGATCATTTTGTTGTCACAGCTACTACCCTGATGATGATGATTAACGTTTTACAATTATTTTAAGTCTAGCCTCAACAGGTACTGGAAAGACGACATCTACACGAAGCCATAGACAAGATGAAAAGAATATCTGCGTAGAGAAAACAAAAACAGTCCGGACCAGAATATCTGACAAGCACTAGCTTTTCCCCCGTACTCTGGTATCCTGGTATCATTTACACTACGATATTCACAAGTACTAGTAATATTAGTATTTAATCAACATGTCCATTATTACTATAATAATTTTAAACTAGCACCATGTTTAAAACTTCAGAGGCACATTAATAAATAAATAAATTATAAAAAAACATTCAGATACATGTGTGCGCGTGCGCACACACACACATATATACAGTCATGATGAAGATCACCATTAGTCTGAGAAACCAACTGAAATAGTTATCTGGAACTTATTAATATATTGTTTAAAATTCAGTTACAATCCTCGCCTATTTGTAACCGCGTTCTGCTTTTTCTAGGTGGCCGTGGTTTTCATGTAGGTCTCGGCAAAAATCCTGGTAGTAAGTAGAATACCCGAACTCTCGCGTGATCTGTCGGCGAGCTTTAAATGTCTTCGCGGGAAAGTTGGCTTGGCTTTGGGGACGAATAGAAGTGTCATGAGCTCGCTGTCTTTGATGCTGTGTTAAAAACTATACAGACACACTTCACCTTGTTGACAAGTCTAGTAAGTAATCACTCTGAGGATACATTTATAGTACTTTTGTTATATTTTCCAGTTATGATTCACCTCGTCATTGATCGCGAATGATCTGACTAGTTTAGTAAAAAGTTTAGCTAACTTTATCATGATCATCATAATCATGTTTATGTAAGTTTATTTAATTAAATTTATTATTTAACCTCATTGGCTTTAATAGGTCTGTCATCAGGTGTATGATATAAAGTAAATGATAAATGTAGGTAGTCTTATTAGTATAAGGAATAAGCTAGAATAGACTATCACTGTCGTGACTTTGTCAGTATGAGTATCATTATGTGAGTATGGCTATCATGATAATCATCACTGCTATGCCATGGCATGGGCCGATGGGCATGACAGTAGAATATAAACTACATCTAGACTATATCTAGATCTAAATGAGTATACTGTCTCTCAATCACTAGACCTACTCATTCAAGTCATTGCCTTCAGATATTTTAGATTATCGTTCTCTGTATTTTATAAGTATTACAACACGATTTGATTTGTTTATTCACCTGTCCTGTGTTTTACGTGATTATAGATTAGATCTAGTCACTAGTCTAGTGGGGTCCATTGACGTCAGTCTCATTGATATACGTTGATTTCGGCCCATAATGCCATATTGCTTTAAACTGTTTATTGTAAATACGTTTACAGATTTACACCACTTTGAAGTGCCATATGGGGTAACTCTAATTATGCCGCTTTCGATATCTCACTTAATTTTTTGCCCTGTTTGAACTCCGATAGCGTTTTGTCTGCGTGAAATGGAAGGTGCACCCCTTCAACTCCATGGTTGGAAACACGACATGGGCTGTCCTCCATGTATGGGTTGTCAAAGTCGAAGACCATCCACTGTATTTGGCGATGTGGCAGCATAGCTGATATTTCACAAAATATCGCCAGACAGTCGATCTAGTGATTGAGTTATTGTTTTCATGAACTTTTATTCATGGGACAACAATCAGTGTTGATATTTTACAAAATCAACTCTCATTCATGATTCACCTATTCAGAAGCACATCTAAGACTAAGTTTTTTCAGTGGTAGAGAAGCAGATACATTTTTCGGCTTACAACGTTGTGGATGGCTGACCATGCTAAATGGCACTGCTGTCTCCACTGATTAATTTTTTAAATGAGAGTTAAAAAAACCCTGTTGTAATACAGGGTATGACCTCTGGGTATTTTGTCGCCATCCTTCAGTACTGCTGCCCTGTGATTGGTCTAACATGAGGTCAGAAATTTAACTCCCAACACTAGATAGTAAATCTGCTATATCTATATTAGAGTAATCTTATAGATTATGTAGGGAAATATACAAATTTGGAAACTGACTATTAATGATATGAATATTATCAGTTTGTTTCACATCTGCATAATGTACATGTAAACATGTTCTAATACAACACTTTTCATACACAAAATCGTATAGTGCTATGTGCCAAATGTGATATAATAAACCAATTAAATTTTGTTAAACAGATGAATAAATTAATAATTAATTGTATCCCAGTACAAATGTATGAATGTACTCTGGTTTGCACATTGTTATGATGCTGCACCCTAAAATAAACACACCTCACTTTCTGCCTTTTCTTCCCATGGCAGGGGAGAAATACCTTTCTGCCGGGGAGAAAGCCAATCCTGAATTATTATTATCATAGTTAACCATGTTAAATGACTCTCGGGAAACTGTATTTTTTTAAAGTTTAGTATAAACAGTAATATTAAATGCTATAAGTATAAAAAATTAAAGTCGAATGTATTATCATGACAGTTAAATTATTATAACAAGCTTGCAGCCTGTTTATGTTTCTGTAGATTTTTCTGTTTTGTTACCTTCAGAGAAGTATCAGTGATGCCTGTGACACGCTCTCGAAATCAACCCCAAATTGGTTTCCCCGCCAAGAAGACGGTCAGAATTAGCAGATCAAAGTCAGTATTAGTTAGTAAAAAGTCAGAGAATGAATCCTTTCGATCTCCAAGAAAGCGACTCATCAAACAAGGTTCGTTATCTGGTTCTATATTATCTAGTAACAACTAAAAATATCACCATCTAAGAGTGCAGAACTCTTCTTATTGATTTGTTTTGGATTACTAGGCTGTACGCTAATTTTTGTACAGTTTGACAAAATGAAGAATGCATGTTGTTGCCAATTTAGCAAAACAGAATGCTCATGCCAAATACTGGATTTTGGACCAATTTTTATCAGAAAATGGGTAATGATAAGTAACAAATATTTATCATTGTTAGTTTCCTGATCTGAAATAATGCCAAAATCTACTCCTGTAGCCATTACAGATGTCATATTTATAAATATTTACTGAATATAAAAACCATGCTTGAAGGATAGGAGAGATTTTGCTGAGCTGTTGATCTTGGCTGGTAAACATCCATTTTGTATTATGATGGTCAACTGACTCAAATTCTCTCTCCTGATTGGCCAGTAAATCAAAGTACATGGTCTTATATGGTGGATTTCTGCATTCTTTTCACTTTGTTATTATTATCATTTAAATATGCATTTCATATATCATATTAACTGTTATCGTACTTTACTTTTGATAACTTTAGTTTCTTCCTGGATCCTCTGTGTATGAGTTATGAGTCTTTGTTTGATATTTTGCACTTTAATTTATATTTAAACAACAGTGGGCTTCCCTTATCACCTGAACAGCCACAAGAAGAACATTTATGGCCAGACTGGGTATCACCAATAATTCATTACTGGATGAACTATGAACTGTTGAATATTATATACTTATATTGTGTTAGAGTGTGGATCAATAAAACCACACACACATAATTATAGTCTTTATTGCCTCTGTGGTACACAGATCACGACCATCTGAGTTGGAATCTCGGCATGGGCATAGCTGAAGGGTGTTTCATCTTTAGCCCATTTAGCCTACCATGTGCACAAGTGGCCGTAAAACATCAATCATACACAAATTTATGATCTGGTGTTCTCCAGCAATTCCAACACAGTTTTGTTTTGATAAATTATAGTTTTAATAGCTAGTAAATTTTGGTTGTGCTTGTAAGAAATTTGGTTGGACTAGTGGATTTAAATTTTACTGGGCTGGGGAGATGTAGAAATATTGATTGGTTACTCTGTTACTTATATCTGGGATTTCATTTTCATATATAAAATAAAGTGTTTTAGTGGGACAAACATTGCAATATTAAAGTTGGTGTTTATAAGTATCACTGAGCAGGTACGCTGATTATCATGGATGACAATCTATGTCTGCTCAAGATCAGATTCTAGCATGGTTATGTATCAGTTTATTATGATATTTAGCTGTCAATACACCAAATTATTGACAGCTACTTACACCAAGATAAGAAGCTTCCATTGTCTTCAGTTTTCAAAATATGAATAAATCCACTTGCACTCCAACACATGGGTCGTCCAAAATGTAAACATGTTGATGACGTCAATACACAGCCACTTTTTTTTATTATAGAAGGATATAAATATCCAAAGAATTGCTTTATGAAAACTCAGCCACCCTGCTATCCCACTGGCTGAGAATTTCTCTGTGAATAAATTATTCGACGTCAGCCAATGACTAATCTCGACAATGTATGCAAGAGATTGATTTTATGTGAATTCGCGTAATTTAAAACATTACACTCCAGGGGCAGTGCTCCTTTAAAAGAGGAATAATCCAAGTAAAAAAAATATTTAAGGGCACAAACAAATGACATCACTTTTGATTGTAGGTGCAGTGAAAAGTATACAGTAGCTAATAATAACAAATCATCAACACTTATAAGCAGATTATCTCTGCACATTTTCATGCTCTTTTATGACTAAATTATTCCTACATAATACAGTGTTTGCACAGGAAAGTCCTGGAATCTCTATAGAGGTCCTTGATAGTCCTGGAATTTGGACATATAGATCTGTTTATAAGCATACAGGAATTCGGTCGTTACACTTGAAATATGGGTGTATTTGTTGAGTGTTAAGAGTTTGGGAATTCATTGAAAGTGTCCTCTGTTATTTGCATTAGGTGGATGTTATGGTCAGTGCTTAGATTTTGATGTGGTCTTTACATTGTGTAGGTAGAAGTTTGCATCCACTAACTATTTTGGTTGAATTTATAACTTGATATTGGTGAATTTTGAATCAATTTTGTTTAGTAAAATTTGTTATGCACTCCGACTTTCTTCACACTTGTAGATCCCTTTTTCTACTGCAGATCCAATTTTTGATCCATACTGAGACAATCTCTCCCCTATTTAAAATATGTTCAGTCATAACAGCTCTTGTTACATTCCTCTGTTCTTTGTCTCCTTACAGATGTGTTACCATTTGAAGATGACTCGCCCATAAAACGTAGGAGGGATAAGACATTTGATGATGGTGAAAATTCCAGGCCAATTTTAACACCAACAAAATTATTTTCACCAAAGCGTGAGCCTCTGACCCCAAGAAAAGATAATATTATGTCGCCACGACCAAGATATGACCAGACAATATTACGGACACCAGGGAAGGAGAATGTAATGTGCTCCAGTCGACTAGGACAACAAGAAAGGTCACCTAGGCCATCCACTCACAGCACCACTACAGTTCCGAGAGGCATAACAAAGGCCAGATTCCTAAGTTTTGATTCTCCGGTCAAAAACTGCGCTCCACCTAAGCACTTATCCACGCCTAGACCTAATACACCTGTTATGTCACCATTGAGACTCGCCAGACAAGATGGTAATTGTCTTAATATTGCTTCGGTTGTTGGACAGCTACAGGGTTCACACCACAGGTCCTAGAAAGTCCTGGAATTTGAAAATTTGGATTCCAGGCCTGGAATTTTTGTAGAGGTCCTTGAAATTCCTGGAATTGGGACATATATATCTGTATTTCTAATCATAAGCGTACAGGAATTCAGTTGTTACACTTCTTCTAAAATATGGGTGTATCTTTACGCATTAAAAGTTCGTGAATTGATGGAAAAGGTCCTTGAATTTGACATTGGAAGGTCCTGGAATCTGAGATGTCAAAATGTGTATGAACCCTGAGCTAAATAATCCCATGAAATTATAGAACTAAATTTAATCTTGTATTGATTGTGAATATTTCTGTTTTAATTGTTATTATTTCTGGTGATTCTTCTGAAGGTGTTTGTTATCAGAGGGTAAAGCAGGCCTTGAACACAGCCATCCCACAGAAGTTACTGTGTCGAGAGAAGGAATTCAGTGATGTGAACTGCTTCTTACAGAGGCACTTGTACAAAAGTGTACCAGGCAGTCTATATATATCAGGAGCCCCGGGCACTGGAAAGACAGCTGTAATGACTCGGGTCATGGATCAGATAAAGGTATTTCACATTATGTTTAATTACTTCACACATCCAATACACCATCTTTATGATGAAACGTGAAATTTTTGTAAAAGCAATTGGAGATTAGTTCCAATGATACACTATGCTCTTCAGTTACCATGTTTACTGTTATTTCCATGACTCGTCCTTGAAAACATAACATTGTTGTTTACCCCTGACTGTCTGATTGCATTATACCTGCAAAAAAAGGGCTATTCTGTTTGTGTGTGTAGTACTGGTAGTTTTATTTCAATCAAACATTTGTACAAGTATATTTTCATAAGACTTAAAATTTATGCATAGATTGTTTGACTGTGGGTATAGTTTCAGGTGCATGTACCTGTGACCACGTTAAAATATGTATAACATTGAAATATGTAACATAAAAAAAACTAACCAGCTTGTGGTAACCTATACCCAAATATTACCAGAAATTTGCTCATAATATAAGGAACTAATAAAGAAAATTGTACGAGATTGGTGTTTTTATCACGTTGTACCCTCAATGAATTAATTATTTAGGATAATGTGGGTGGCAATATCAAGACTACCTTAATACATATAATCAGTTATTATCTAAAGTATCACAGTCTCTGTTTTTGTCGTATGACAACAGATTTATATGTATTTATTGTGCCAAATTATCAGATCAGCTCATAACATTACTAAATATACGAGATATCTACTTTACAGACGGAGAAACATCAACTGGTATACATTAACTGTATGAGCTTGAGAAGTTCTCACACCATCTATAACACCATTCTGGGTCAGCTGAGGTCAGACAAAAGTAGTTCTTCAGCTAAACAGGCTCAGGTTAAGTTGGAGGATATAATAACAACAAAAGGCAGCATGATGTAAGTGGCTTATCATATTTCATCATTAAGTATATATTAAGATGTTTGGGATACTTTATAATAATTGTCTTATTTTATCTTGGTTTAATTGCAATAATGATGTGTGTTGGTAGAACGTGTAGTGCTGATTTAGAGGAATTGTTTGTTTACTCTTAAATGGTCTTCATACTTTCTATGATGCAGATTTTGTTTTCTTGAATAAAGTTAAATATTAAGTGTTGTTTCCAGTACACTTGTTCTGGATGAAATGGATCAGCTTGATAGCAAGAACCAGGAGATACTGTACACCATGTTTGAGTGGCCTTCTCTGAAAGATTCTCGCCTCGTGTTGATCGGTATTGCTAATGCTCTGGATCTGACAGACAGGATACTGCCGCGTCTTCTGGCAAGGCCGGAATGCAAACCGCAGCTTCTACACTTTCCGCCTTATTCCAGGGAACAGATCATAAAGGTTCTCCAAGATAGACTTAGTCAGGTGAGGTGTTATGTGCCACTAAAAGTACAACCTCTATCTAGTCGGTGGGTGGAATATTAAAAGGAAATTGTTTCTTTATTGTTGCTCATAAAGGAACTTTATTTAATTTCAGGTCGAGGTTGATGGTCAGAGTGTGTTGGAGACGAGTGCCTTGAAATTTTGTGCCAGTAAAGTAGCTGCCATTACAGGTGATATGAGGAAGGCTCTAGATGTCTGTCGTAGAGCTGTGGAACTCGTCGAGTCGGACGTTTGCAGACAACAGATTCTAAACATGTCCTGTGAGTTCTGCTTTGTTTCAGATCAGTCGCATCTCATTCAGTTACGACTCTAATCTTGTAATGCAGCAAATAATGTGGCAAATAATCTTAGCGTGTTGTGACACATTTTTATCGGCTGTTCTATTGTTGGATGATTCCAGTGTGTAGAAGTCCAACAAAGAGACCGGCTGCCATAAAGAAGATAGGGGTCCCCCATATCCTGAAGATTGTTAATGAGGTATATGGATCGTCCGCACTTTTCCAGACGGGAAAGACGCAGACTGTACCACTACAACAGAAATTAGCAATCTGTACTCTGCTTCTTCTCATCAAGAATGGAAAGAGTAAGGAGGTAGTTGCTGGAAAGGTAAGTTACTTAGCCAGTTGTTTTTAGCTTGGTCAACTCATTTTCCATGGGCCTGCATACACACACACACCTATATATATATATATATATATATATATGAACAGACATCAATAGCATGAATGTTGCCAGGAGGAAGTTTTACAGTTCTGTGTATCCAGAAGCTTTTGAAAATTAAGAGAACGTTGGATTCTGACACACACACAAATTTTGTTATAATTAGTCATTTAAAAAAAATTACAAATACAACAGCCTGCCAATGAGTTATTATTGTAGCTAATTATGATTTATAATACTATGAAGCGTCATATTTGTGTCGTGTGTTTACACTTTGGCCATTGGGAATATCAATAATATATATCACACTAGTTTAGGGTTTGTAAGTTTATCTGCTTTAAACGATTTTTGTCTTTATCTCATTTCAGTTACACGAAACTTACAGCAAAGTTTGTAAGAAACAGAATGTGACCAGTGTCGATCAATCTGAATTTTTCTCCATGTGTTCGCTGATAGATGCACGAGGAATTATGAGAGTTAAAAAGGCCAAGGACGCACGTTGTGCAAAGATCTCATTGAAATTAGATGAAAACGAACTTGAAGCTGCTCTACAAGACAAGACTCTGATCTCATCCGTTTTACATAGTGGTTTGTAAGAATATATGTCAAAAGGAAACAGTTCATGCATTTATAAATCGTTTATTCTTGTGTGTGTGGTTTTAACGTTTTAATGTCACCTATTGCATTTATTAACATAACCAAGAATGCATTTATTGGTTAATCATGTGAAAGAGTATTTTATCTGTTTTGAATGCTCGTATATTTATTAATTACTTTATGAATTTTGATGTATTTTAGTATAAGCTCATTTTATCGACTGTGAATCCGCTGGTTTTTAACTGCGACTGTTTGATAATGTTTGTAATCCGTGTAGGTTAGATTTTATTTTAAACTCTAAACCTTGATGTTAACACAGTCTGAATTTATTTTATTAATGTACACATGTTTGGATAATAAAATTCATCCTGTCTGTTACATGTAGTAGTGTGTGCATGTCATGATCATTTAGTATTACTCTCTTTTACAACTTGCATCAAGATACAATGGATCAGTAATCATTTTTTAGATGGTTGTGCGTGTTAGCATTGAAAATCAAATATAGTTTGCACAATTGGAACATCAGAAGAAAAAGATCAAGAATAAATTATTCGAATTCATCTGTATAGTGTATTTGATAAATAGTAGCAACAGTTGTTTGACGTTAATAATTAATATCACTTTAAAAAGCTATTGATATATCAACATAGTTACCACTTAATTTTGATAGCCAAGATGGTGTCTGGTTATTAAATTCTATTATGATGCGGCCTTTTTAAAATAAATAAATATAGAATGAATTTCATAATTATGTATGCTGTGGCGTGTTTAACCTGCGTACAAATCAATCAAAAGTTAATAGTAAAAATATTGGATGAAAATTTATCATTTGACATAGAATAATCAGTCGCTGTTAGCTATCTGGATGAGAAAAGTACATCCACTTCCATAAACTATCCTTAACAAGGATAGACTGGACATGGGTTGATAACATAATAATTAACTGCATCAGTTCTCCATCTGTATGCTTCATCGCCATCCGTATAGCCGCCAACAGGATAGTAAGTGTAATCCATCACTCGTCCACACCATTGATCTATTATCTAAGTTGAATTAAAAAAGTAATTGTACATCTGCTATAGTGTATATATATAAATAACGACGGGTGCATGGATGGTTGTAATGGTGCCTCTAGGCCAAAAATGGTGAAATATTAAATAAATCAAATTTGAAATTATGAATAATAATGTATGAACGCCAACAGTGCAATAAATATAGAACAAGATGTCTTTTCCCCACCTTGAATCCGGATCCAGTACAATCTCCGTAGAAGAGCCCAGCGTGTCCCAGGTCGTCTTGCCAATTATAATGGCCATTGTCAAACGTGGCAACGGCTGTATACAATGGTATATTCTCACAGTTACTCATCACCTGAAACAAGACCCACATCATTCAGTTGCCATAGACGCAATTGTTCTGAATTTTTAGACCTACAGCACCTGATTTTGGTAATGTGAAACTAATTTTAATTATATTTATCCAAATCTATATTATCTACTTTGTTGACAGACTTCGAGTTCATACAGGTTAAATAGGGAGCTATACAAATTTTGTATAGTATAATTATTTTAGTTGTCAATATAAACACATCACAGGTTCGATTCCATGAAGAGGCAGAAACTTTCCCAGGGATTAATTTCTCGGCTCACCACATCATGGGTGGTTTAAATGGCGCTGACGTCTCCACCGAATTAATTAAAAAGGGGGAACATCAAAGACCCCCCCCCCCGAGGACCTCAATAAAATGGACCACACTTGAAATAAGTGCTATCCCTGTTTCATGATCTATGATCTAAAATCGATCAAACACACATCGTTACAGGCAGCCAGGATTTATTTCATAGTACACCAGGGGGCGTTGTTTATTATATAGGTACGTACGTGGGCACCAGGAGTCCAGTTATTGGTGTTACTGATAGGAACGTCACAGAGCTCAAACGGAGCAGAGATACATTGGCAGTAGGTGTTGTCATAACATGGGATGACATTCGGATTTTCCACACAGACTCCCGCTGATACTGCAGCCTCCGCAGCGGCCCCATCACAAGTGGAATACTGTCCTGATGAAGAACATCACGTGATGGATAATAATAATGTGTGTGTGTGTGTGTGTATAATTTCGATTACATTCTTTATATTCTGACCGGATTGCTACTAGACACCAACGAGTCCCGATAAAGGTTCATATTCAAGATTCGGTGGACGGTAGATAATCCACATGATATATATATATATATGTGTATATATGCCTAAAAGTACTATTGGTTATTTATGTAGGCGATTAAAAGAGACATCGCTGCAGTTGTGCACACATATATAAACACCTTTTAGAATAAAGATATCAGCGAAGAGGTTTTTTGTGCAGTTATTCAGTTCCTAAATGTCTGAAGGATGTTTCATCTTATATTTCGGCTCATTATCTTGGGTGTCGGCTTGGTCCGTAAAATTTAATTTGTCTTTTGCACGGTAAACCAACAGCTTAGACATTATCTTTAAAACTACCTCAGATACATCGAATGCTGAATTTCAAGGGAAATAAATCGTGAACTTTTCAACGCCATTGGGTCAGTAGAGACGGTGTGAGTGTGTATTAGGCTCGACCAACATCGCAGAGTCGAACAGCCTATCTGGATACGTCGCCGAAGACCGTGATAAAACAACAGTCGGGGATGTAACTCACCGTCTAATAGACAGGCGATATTCAGTATAACAGTTAGGCTGTTGAGGAAACCATTCATCGCGCTATAGTGATCAAATATATATATATATATATATATATATCAGAAGACAATGATTGAGCACAGAGTTGTTTTGTCTCCAGTATTATTGAACTGTCAAGATGGAGTTCCAATCTGAAACTCCATCACAATGTTCTCATCATTCGCGGTGTGATCTATCCGGACTCGATGCGACACATGAGGGTGCCCCAATTATTGTTTACTCTCATCTATACTCCTCTACAGTGGATGACAACACGTTAATTATTGCTAGCTTATGTTTTGCAGTTTGCGCTCCAGAATGAGAAACCTCTCTGTCAAGGTTTTGCTGCGACATTCGTTTTATTTTAGTTCGCGTTCACCAACACCTCTTTATTTTGGCAAAGTAGGTCAAATGTTTACTAATTTTGGCCATCGCAAATACCAATACGGCGTGACTTAATTATCTCTCATTGAACAAAGCAAAACCGAAGTACCATTTCTTTGAGTATCGTCGGAGTTGATGATTAATTTCCAAATAATTAAGGAAACCTTTGTTAACATCAGGATTCACTGAGATAAATCTTCCAACAATTTTAAACCCAAAAATATAATACAAGCTAGCCCTCAGTATTGGACTAATTTTTTTAATATTACGACCCAAACTTGTTTTTCAAATCGTTCACACGGGAAACATTTTGGGATCCTAAATATTTTTGTAACTGGATTGATCACATATTGACACTCATTTATGTGGTCACTGGCACGACCTACAGCATAAAATGCTAACAATTTCTGTCACCATCGAAAACTTAAGTGAACTATACAAAGAACCTTCATCATTAAAAGGAAACCAAATACGATTGTGTTCACGGATTAATTTGATAAACTGTCAATTGATAAGTTGTGCCATTATATGACAATTAATAATTACACCAAGTACTATCAAGTATATATATATATTATACTATGCTGTGCTATATTATATTATTATTATATATTATGGACCTACCTGTGATATCGTTTTTATCACTATACCAGTATAAAGCTTCAAAAAGGAAATGAGTAAATTACACAAATCTGTATAAAGTGACCTAATAAAAATTATCTCACTAGTTATTTTGAAACTATGCTCAATAAGACAAGGATTTCAAAACACGGACAATAATTTCAATGCGCATAATACATACCATGGACAGTGACAGTGACGATACACAGCAAGAAAAGTGGAATCATCATCACGTTAGAGCTGTAATCAGCAGGCATACAGGAAGTTATACATAAAACTGTCAGCAAAACACAGTCAGCTTCATATAACACGGCAGTGTGTCATCAATAATAATCTGTTCTACTTTTTATCATTGAACCGTATTTATATTGCACGTTTTATCAGTTATTAATCAAATCAATGAAGTGCTGAAACCAAAAAAAAAAAAAATTGCAAATCGAGTTGTTATAAATAAATAAAAATTCACTCAACTAATCCTGAATTAGGTTTATATGTCACTAGAAACACCATTTGTATACCATTGGATCAAACGTAGATCACAAGGTTACATTTCTAGTTACAAATATGTAAATAACTCATCAGTATTTGTGTCTCCAACATGGATGAAAATGGACAACAAATTTCTAAAACATTAATAACATTTTAGCAGATATTTTGTCAATCATAACTTTTAAATTTTATTGCCATAGAAAGTTCAGTGCATTTTATTAATTTTTCTTTCTGTTTTATATCAGATTACGAGCTTTGTGAGGATTGATGTGTTTTCTGATATAACGATTAATTTGTTACCTAAAACTATAGAGAACCACCTTAAGAACGTCGTTTGTTTTTTTAAACTTAAGGTGTCTCCTGCCATCTATCATCTCTGATCAAATCAACAACCTACAATCAACTGTGATCAATCAAGTTCTTATCAGTTGACTAATAAAATATCTGGACGAATCTAACTTAAAAAAGGAATGCAATTTGTTTTCGGCAAATAAACAAGCATGGTGATTAGCAGCATCCGAAACAAAATAATATGTTTTAAAAAGATAAACAAAATACTGGACTTTATAAAGCTTGTGCCTGGTAAATAGCATCTGCTCATAATTGGGCCAATAACTGAAGTAGTTATCATATTTCAGTGAGATGCCGACACCTGCTACTAGATAAAGTAACACACCATCATCTCACAGTAACAACATATATATGTTTGAGAAATCTGCCAAATGATGACATGATAAAGCGACATATTCGAGGCCACTTAAAGGGGCAGATGGATGTGGCTGACGTTAACACAATTATTCATTTATTGCATTTCGTGACGAATACAAAACCAGTCAAATTACACGGGATTGATTTATTTTCATAGCAGCACATACAATTAACTTATGCACATATCCAAAAATGCCAGCAAATCTCCATTTGATATCATACATCACAGACGAACAACAGAAGAGCAGGAGTGAGAACGAAGTGACGATCACACCTAAAACTGAACCACACACACACCACACTATAAGATACTGGCAAAAGTTAATAATGACCAATAAGTAATAGATACTGTATAAGCAAATACAACTACATGTAACAGCTCCTTATTTAAGCCTGTAATCCCACAAAAGTTGTTTATACGACATTAGCTTCACATTTAACATTGTTAAGTCCAGGTTGCCCTAAATTTAAAACAAAATGTGTTGCATCATAAACTATGACTAAATGCAATGTGGAAACTAGTTGTTGTACTCTCAAACTGAATAATCACTTTATTACATCACTTAATTACCTAATATTGTGAATAAAATTAAATTACGGCAAAAAACACACTGAATGTAGTTGGCATACTTCTTATAGAGAGAAACACATTTTTTAATTCATCCATAGAACTACCAGCAACCTTAAGAACACATTTATAGTAGAGCTGATGGGATTTACTGTGTTAACATATATCTACTGATTATAACCACTTAAATCATCCCAATGTAGGCTCTAAGATCTAACTGCGGCACTTGGTTGAAGAACTCGTGTTTTTTAATGCGCACTAGAGATTAAATTTGTATACAACAAACTAATCTACTTTGTCAAATATCACAGGCACATATCTGGTGCAGAACACAACTCCAGGATGGTACTACAGGTAACTATAATAGATGATTGAAAGCTGTTATCATAATAGGCACATCAATTATAATACAAGTCAGTCAGTCACACAGACACCCACACACACCCACACACAATATAAATATTATAACATATATAAATATTATAATATATATAAATATTATAATATATATAAATATTATAATATATATAAATATTATAATATATATATATATATATATATATATATATATATATATATATGTCAGAATGTACATAATATCATAATCATTCATTATAAAACAATGCATGTCTGTGTATTAATCAAAACATTAAGGAGCTGAATCATCAGGGGCACAACAAAACCTGTCATCATCATCATCATCATCATCACACCACCACCACAAACAACATATATCTACCATCTTACAGGGGGAAATTCTTGTCTTTATAATATACATTGACAGGATATTTAGAAGGATCAATTTTCGATGGTCCTCTGAGGCACATGGTCTCTTGAGGTGTTTGCTCGTGGAGTTCAGGTTTTCCAGTGACTATTAAATAATCCTTAATGAACAATATTACAATATCTAGAATGTCACTAAAACATGCTACTTGGAAGTGACAACTTGAACTGCTGACATCAATTTAATTTTGCTAGCTATTCAAATCCGTTTTTAATTAAAGTAATATCTGCGCATAACCTATCATCTGCATATTAACAGAACTTGCCAATCAATGATGGTGGTGATGATGATGATGATGATGACAACAACAACGACAACAACAACAACAACAGTAGCAGCACAAAAAAGCTAACATGGGAAGAAACAACCAAAGACGCGATGAAATCGTTACCAAATTGAATGACCAGATGAGTATGACTACAAGCGTGTACAACGTGGGTTTTTTTGTGAAACGGCCACAGGAGATATGACACCGAAGTAAAAATAATTATGCAAATAATGCACCACGTACGGCATGGAATAAAGAATGAGAAGGTGCGACAAAAGTGAGATTAACTATTATTGATTTATCAGCCGTCACACTTCACACCAGTCAGTCTCTCCGGATCACGCTTATGTTAAATCCTATACACAAAGAACAGCTACTCACAGCTAGGTTTTCTGATATTTTGGGAAGATGGTAATGAATTTGGTGAACCAGCATGTTAACCTTTATATCTTTCACAAGGTATTCAGCAAGGTACTGTACACAACATTTACGCCTTGTCCTGCTTTATTGTCCACAATGGATCCAGTGAGTTCAGCGGATCATTCGGGTCATCGGATTTTTCTGCCAGTTGACCACTCGGATTCAGGAAGCTTGATTTTGTGATTTTTCGCTTGCTAGGTGGCGTTGCCTCGAGACTGAATGTGTTTGGATTCTGGAGATCGGCTAGGGAGGGTGGCAGGTTGGAGAGAGGCTGTTCCTTATTCGTTGAAGCAGGCTGCGTATTATCACCTACATCCTTGACCTGGTTCGAGTCGCTGGAATCCATCTGGCCACGATACTCTGCCTGATGTACGTTCAAGTCCTTGTCATCCTGACATGTTTTATTCTGGATCTCAGGATCAGTCTTTGACACCTGCCCGGTACTAGTATCACTGTCACAGACTGTCAACTGATCTGTAGAGTTTTGGTTTGTTGAGGATACTGAAGCATTCTGGTTCTGTATTTTCATTTTAGCCACACTCGATTGGATTGTGTTCAAATTGATATTTGTTCCGAGGATGAAGTCTTCAGAGGGGTGACGTTGGTGGGTTTTCTTACCACTGAACGAAGCACAGTTAGTCAGTATGCCACCTGTACATAGGAATAAATCCTGGTATTTAGCTGCCTCTAACATTTTACTTTGACAATATATTGTTTCAATCCAGTTCCTATGTTTGACGACTCAAGATAGCAGAGTTTTTAATATATTTCATGTTATTATTTACTTCAACACAGTCCATGTATATGGAATTTCCCATTTTAAAATAAAACATTTCAAAAGAATTGAAGCGAACTGAACATCTGATTATTGTTACATTCATAAAGCTGTCTGTTTAAACTGCAAACCATCACTGCTCCTGTTGGCATCATGAACATATTACCATTTAAGATAAGAAATATGTCATTTTCAGGCATACATGGCTCATCCTGTTTTAAAAGAAAACGTTATAAAAGCTCACTTAACAGAAATACGTATCACTTGTATTTACTTACGTTTCATGAGCAGATCTTGGGCATAATAAAGTATAGCTGAGTGGCAGAACTTCAATAACTCCTTGTCACCGACCATATATTTACGTTTCTCTCTGAGCTGTTTCACCAAATTGGTGACATTCACCAGACCATGACCTTGATTAACTTCCTGCACACCAGCATAGATAACGCAAAATGCACCAGTACGATCAACACCATTACTGAAACAAATAAAAATAAAAAGATGTTAAAGTTATTACCGCTGAGCTAGCAAAGGCCCCTGTCAATAGTTTTACTTTGGTTAACATGTACACATTCTTGAAGGTTTTAATTTTCTGGTATTAGACAGCAGTGATGGGAGAGTGACCATCGGATAATCATGAATATTATAGATTATACACTATGTGCTTTTAAGTATATTTCAAAGGAAAAGGCTTAATTTCCCAGCAGCTAAACTATTGATTTATCAACTGATTTGATAACTAATCTTCTAATAATACTGCGTATATAACAATATTAGACTAGTCATTGGCTAATAACCGATTCTGGCTGACAATGGCTATTATACTGACCTACAGTGGATAATGACAGGCTTTACCAGGTTCCTTTGTTGTATGAAGAACATATGGACCTCACAAAGAAACTGCAGGATAACAGCTGGGCTGCTCGGTATGCCACTAGAAGATGAAATAAATGTCATTTGGTGCTTTTATAGAAGTTCTGTCCGGGTAACTGAATACTAATATTAGGTTCGTTTATATCAGAAACAGACTGCTGTTAGCCCAAATGATTTTTAGCATTATTGTTGGTGATGATTTTAACATTGGTCATAGTAGTGATGATGAAGAAGATGGCAACAATAAATATGAGCAGTAATAAACATTAATATAATAACAGTATTTATAACTATATTTACCCCGATGACCAATGTAAAAACTGGAGATGTACAACAGACCTAGAATGTCGTGTCTGAAAGTAGACAAAAGGATTTGTTGCACGGGTTTTGTACACACACACATACACATACACACATGTGTTATATGCTGGTAAAATTGTCTATGAGATAATATTCAAGGTTTAAGGAACAATGATGATATGTCTAAATTATGACAACAAGTGATGTTTACATTATAATCCTGATCTTTAATAATAATAATAAAAAAGATGCCATGCCTAAACAATAATGATTCACATCTACATCCAACATGTATGTTGTAAATTGATCAGTAGTTTTACTTAACATAATTCTGATTTTGTATCATCTCGGAAAATGTAGGAAATATTTAAATGTACAATTTCACAATAAAAACTTCTTTAATTGGAGATGGTCAAAAAAGAAATCTAATTACTTCTTAATGATGGTATGATAGTCAATTTTTAGAAGAGGAAATCCAAGACCAATGATCAAATTAACACGCTGATAATTAAAACAATAATACACGTCTTAAACTGAAGTCAAAGATACTATAATGTAAACTTTCTATAAATAAATATGAATTATATTAACCACATTTATTAATAAGTTTAAATAGTATTAATTACACATAATGTTATTAAGAGAAAAATAAATAGCTTCAGTAACAAGAAACATTACATGATTTATTTTTTGGATATGACAGCAATAATTCAACATTGAAATATTTGGGGACTAAACTTTGTCACGTTGTACACAAAACCATAATATAAAGAAATGCTCTGCAGAGTGTTGCTTGTATTTAGAAATGGATACACAATACCGATATATAAATCAAAGATATTTTAATAAATTAAACAAAACTATTTCAGGATTTAATACAATTTCCTATATGCATATGAAATAATCAGTTGTAATATTGAACTGGTTTATAATTAGAAAAAAATAATACCAGTTTAATAACAAATCTGCAGATTAAAATTAAATACAGAGTTTCAAGATACATACTTTTCAGTGTGAATAGTAGCTTCCAGTATAAAATTAGATTAAACAGTCACTCATGGTGAAAGAGGCAACTGAACATATTCCACAGTGTAGATGATTGGTGTTTTACAGCCACTTTTGTGCAACTGGTAGGCTAAATGGGCTGAGCGACCTCCAAATGTAATGAACCGAAGTCAAAGATGAAACAACCTTCAGATATTGCCACGCCAAGATTTGAACAGAGGTGATAGTGATCTGTGGTCCCATGCACTACTAACTAGACCACGGAGGCTCCCATATTCCACAGTGTAAATATACTTATCAATTAAACTTAAAGCCTTTTAGAGCGGCCATCTTTAGGAGGGAGTATTTTGAATAAAATGTTGGGGATGATCAGAGCAGAAAATTTATAAGTCCAAAATCAATTCAAATTAAGGGAGCAGGGTTTTGATAAAACAATGAACTTTTGTTTTGCACACTTACCATGATTCATAATAATATGTTAAAAAATTAAATTATACAAAATATTAACATGAATATGCAACATTCTAAATGATTAATGATAAATGTTACTGGCTCTGTTTACAGAACCTGATTGTTCTTCTTCATAAAAGTGAACAGCAACCAATGAAACATCAGCCCTGGCAGTGATTGCTGATTACAATATAGAAGTTGTCTGGAAGTTCTGAACCAAATAATTACCGGGCTCAAGCTACAGTGACTATGTTACTTTAATGTTAACACAAAATAAGCAAAACATTGTATTACATGATTGCCAAGATGGTTATAGTAGAACGTTAATAACCACAGGGTTTTTTAAATGGTAATATATTTAATACAATTTATATTTTTTCTTACAGATGTGCCCAGTTTGGCATGTTCTAGGTAATAGGCTAAGATAACCATTCTGAACATTTCATGTAAATGTTAGAGATACATCAATATTTATAATCTACAGGCCAAGAATGCCTAGATACCTAACACTGACCTAGAGTGATATATGTACCATTTGTACGTGAGGAAACAACACACACATTTTTTAGGGAATAATATATAATTTTTTGGTGCTAAATCAAATTAATTCTGAAAAACCAACGCCACTTAAATATTTATTTGTTGTAGGAAATTTTAAAAAAAGAGCGCACATAATACAGACCATAGAAAACATATGTACGTGGACATGTATAACTGCTGCTAAGATTTGGCAAAATACTGACCTCTTTATGTGATAGAGATATTATTCTTTCTATCCATCCCTGTTTGTCTTTAGAGCTCTGTAGGCAGAGAGTAAATGGTCCGTGTGTTATCGTCTGACCTTTTTCCACTGGCCAGTAAATGTGGTTCTTCTGTAACACAAAATGATTTCAGCTTATAGTGTAATGTTTAATAATTTTGGTCGTCTGTCCATCTAAGCCTTCAACTTGATATAAGAAAACAAGTAATGTACCAGTTTAAATTATTACCATTGTTAGAATGTAGTTATGCATGTGTATTACGTGACATCGTCGAGTGTGTAATGCGCACACAGGAAGCTTACCTTGCCAGCTTCGAGTTCTTCACACAGAGCAACTATCACTTCAGTGCCTTGTTCATAAACCATCTGCCAAAAATCAACCATCGTTACAGGTAATGGAGCCTGGGTTGCTATGAATTTTGGGCAGACAGGTGAGAGATCCTGAAATAAGATGTGGCATGATGAAATTCAGATGTTATTAAAATATGATCTGTCCTGTTAAACAGTACACAGCCACTGATGTAAGGTCATGTGGTACAATATTGAGCATGGTTACTTTATTCTAGCTTATAATTTTAACACTACTTTTAACACTACTAAAACAAAACAAAATTTTAAATAAAATTCAAGGACAAAAGTAGCCAGCTGCAAACAAATCATCCAAATTTGTTAAGACGAAGATGAATGAAGCGAAGTCAAAGATGAAACACCCTTTAGATATGCCCACTCCAAGATTCGAACATGGGTGGTAGTGATCTGTGATCAAACACGCTACCGCTAGACAATGGAGGCACCCCTCTAAATTTGATCAGAAGAATAAGATCAAGGAAATAATTTTCTCGACGCACAAAATACCGAATCATGGAAATATCCGGATCACTTACACCTCCGAATGTTGATGAATAGGAGTAATTCTGGGTGATTTAGACAACTATACTTACACCCAAGTGATTAGCATTGATGTAATCGTCCTTTCCTCCTTTCAGTATTACACGAGTGCTGTCATCTGGTGAATTTCACATGCAATCAAATAAGCATCAATTAAAGGGACAGTAAGTTAGCTCATTGTAAATTGGTTCAAACTAACAATTATAACACTGTTACTTATTCTGAGATCAATTAATAAAACTTCCATGATGATTAATATCTGCTGTCATTTTTCTGAAAGGTATAAAAAGTACTTACAAGGCATAATGTCAGGAAACCTATTCTTCAAAGGATAGCACCTAGCAATGGCCATGGAATGCTTTTTTGCTTCTTTTTCTTGGTTCTCGGCCAACTCCTTTATGATTAAAAACAGCCATTATATTGAAATGTGAAGTCGAAATGTGAAGGATTTTATCACATCCAAACAAAATTTGCCCATGGCTTATCCATCATCAAATGTCTGATGTATATTTTCCTATCATAGCCAGAACTTATTTCAATATTCTAACCCTGTAAAACTTCACAACTCTAGCACCACTGGACAAGTTTCCAGATGGATGTGTTTTCAGAATCAAACACAGTAAATAATATTTGTAATTGGTTGAATTTACTACACCTGAACCCAATTCAGTGGCATGAGAATATTAGGTTCAGACACTGGAAATATAGTCCTAAATTAGATCGAATTTATTGCTGGTATACAACATAGTGTATTAATTTGGATATTCATAATATGAAACGTTTTTCTAAATAAATGAAGCTTGCACATGATACGGGACCCCAAACACTTTGATTGAATGATGATTAAGTCAAGTCAAAATAGATATCATGGTAAAACTTCCCGCAATACGAGACATTTTACCTTCCATTCTTTATCCAGAGGCGTCGGCCCACTGAGTGTTTCTTTCGTCATGGTCTCAACAAACTTCTCATACTTCTCCACCTCAACAACAAACCTGTTGAGCACTTCCTGATCTATGTAGGGATCATGGGTCAAGGATTGCTTCAGTGAGTTTTTTATCTGCTCTTCACGTTGTTCACGGATCTCCTGCTCCGTGATGACCTTTGGCTTCAGGACATCCTTACTCCTCAGTGGACTGCCATTCCTGCTTCTTTCTGGACTCGATGAGAGCAGATCATCTAGAGATGACGACGTAACCTGACCAAGCTTGGCCTGTGACGATGACTGAGTGTTTGCTGTACGGTTGTCTGGAGGTGGCAAGGAACTAGCTCTTTCCGGATACTGTTGTGCAGATGGCTGTGAAATGGTCAATGATCCTGGCTGGCTGGAGCCTCCAGCTATGGACATATCCATGGGCTGCAATGGTGATGGCAAGTTGGGCATCACTGGCTCTTGACACTGGTTCATTGGCTGTGCTTGTTGCTGTTGTGTTTGTAGCTGTTGTTGAGGTTGATAATCTGGCTGAAATTGAGGATACTGGCCCACCTGCTGAGTGTATCCAGACTGGATCCCAAATTGAGGTCTGGCTTGCTGTGTCTGATAAGCATAATTGTATGCATTACCCTGTCCAGAAGACACCTGTTGCTGATTGGTTGCCTGCATGTTGTTAGCAGTACTTCTCGACAGGTTACTGTTAATCATCCCATCACCTGATCCAGATTGACCACTGTACTGATACTGGCCCGGGGTAGGGGTGACATGATTTGTCATGGTTGTCTTGGAGACCTGATACTGTTTAGGTGCTACGTTTTGACTTGAGCTCCCAGTAAATGTACACGGCACAGGATAGCTATTACCCTGTCTCACTCCCGTATGATTTGAAGCATTGCACGATGTTGATTGTAATCCTTCAGTACCTGGATGGTACATATTGTTACTATGAGGCTGTGTATAACTGGCTGACACATGTCCCCAGCTAGGCTGTGTTGAAGTTGGCTGTTGTGGTAACAACTGTCTAGGAATATGCTGTGTTTGTTGTGACACGTCCTGTTGATATGACTGGGAGGATGCTAAATGATTCGGCTGTCCCAAGACTGTCTGGCTTGGTTGTCCTGTGGGTAACTGATATGGCTGACCTGCAGCTGCCTGACTTAGCTGTCCCATATGCAGCTGACCTAGTTGTGGTGTAGCAGGTTGACCAGAATGTCCTGTAGACAGCTTACCAATTTGTACTCCAGTCAGCTGGCTTACCTGTCCTGCAGGTAGCTGGCTTGCCTGTCCTGTGGGTAGCTGACCTGGTTGTCCTGTGGAAAACTGACCTGGTTGTCCTGCAGGTAACTGACCTGGTTGTCCTGCTGGTAGATGACCTTGTTGTCCTGTAGCTAGCTGACTTGGTTGTCCTGCAGGTAATTGACCTGGTTGTCCTGCAGGTAACTGACCCAGTTGTCCTGTAGGTAGGTGACCTGTTTGTCCTGTAGGTAGCTGTCCTGGCTGTCCTCTAGGTAGCTGGCCTGCTTCTCCTGCAGGTACATGGCCTGCTTGTCCTGCATGTGGCAGTTCTGGCTGTTGTCTAAGTAACTGACTTGGCTGTCCTATAGATATTTGACCTGAGTGTGGTGTAGGAAATTGGCCTGACTGTCCTGTAAATTGACCTGGTTGTCCCGTGGACAGCTGGGCAGGCTGTCCCGCTGAAAACTGACCTGGCTGTCCTGTTGAACGGAGCATAGAAACTTGACCAAGTTGACCCATAGGCAGTTGACCTTGTTGGCTTGGAGCCATCTGACCTGATTGACTCGTACCCAACTGTCCTGCTGATTGTTGTGGTGGGATTAAAACATGTGCCGACATGTTCCTGTTTCCCTCCTGCGTCAGGTTCATCCCTTGTGACTGTTGTGATCTGACAGCAGAACTAGATACACTGTAGGTTGATCCTGTTTGGATAAACTGTCCAGTGGAAGACTGACCTATAGCACCTGGAGTACCACACATCTGTCTTACTGAAGACTGGCCTAGAGAACCTTGATCACCACTCATTTGTCTCCATTGGTTAGACTGGGTACCCGTTGAAGTATTGTAGGCTGCAGAAGGATTGGACCTCATGGCTGCACTGTAACCATCTCCAGTCACAACAGTGTTGGTAGGTGTTTCGTAAGCCTGACTAGTATACTGGGCATACTGGTTCACAAATGTGCCCAATCCAGATGTCAAAACTTGGCTCTGAGGAATGGCCTGAGGTCTGTTTAAGTTATCTTGATTCTGTGACCCAACAGGGTGACCACTTCGACTGGCTTGCATGGAATACTGATTGGCAGGGATCTGGGCTGATCCAGGAGCAAGTGGTTGACCGGGAGCCTGGTTAGGATCAACTGTGTGCCCTTGCACTGCACCTTGATGTCCTGTTGCATGATTTACAGGAATGGATGCAACAGACGATGTCTGAGCTATTGATCCTGGATAAATAACAGGTTGTTGTGGTGTTGGACATGGTCCTGGTACCCGAGGACAGTAGATGGCAGACTGACCTTGTGGGTGCTGCATTTGGCCAGGACTAATCACTGCTGATGGACCACCAGGTGGCGTTCCCATGTTGGATGCCATATAACTTAAGCCAGGCGGCATGGGTCTTCTAGTGGATGGTGCTCCAGGAGCCGAAGTAGGAGACAGGATCTGTTCAGGGGGAGACTGATTGGGCAGAGATGTTTGTTGTCGGAAGACAGACTGGGACTGATGCTGGCACACAGGGAGCACTAGATGCAATTCCTGCCACAGCTTGTGATGGTGTAACTGTGTGAAGATGAACTTGACTAGGATTATTAATGCTGTATGGTGCAGCACCTGGCAGGCCTGGAGTTAACCCTTTACTTAAAGTATCTACTTGAGCAGAGCTTGCCTGGCAGTTGGCTGGATCCGACCTTTGGGTGTTCTGTGCAGGATGTCCTGGTGATCCTGGCTGACTTGATGGCTGCCTTGGAATGTGCACTGGTGAAGCAGCGTGACTGTTTGGCAGGGATCCAGCATGCATTGGTATTTGAGGCACCTGGCCTATACCTCCACTGACACCGCCATACATGGCCATCATGGCATGAGGGTCCATGGTACCAGTACCAACACCTGGTGCCAACTGGTCGGCGTGATGCTCACCTGGGGCTGCAGATTTCTTGCCAAATGTTGCCGGCTTCATGAATGGTAGATAGTCCTTTAAGGTAAGTCGTGGTGTGACATCAGCTGTTGCCGAGGCTAAACCAGCCAATGGTGGCATGCCAGGAATGTTGGATGCTGAACAACTGACTGAATCGTCAACATTGGTTGGTCTTTGTGAAGATGAATGAGTGCTTGCTGTTGAAAAAAGTGCAGTCATATTGAAGTGTGTGTGTACTTACAACGATGTTTACAAAATGTTTGATACTTTACATATATTTCAGTAACCTGTAATCGATCAATGTTTTACTGCTGTTTCCAGACTTACTGTTGATTTCATGATTATAGATCAACAAAAGTATAATGTCATATGCATAATTAAGAAATATATTCTTAATTTGCTTCAGTCATAAATACTTTTCAGCTGATGATACCTTGAGGAGGGGCATGCTTCATCAGTATTGTTTTCTTGTTTTCCAGTTGTTGGTACAAGTTCTGTACTTCTTCTGATAGTGTCTGAACATTTTTCTGGAGCTTGTTGTAGAACTCAACACCCTTCTGGCATTTTGCCAACAAATCTTCATACACATCATATGACTGAATCAGTGACTCAACTTTTGTGCTTCGTCTAAAACACAGATATTACAGTGTAATATATAGACATGCTGATCAAATTATTTTGGCATAAACTCACAGGTAGATGTGAACACATACAGGAACACACACACACACACCTGACATGAGAATGCATAATGCCCCAAAATTCTGAAAACAATTGCACAGTGATTGTGGGGGGTTTTAAAGTGGGGTTTAGCCCCTTTCCTGCCAGATTTGTTGATAATTTTAATTAAAAAAAACTTAAATCCACAGATCCGCAGAAAAATCTCAGCCCTGACATACACATTCCTTCTCCTGATATTTTTATAGAATAAAAATGGCTGGATTTATTTGCAATTACATCTCCTTTAATCAAATATGAAAGATCGTAACCAATGGATCAATCTGTAAATTGGCTACAATGTAGTAAACAAAAATCAGTTTAAAATACTAGTTGGATATCAACAAGATATTTTCTATTTTAGGTATGAAATAAGCAACCTTCATGCCCAGATTCAAACTCAGGTGGTAGTGATCTGTGGTCCAACGCGCTATCAACTAGACCACAGAAGTGCCCCTATCTCAGGGGGGCATTCGGTCAATAAAAACACGATGATTCTACAATTCAGTTGTTTAAAGCTCCAATTTAGACTGGTTATGCCCACGCCTAGATTTGAACATGGGTGGTAAGTGACCTGTGATCCAACAAGCTACCACTAGACCATGGAGGCGCCCGCATAGTTGGAGATGCTGAAGCTGAAGGGCTGTGTAAGTTGCTCTCATGTGTAATTTCCCAGCATTCAAAAACAGGATTTGTGTCCAAATCATGGTGACCGTATCTATGTTTTATGGAAGTATATATGACAAATGTAACAGGCAGCAGAAACATTATCAACTTGCCTTCACATTAACAGTCAAATTCATGATGCAATATAATATCTTATTTTTATTAAGCACGAAAAAAACTTTAATTTAAAACACTGCAAATAATTTGCAGCCATACCATTACCAGTATGCTGTATTCTTTACATAAGGCATACTAATATATTAATATATTATGCTCTATTATAAGGTGAAGATGTAAATCTTTATTTCTAGCAATGTTAACATTTCAATATTTCATTACAGGTTTCAAATAATATTCAATGATGATAATTACATACATTTCCATACCGATTCACAATATTAGTTCAAACAAAGTGTTTTTAATTTTACGTTTATAAGTTAGGAGGTCCCATGAGTAAGAACCTGGGTCTGAACTTATCGTAACCACAAGAATTAAATTTAATTGTGAATTATTAAAAAATATTGAAAAATGCCCTAATCGTTAAAATATGCTTACCCGGTATAAAATCCGCAGAGTAAATGTTAAATTATCATAGCTGTGAAGAGCTATAACACATTGAGCCAAAATAAAATGCACATGTAATTAAAGTTTGAAAAACGCTGTGGAATGTGGTGGTGCATTTCAGTTTCTGACACATGATTGGTAAAACATGCTGGTGGGCTGAACTGATGTTTTTTTTTAAATTTACCAAATAAACATATCTAAATGAAAGTAATACTTGCAATTGTAAGCATGCATCTAACCAAAAATAGCTACGGGCAGACATTTTACACAATACCTTCAGAGCCAAACCATGAAAGCTCATCAGCCTTCTATTATTAAGCACCAGATTTTAATTTTAGCTTTTTTACTATGCTGTTGGGAAGCCTGATTAACTTGGCTAATATAATGCCTACTTTTGTCAGTGAAACAAACTGTGAATGGTAGATATGATTTAGCGGCTGCAATCTGCAAAATATTCCAACAAAATATGATAACAAATATGTGGTTCTACTTCTTTACATTACTGTCTTTACATATCTCCCCGCTTACAAGATGAACACACGTATTAGCTGAATTGTACTTATGGCAATTTCAAAGGGGTTTATCAGCTAATTGGCATAGAACACAAACAGCCTATGAATTCTATGATTGTTTACTTTTCTTATACACCACCACAAAAGTTACAGTGTGTGCTTTATAAAATGATGCAACTATCGTTACTATATCTCGGCCAGTCCTCTGGATGTTGTAAGTTGAACAATTTTCCAGTTTAGATCCTCGCTTCAAAAGAGTCCATTGAGGATGAGCTCCAACTGTCTATGATGAGCTCCAACTATCTATGATGTAATCTAACACAAACCCCAAACATACAGAACACCTACAGACCTCTGATTAGATTCTTCAATCTGTTTACGTATTTTGGCATATTTGGCATTGGCTTCTGTTAGTGCCCTCAGAATGTTGTCTTGTGCACTGATGTTCTGCTCAATGAGTGCCACTTCTTTATCATGCTTTTTCAGCTGTTCTTCAAAGAAGTCCTGCAATGAAGTATTCCTCAACAATCATCTAAAATAAAGGCTTGGATCATGCCATTAACCACTGCACATATCAACTTCATAAAGAAAATTGCATGCATGCATGCATGCATGCACTCACACAAACACATACAAGGCCAAACTAATAGTTGCATTTAAGCAGAGTGCAAAATCTGCTTTTTATGTTGCCACATTCATATAAGATAATAGAATTATTTTACATTACCTGAAGATAATAGAATTATAATATCTTTATAATATTTACGGAATACATGTTTTAATACACACACACACACACACACAAGCACACACACACACCTATACTTTCAAGATTCACACTTCACTTACATCTAGATTAGTAACTTCCCTAGTAACCAAGACATTTGTAATATCATCTTGTTGTACTTGTTTCCTCAGCTGGTCCTCAAACATATTCCTCTGATTCTTCATCTCATCTACTTTAGCCATCAACTTGTGCATCTGTTCTATGACCTCTTGATCTTCTGATGCTGTATCAATGAATAACAAGTAGTAATTGCAGTGTAAAGAGAAGAAAAAATTAGAGGTATGTGTTTGGTAAATGTGGCACGTGCGCATGCACCTACACACACAACTTAATACATAATAAAAAGCTGATGCATTACCATTTTCTTAAACAAACAAGGTACAATTAATGAAAATAAAAATATACCTACATGTATAAATATAGTTAATTTTAGTAAAAAAATCATAACATTGGTGATTACAGATAAATAACAAAACTTGTACATATCTGCTTGGGCAGTGTTTAAAATATTTCTAAATTAGTACTACAATTAAGTTGAAAATCAAATTTATAACAAACAATAATAACTTTTGATTTAGCGGAGGCTAGTCTTGATCGAAAATGTTTTATAAGCATAACACTTTACAGTGTACATGATGATACCCAGAAAATAGTAACCTTACAAATTAATAACATGCTACATTATTATGTCTATGTTAATGATTAAGACGAGTTCTTAGACTAGACATCGATAGAAACACAACTCATGGTGCGTACACAGTGAACAACAACACCCCATTATTGGCTGATGGAAGGTATGGATCACTTAAGTCACATTTGCTAGCATGGGAAGGTCAGCTATGACTTTGTAATCTGTATGTTCTTCTATTATTTTCCGCTAGTTCTGAGTGAAATATAAGGCACTTTACTAACAAAAGGATATTCATTTATGTAAACGACAGGTTTATTTCACAAATTATACTATGACGACAACATCTTTATCACTTTCTCTACAATGTGTCGGCAGTAAAGAACATGCCAAAAGATAAACTGATGTTACATCATCATTGCGTGCTGGATCATTTGCAATTGGATAAGAGATGAAATAAGTAAGTTTATAGATATAGTAGAACATAGATAGAATCTAGTGATGATATGAAAATAAAAACAACCAGAATAGGTTCTGAATGTGATACTAACATGGCGGTATTTACATACGGTAAGTTTAAACGCCAATCGGCTCGTGGAGCAGAATCGAATCACAACACAGGATAAACTAGGTTAAAATAATAGGTAGTGCATGATCAGCGTATCCAAACTTAAAGCCATAGCTTTCTCTACATTCAGGGCAATTTGTTGAAAAAATTACATCGCCGAGCAATAACCCTGAATACATCTTAGCCTACTTTGAATGTTAATGCAGCCTAATAAAAGTGTGGTCCATCATTATTATTATTATTATTATTTACGGGGTTTTTATTTCTGGTTCAAAAGCTGAACAACGTCTTACGCAGATTGTGATCCACTGATGGCAGGGCTGCTTGAAGTTCTTCAAGTGGCTTACTGAGTAGACGAAGGTTGTCAATGTGTGCACTCATGGCCTTGTGCAGTTCCATATTAGACTGACTCGCTTTCGCTAGACCTTCTTTGTATTTTAAACATTCCTTACGCCTCTCATCAAAGACCGTCTCAACCTGTTTATCTCCGAGTTCCTTCTAAAATGAACGAATAACTATCAGAATTATATTCTGGAAAGACTAAAAGTAAGGTGAGAAATAATGAAGTACATGCCTGCATGCATGCAGTCGCACAACCACATATGCACACACACACACACACACAGAGAGAGAGAGAGAGAGAATACTAACCTGTAAATTCTCTACTCTATCTAGAAGTTCCATAATATCAGAAATGTTTCCTTCGACATCTATCGACACATTAGACAGTGCTGAAAAATAATTGTTGTTATCAAATAACCAAACCTCAACAGCATTCAAAAGTTTTTTGAGGAAGAAACTTTTAACGCAAATTACCAAGAGCTCGGAAATAGCGAACAATAACGCCGTAACACGGGTGACAGCCAAATGTGTTTCTCTGTTTAAAGGATTAAAAACAATTCTCGGCAGAAAATATTTCTATACAGAGCCTAAAAACATGCACATACAGCGTTTAAATGACAAGACAACAGTCACTAAACAAGTGCAACAATCACAGTCAACTTAATTAACAACAAGGAGTCTGAGTCCTTTTAGCCAATATTCAAACTGTGTTAGGCGTAAAGCAGTGCTGGATGATGAACTACGGCAATACCATTAGCATCCTTTATTGAGTGTAGAATAACTTAGATCCTCAGTATGATGAAACTAATTAATAACCACAAGAGTAGTTAGTCATACATACAGGTCATTGATGCCATCAGATCTCTGATGGCATTTGGCTTTACGCTGATAGCGGCACACTTCTCCAGCAGCAGCTGAGGAAGCGGCTCCGACACTGGATCTATTTTGTCAGGATCAAGCAGCAGAGAGCTCAAGAATTGTCTGAAAAATAAAAAATTCTCGTGAATCTGACTGACAGTATTTTGTATAATTCAGCCCAATGGCAGAAATATAAATTTATTACACTTTCAGAGCATTAACTAACGGCTTGTTGACTATCGATGTATGTTATATAAAATCATAAATATAAATAATTTTTCAACTAGATTCTGGAATTGTATGTAAAATCTTACTGTAATTCTTCATTTTTTTCTTCTATAAGGCCACATATTCTTCTTAGCAGCTTAGCTTTCTCTTCGCTAAATGAGAGATCAACAAAACAGGAATAAATGAAGACAGAGAGACTCATAATAGATAAATGCATGTAAATGTTATAATAATGGTACATTATCTCAAATGATATTATCATTTGCATTATCCTCTTCTGCATATATTTTAGACTTATAGCTTGTTAGCACATTTATTTATGTGTGAGAAAGAGGCAGAGTTTAGTATATACAGTTTAAACATTAAAAAATTAAAAAAAGAAAACTGAAATAATGCATAATCAATGTATGCCTGTAAGCAAATCATTTAACATTACTGTCTTTATTCTAAATTAATTACATATAATGTATTACCTGTACAGTGACGAAGCTTCGTGTGCTTCTAAAGGCACAAGTTTTTTGAAGATATCTGGTCCAGAAATCTCAGGATCATTGTAATTAAAAGGTATTCCTTTCACTAACTGAGCACCTGTCATAAAACCATGTTGGATGTCTAAATAATTGATTGATTTTCTTTAATTTCATGATCTGACCATGAAACAGGGATAGCGCACAAAAGCATAATTAAACACTTACACCAATGTAACAGTGTGTATGTGTGTATGCATAAATAAAGTCGGTTTGAGCACTGACCTTTAATCTCTGGTAACGTATCAAGTGTTGGCACTTTGTCATAATAAATGAAGTCATTATCTTTTTTGGCATTATTATATCTGTAAACAGAAGCATTCTTATCAAAGCAGGGTGTTTACGATTTGAACTTGAAATGAGAAGACATCCAGAGAGACAAAAACATTTACAAAATTAAATGCACAAGTACAATGTACTTTTAATGTAATCTTATATACAACAAATGTATATTTTAACAAATTTAAAATTCTTTTATATATATATATATATATATATATATATAAAACACAATTTTAAATATATTTATTTACTTATCCTGAAGTTCAGTACCAATAATAGAGATCTAGTAATCTAAATATGATGAGTCACAAAATTAGGTATACTTACTTCCCACCAACAACATCCATTGTGAACTTCAATGCTTCATTTATCTCAGAATCTTCACCCTAAGAAGGTAACAAAAACACCCATATTTGTGTGTGTTTGTCTGTATGCATGTGCACACACACACACACACACACACACACACACACACCGTTCTTTACACAGGATGCAATCTGTAAAAAGTTCCAGTTTTGTAAGATATCTGGAAATAATTTACTGACAAACAAGTTTTGTTTTATAGAAAATATAATAAATAGAAAGTTACATGAAGAAATGGAGCAGGACAAGTTCTACTCAAAGATCAGTACCTTGGCTAGTTTAATCGCCTCATTGAGCCTATCTACAGCAGCCTGGAAAAATGTCACTCTTTCTCCCCACTTCTCCTGATCTTCAACCTGACATCCCTGATAATAATACACTATACACTGATGATAGTTCGTCTTCAGCTCAATGCGCTTCTTCCATTCCTAGCACGTCCAAGACAACATCATTGGTCATCAAACAACAACATCAATAATACGGATAAAGTGTTGCACTATAAAACATGTAAAATTTTTAAACTAAATTTACATTAAAGGAACTGTTCACTTTCATTTCACACAAATTATAAATGATGTCAAAACACGAACGCGACCAACCACAAATAAAATATTCCAGTTTCGAAGAGATGATTAATTGACTATAACTCATCTATGGAAGGTGCTATTGAAGCCAGACACAGACTAGATGCTCCTGAAGTCTAATGTCACTTTACACAAGCAGGTTGTAATTTCAGAACAAAAGTGTATTTACAAATATTATTACAGTATTGTGCCGGAATAATTGGTAGCCCAGATGCCTGGGATGTGTGGATTTTGTCTTCAGACTGACATTTTGAGTAAAGATATGCTGTAATCTGAAGCTGGCTTTCCGTATAATGATTTTCCGCTGTTTTGGAACTCTTCGTGGTGGAAGAATACACAGAAATTCTCTGCTTGATCGATTTGATCCCACCAAGAACTCTAGAAGATCTATAAAAACGTGTTGATAATTTTACAAAATATGCCCAATAAAAAGGAGTAAATAATTTAATGTTAATATTATAAGTATAGATGTTATTCATTCTCATCTACTCACTGCTACCACTTATAATAATAAAATAATAATAATGTATATTTAATAAAGCTATAAATACTAGCAAGAGCCATTCAAAGGCACTGTACAAATAATATGTAATATAATAATACCCCAAATAATATGTCTGTATAAACCCTATAAGAGATTTAAAAGGTTGCTATTTATCTGTGAAAGCAACCTTGAACTGTTGATTATTGTATACTTGTATTGTGTTAGAGTGTGGATCAATAAAACTACAAACCCATAGTTATTGTCTTTATTACACAAATTTATCTGATGTTCTCTATTGATTCCAGTACAGTTTTGTTCTGACTAGTAAAACAAATTATAGTTTTAATAGCTGGTAAATTTTTGTTCGGCTAGTAAGAATTTAGTTGAGGTAGTGGATTTAAATTTTACTAGACCAGGGGCTAGTGATAGATAGAAATATTTTTCTGGCCCTGAGTATAGTTGGTTCAACAGCTTTGTATGATACTGAAATGGCTAAAGAAAACTGTAAATTTCAATATGAAGATGATTTTGTACCATTCTAACATCAACTATCTACCGAGCTGTCAGATATATGCAAATGAACTGAATACTACATCAGTTAGTAGCATGAGCATAGGGGTAAGTAAGGTCGCAGAGATGGCTAAGCCAGAGCCTCTGTGACCTGACTTGATCTGGATCCAGATAGCTACATGATTCCTGTGCCAGGTGATGTCAGAACATGTGACTATTCTCCTTCTCCCTATATAATCTGGCATTCTAGGAAGTCCTAAAGGTTACACTTAGGATTATTTCCTTATATCTATCAATATCAGGTCTATTTCATGATTGATTATTAATGGGGGATTTGGGGTTACTTTTATAAACCTTGCACTTTTGACTCATTTTAGCTGAGGGTGAAGTAAATTATGTAAAGATTTCTAACATGAAGTTGAAATGGTTTAAGTATTTTACTAAACACCAAGTTTCAGTAATTTAGGAATTAAAGCCACAATAACATTCAAACTAATAAGATACATAATATACAGAACTGGCTTCACAAACAAGAAACAAGTATTCTTTCTTTTAAAATAATACCCATCACCCACAATTAATTTTTTTTCTTTGACCCACTACCCAAAATTTAATTTTTTATTACACACACAACTAATGATTTAAAATTTATCTCACACTAATACTCCCCGTTAAATATGGCATATGTATATGAAATGCTCCTGTTTTATGAAGTCTTTTTGTATGCTATATACAAAGGTAAGTTATAATACGATTTTACAGATTAATACACTTTATGCAGGTTTGCTAATAAATATCTTTTTATGCATTTGTGATATTCATCCAAGATTGAGTTTTAGTTAGTGATTTATTGTATGCCTACAAACCGAAGTATAGGTTATATTGTTGCCTGGAGGAATTGCCTATTTCAGCATTGGACATATTAGTGTCCCTCAGTAAATTATGATAGCACACAGCATCCAAGTGGAGTATGTGGCCTCAAATATCAGGCTAAAAGGTCTGAACAGCCAAAATACTGTGGTCTTGATGCCATTAGATTAAGATATATCTGGGGAATAAAATTCATCTTGGGGGACACTAGATCTTTTTACATCAGGCTTCAATGTGGAAAACAAAACAATAATGTTGTGTTCACACGATAATAATTCATCACATAGATGTAGTTAATCCCAAGATCTTAAATTCTTATGAAGTTACATAAAAGTCTACATTCATTCCACCAGTGTATGGTTAATTAAAGGAGTGTTCGCAGTGGGAAGTCTCAAATTATACCAAACTTATTTCATAGATTTTATCAATCCATTCCCTGGCCACAACATACCACACACATGTCAGATGTCACTACCGTTCATGATGATGTGACAAAACTAAAACAATACTTTTTCGTGTTAAACAGTTACATTATCTCTGATGAGATTAATTTGTGCGTGATTCTACATAAAATATACACAGTGTTCAATTTCCTGACACACACCAACTACCATACATAGATTTGGACAAAACCGACCAACAATTATTAGAATGCTTCTAGTCTACCCACCATTCATAATTTTTCTGTTGCTCAGACCCCATCACTCATGTTTTATTAATAAAATTGTCACCCGTGACCACCACATAGTCATAACTGGAATAGCCCTAATGTTTTACCAGACAAACGTTTTCAGATTAAAACTCTGAGCGAGAAATGTCTTACATAAACTGCCTTAGTACTACTAAACTTTTCAAGAAATACACTGTCTAAAGGAATAATATCTTTGTCAGCAAATGGTGATTTATTGTCCCAATCTAGGCCAACTTTACATAACAACAAACTAATACCAATGTACAAATGTTTATATTCTGGATTCATAATTATATAATTATTAGTACTGCATGCTGAACTGTGAGATGACTCATTGTGTCTGGATGCACATGTCTATAAAACATCTCTGTGAAAATAAAGTGTTGGGAAAATAGTAATTGTTAAATATTGACTGACCTTGTTTCTCTTACCACCTGTTATACTGGCAGCATTACAAGCTTCCAGATGTTTCAAGGCTAGCTGGTAGTAGTCTATAATCTGGGCTGCTACCTTGGCAGTGATGCTACTTTTTCTGTTGTCTGTCATTGACTTCTCCAAGATACACTCCTGGGCTTGGGCCTAGAAATAACAGATCCAGAACTGTATGTAAATTTGTAGCCTAACAACATTTAATAGATACAGCCTTCATATATATATATATGTGTGTGTGTATATCTCATTCCATATAAAATCAACCAATACTTCATACCTGATCACTTCAGATTGTATTAATATTTTTTATATCAACTACCATGTATATGATGAGGCTAGGCACAATTTTAGGTTTCACCAAGAAATATTTTGAGTTACACCATTTTGAAGTACCTTGAGGTAACTCTAATTATGCCACTTTTTATAGTGGTCAGGTGGGAAATGCTTATGAATTTGGTTCATTTTATATGGATTGACCCCAGTATATATATATATATATATATATATAGAGAGAGAGAGAGTGAACTTATAATTCAGGATTTACTTGGGTTTGATTTATGGTATGCTGAAAGGATTATTATAGCTTTGTTTGGTCTAGGGCCTTAATCTATCAGTAATGTAACAAAATCAAAATGAATCTACTTATTTCAGTATATTAAAATTATATACCTAGAACAGTAAAGGAAGAGTCCATCAATGATCATGAATATAGTTCTCCTATACAATGAATATTATACAACACTTTTATTAACTTTACTTGGCATAATTATAGATGCTTTTTTATGCATAACAAAGTTATTATTAATGTTTGTCAACAACAAGGTTGCCTAGGCCATTTTTGCTCAGCAGTTATAATAAATATAAAACACCTGAGATTCTTAAGTCTTTGATAAAACATTTGTTAATTCCTACAGATGTACCATTATGTGAACTGGTTGTTTATTTTGTTATACAGTGCAACATGTTTATAATGAACGCTGGTACAAAGAGTTCACAGATATAATAAAACAATTTCTTACGTACAATTGTAGTCATTTTAACATGTTATGTACATAACTATTATGAATTCGGTTATAATGAATATATCACCAACAGAAAATCACCCAGTTATTCACAAATACTTCCCACCTGTCACCCGAAAGAAGCCATGCCATAGCTGCATGAAGCGTCAATGCCGAAGTAATTAGGTCAGTGAGAGTGCGTTTTGTAATAGGGCTATATAGTTAGACAATGCCACAGCAAACTGCTACTGGAGCGAGGGTTTCGTTTTATCTGGATCACCAAAGTTAACAAAGTACTTCTTCAAAGTAGAAGAACTAACATGATTCTCTGGGTGCTATATTAATGACTGAAATGACAAAACTAAATTTAACCTATGCTTAAATAAACACATGCCGCATGTAGAATTATTTGATTACGAGATCAACTACAACAAGTCAGTGTTGTTCTTATAATATCTTTAAAATAAACTTTTGACAGCTGGGGTAGGCGATCGTGCATAAATATGCTCATTTAAAAGTCATTAATCAGTTGACTATTTGAACGTCATGCTGTCCACATCCACGCAATTATATATAATAAGTACATACACTATTAACAATTGTAACCGTTTCATGACATGTGTTCTTAAATTAAACATTTTAAAGACAACCGAAGAATGGTTTTAAAGCTGTCTCATAAAAGCAGTGCCATCTAGCCCATAAACTGCACACGTGGACATAATAAATTCATGGATATGACAAATTCATTAGCTACCCACAAAATAGTTCCTTATAACCATGTTGCACACAATAGATGTACTCTATCTGAACTGTTGCATCAAGAGTCATTTAAAAAAGTTACACAAGTATCTGAATGATCTATTGCTCTGGAACCATGCACCTATTCACTGATACTATATGCATTACACAAATTAATCATTACAATATGAGTCACCAAAATTATCATGATGTCATGACCAGGTCCCATTTAGATAAGATTTGCTGAAAATGCATTCTGTTTCTCTACTAACACTAAATTAATCAGAATGAGATGCCAATGTAAAGTGTAAACAGGTATCAGACTTTATAATGTCACTGACAGGTGATTTTGTAAATATACCCAGCTACATACCAACATTAAGTTAAACATGAATGTAAGGAGATCGTAGTTCATATCTGGACTCATATTCTGTTCAAAGCAGTCACGCAGCTGTTGAAATGCCCAAGCAGCACACTGAAAGTGTGTACATGATACCTTCATACCCTGTAAAATAAAAGAATATACTGATCTTTGTCAGGCCAAAAACATGTAACAATTACATATGTTTTTGTGAAAATGTAACATTTATGACAATACAAATAAAAATTAATTATTGCATTGTTTAGATTAATTCAGATCAACTTGAATTTAATTTGTACAGATATAGAAACTTCATATTTTTCTGAAGTTATCCCACTAGTTCTTAAAAATAAAAACATTTAACAAAATGCTGTGAAAATTTTGCTATGCAGAATGATTAAAAGATATTCACTGTTTTATTAAAAACAGATTTTAAAGACAATTACTTCGGGGTTATGCCTGCTGTCCATTGCTCCTAGAAGTGAGTGTAAAGCTCCAATATTGTAAAGAATAGAACCTTGTTCAAATCGAATGTCAAGGTTACTGACTGCTCTACCTGTATATACATCATCCCTGCAACATAAAAGATGACATGATTTATTGACATATAGATGACATTGATAAAATGATAAATTACAATATTTGTTGTTCTTCTTGCCAGTCAACTAATGGAAGCCCAAATAAATGGATGTGGTAACCTTAAATCAATATTTTCAAATCCCCACAATTCACAAATTATTTTCCATGGTTCTTCAAAGTTATGATGATGATTATTAGTTAAATGGGCTGATAGTTCTTCAAGGTATTATTTGCAAAATGGGCACATTTTCTAGGGGTATTATTTGCAAAATACTCTATTTAATCTAGAGGAGAAGTGGGGAAGTTTGACCAGGCGGGAAGAATGGACCACAACAATAAAACCCTATTCGTCAGTTATTATACTTAATAGTTTTAGGCTGGAATATAATATATAACTGAATAATTGTTTTGTGTTTACAATAAAACAATACACCACCGAAAAACAAGTAGTGACTGAAAGTGGGAGTGTGAAAATTCAAACTTTTGTGTTAAATTTTCACCATGTTTGATCTTCATTAGATCTCTGTGTGGTATCCTTTTGAACAATTAATGTATGTAGAAATAAAAAGTACCTTTCATGTAAGCTTACGTCAATAAATTTAGAAATTACAAGGGAAACAAAAGTGGTCGATCCGCCCCCTCCATTTGGGTCATCAGATAAAGATCATGTGACATATTTCTAATGATAAGATTCAGTTAGTTTTTAATAAATTCACATTTTGCGGTCCCATAATTTAGGATGTTATTGTCAGGCCAAACCAAATTTTAGATGAAAAAGAAAAACTGAACCAACTTATGATAGCTTTGTGACTAAAGGCAAAATCATAAATGAAATTATAAGTGAAATTATATCGTATGGTTTTACAAGCTAAGTGACAAACATTAGAGGTTTTAAAGGCATTTCTAGCTAGAATTAAACCAAAACAATTTTAAAGGGTCTGTATGGCCACAATATAAACAACATGTAATTGCCCTCACAGAAATGTTCAATGCCCCACTAAAATAATTATTACAAACAAATCTATTACCTACCATGTAAAGGGTATGGCTAGTGCCCCATTTTCAGACATTGCAAATCTGCTTCGTAGAAACTGTAGCTGAGCATAGTATTTCTTCAAGGTACTGCATCCCATGAAATCCCTGGACACTCGTACTGCAGCCTGGAAAGGTACACACACATATCATTATCTGCAAGTCACCTACATCATATACCACAAACTCAGATAAATATGGGAACCCCACCTTTCTCTGTTTTTAACATGGAATGGATACGCTCACAGTGTTTATTCAAATGGATGTTCTCATTTGGGACATACGTGTATTGTTAAGGTGCTACTACATGCCAAATAAATGAAATGATCAAATCAAAGCCTTTTACTGACAATTATAAGATTTAAGAGACTGGTAACACTGGGATCTTATCTGAACTCTGAGGTCTACAGTATACTACCAGGTGGATTATGGGAGTGCTACCACGCAGACATTCAAACAAATGCAAATTTAATGTATTCATATTCAACTAGGATGAAAAACTTACAAGTCTGAGCTGTTCAAATTCTGTACATTCCTTGGAATAAGCATTTGGATTTTCATGGTAAACATCGGCAATGCACTGTAATATAAAAGTTAAAAGCTATTTTTTGGCCTTTTATCTGAAGCAAACATTTAGTCATTTGACTTGAAGAACATTTTTAAATAGCCTAGATCATATATGTATAATAACTTAAATAAACCACTTTTTATATTTTTATGGCAAAACAAAAATCTCACAGGTAATTTACAAAACAATCAAATGGCTATCTAACAATAATAACACATATCATACACTTATAACAATCAAATTTTAATAGATTTCAATCCTGGTTATGTGTAATCTTGTATATTGTAAAGAATATTTTTACTGAAACCTTAACTGAACATAATAAAATTCTGGCATTTTAGAAGAATAGTCACAACATTATGAATTTCAATAGTTTCCTGTAATTATAATGGCATGAATGACAACTTAAGTAAATTACCCAAGTCTGGTGTGATCTATGTATTTTTGGAGGAGGTGATTACCATACAAGTTAAGCACTCAGACAGAATTAATAAAATTTAAAGAAAAATGGCAAAACCAGTGGGTTTGGGGGACCTTTGTTTGTGTTGGAAGTTCCATTTTGTTTATTTGATAAAATGAAAACAGATAAACAGTTTTCAGTGGATGTTAATTAATCATCTTTGTGAAGAACTGTCACTAAAGTATGAATGAGTATGAAGATTTGATTAGTACTGTTGCACCAAAGAGCATATATCACATACAAATTATATCTATCTATATATGATCCTGCCAATTTAGTTTTAACTAAAACTATCCTCTCTGGAAATGTATTAATTTATCCATTTCAGGCTCCACAGGTTTGAATTATTAACTCTGAATCTTGTGGTGCACCTTTTTTCTACTGTGTTTTTGGGTGGGTTATAAAACTTTACAATAGAATTGTTTTTGCATCTATAATTTTACCATTTACCAAGCTGGAGGCAACAATGCATGCACATAGAATATCTTTTATGAATGTAGCAAACACACTGAATTAAGAAATGTGGAGATTAGTGAGTTTACCCATATAACACAGACTTCAATCATTAAAATAATCTCCTTTAATAATGGGAAATTGGTGTAAATTATGTAAAAGGGGGTTACACATAAAACATAGTGAAGCTGAAACTTTAGTGTACTACTGGTTTCCAAAGAGATGAGCAATTAACCACAAAGTAAGAATGTCATCTTTGTCATTATATATATTTTATAACCTCATCTTATGACCTCGCCTCCTCTTGTCTGTGTGTACTCAGCTATAGATCAGTAACAGGTTGCTTAGTGCATACCAAATGTGAGAGGTACAGAAGCAATAAAGTAGCTTACATAATATACACTGAAGTATTTATGGTAATGAATTACTATACATTCCTGCTGTGTACATAAGACAGTTTGTCAGTGCAGTAAAATAATGATTGGGCTTAAACATTCTATAAACTAGTTCAATCCACTGCAGACAATTAGACCCAATTTAAACAGGATCATAACACATTTGTGGAAATGCTTATTAATATTAGCGATTGTCATGTTGCCACCAAGTTTAAGAAAAACATTTTCATGCAAATACCAAGATGAAAACAAACATCATGTTTGAAAGAGATGGGTGATATACCTGTATGCTCAACAGATGGCAGAGCAAGCTAAACCAAATAAAAAATATATATTACCCTATAGCTATTTTATGCAACTCAAAGAATATTTTTCAACATTATAACACTAAGGATTTACTTTTTATATATAACTAATCACAAGCTTTTACTATTAATAGCTTTGACACCGATAACACAACATTTACAGGTGACAAACAAACTAATCAGACTAGAACAATCCATACGATTTAGTTTTTTTTAGAAAACTGAACAACACACCGCTGAACTTTTGGAAGTTCATAACTGAAACCATCCTGCTCCATTTAAGTGCTTACTAAATGTGATATTGTTGATGATACTTAAAGATATGAAAAACACCATTCTCCAAACAGATGCTTGCTTTGTCAAAGTTTAATTATATGCTATACAGCTGCATGTGAATTATTGCTTGGTATGTTACAAACAGGGGAAAAATCCTCATGTAAACACCCTGTGTCCTGGTTATACTGATGGCAATTAATGACCTACACAGTTCAGGAAAATCAGTTTTTTTATGCAGTCTGCAACACAGACAATTCCATTTCCACATCAAATTGATCAATTCCAATTTTTCCTACACTTTTGACCATGAATAGGTACTCCAAGTAGTTTATATTCCAAGTAGGATTGTCATGGAAGAAATATTTCTGGATTAAAAAATGAAATGGTAAATTAATTTGTGGATTTAATATTTTGTATGAAACTTCAATTCCAATTTTTTAAATAAGCAATTCCAAAATTGACCATCAATTTCAAAATTGAATTGACCGCATATCTGCTGCAACATAACATAATGTAACTTTACTTCTACCCAGCAACTGATTGGCACAGAAGGGAGTCCCTCCAATACATTTGTTCATTTCACCTCAACTCAAAATATTCTGGATAGAGAACAGACATTTTGATACATAATAGTTTCTTGATATATATTATACATGATATGGAAAGGCAGTTAACTAAAGAACCACTTTAGCCTATTGTTTCACTAGTGTATGTAATAGTCTCACTTCTCGTAGATCATCTTAAATTGCTGAATACTGTGTGCTTGTATATAATACGTATGTTTGCTTGTCCGCATTTAAAGCTGGATGATTTAAACAGTGTTGATAAGATGATGTTAAACTTGGGAGAAAAGGTGTGACAGCTTTCACTGATGGGATTGGCAGAAAGACACTGGTTGACTAAAAATGTTGAAATTTTATATTCTGCTAAATAATTATTACAATAGATCCAATGAAGTCAGATATTAAAAATATTATACACTGGTAAAAATCTTGCAGGGCTGGCATGGTTTCAAAAATTAAGTGATTATAGCTCTGATCCTTTATCTGGATTCTGTGAGCAACTGGTTAACCTGTGCAGTAAGTCAATCTATTAAAAGTGATAAGAAAAGCTACATCTTGTAAAATGCATTCAGGATTTTCAACAATTATTTATGCTTAGATAGCTTATACACGCATTCAAATAAGAAAACATCATGCAAATAATGCTATGGGACACATAAACTCATTAACCATATTGGATGAAAACAATGTAAGAGAAATGAAAACTCAAATTTGTTGTAAAATATTTGGGCAGATGTTTTGGTTGACTCAACATAGTTTGAAATTCTTTTGGCAGTGGGGTCAATTCCAAATCAAATTTATCAGTTTCAAAATTTATCAATTCAAATTGTAGGTACTCCAAGTACCTACATGGAATACCTACTCTGAGTACTTTATATGCCAAGTAGGATTGTCATGGAAGAAATATTTTCAAACTAAAAAATTAAATGGTGAATTAATTTGTGGATTTATTTATTTTTGCCCATTCTAAACATTGAATGGGAGTCAATTCCTAAATAGCAATATCTCTATATATATGGTGGTGTAACAGTGTTGTGGGTGGAGCACATGGTATCCAGACCATTTTAATTGGCTAAATGCTCGTGTATATATAAGCAGAGGCCTTACTATATAATTACAGAGGGGACGCCGCCCTGCCCTGCAGAATCTTCGCCCTGCCCCACAAATCCCCCTTTGATTTACCGACTGCTCCTAAAACCAGTGTTGATTCTAGGATTGTTAGGAAGTGGGCCCTGTCATGTCTGTTGATGAAGTCAGCCCCTAAGTGCAAAAGGTGAGAAGATATTCATTTCACCATGATTGTTGTCGGTTGTCATGACGATACTTGTAAAAACTTTTGATGGTAGATTGAGGCTGATGGAACTTTCTGCGGCACTGCAGGCACAGTTCCAAAATTTTTATGAAGTAGTTGCATAGCCATGTTTGCTAGCGCTAAACATCTGAGCAATCAACAATCATGCATTGGCTCCTGATAGTGGTAGTTCTCTTCGCTAGTTGAGGAGTGGGTAAAATGAGTGGAATGGCTGAAGCAACTGGACATAGCACAGCAGCCAAGTACATCTCCATTACAGATTCTCGGGAAGCTTCAACTGGACAGAACATTGGATAGATGAAAGAACCTGCAGCATTTGTTGTACCCAAAACTTACATATATGTATAGCACTGAGGAGGAAATGTGATAGTCAATTAAATATGAGGCAGAAGTCAAGTTGGCCAGATTTCACACTTGATTGATACAGAGGAGACTAAGATTTCACACTTGATTGATACAGAGGAGACTAAGATTTCACACTTGATTGATACAGAGGAGACTAAGATTTCACACTCTTGTTCCAGTAGCTAGTTTAAAATAAACAGGACCAAATGATTATGAGCACAATGTTATTGGAACCACCATAAATCGTGATATTTTAGACCTAAAAAACCTACCTCGGCTTAATTATGTGTAGTTTCTGTATAAAATTGTTATTAATGCAATCATAGTTCCTTTCCCCCCTCCCAAACCTACCCCTGGTTCCACCTGTCCACTCCCTCAGTGTCCATGTCTTTCCTCCCACCCTGCCCCTTTTCTAGTCTATCTAGGGGTCTGATAAGGAACCAAAGTTCTGAATCAATTTGGTTCCAGTATATTGGTTCTCTGGTTCTGGTTGAGTACGGGTTGAAACTCTTCACGAGTATAACCTTTTTCCGGGGTGGTTGTGTGCATGCAGCTTACTTAGTCCAGGATGTTGACTATCTGACCTCTGTCTTTATCAAGGTCAGAAATGATTGAGTTTGGGGTTTTGTTCCACACAGAATGAGTTCTTAAAGGCCAGAGTTCGTGCTGCATACAGTTTAAACTTATCATTATTAACTGACCTCGTCCTTGTGCTACCTTGTGTGATGTACTCCTCTAGTGGTTTAGCCACCCTGCCGCCAACTATCTTGTTCATTAGATTGAGTCGTGCTTTCTCCCGTCTGGATTCCAGTGATTCCCAGCCAAGTTTATTGATCATATCAGTCACACTAGCAGTACGTCTGTAGTTGTTTGAAACAAATCTAGCACCCTTCCGTTGGACTGTTTCAACTAATTGAGTGTCTTTGGCTAAGTATGGATCCAATACCACTGCGCCGTACTCGACCCGTGATCTGATCAGTGAAAAGTATGCTAGTTCCAGTTCTACTTAAATTGCGTCGTAAAAAAACGACCATTCGGTTTGCCTTAGCTGTTGTTGTTGCAATATGTCGCTCCCATCTAAGGTTGTTTGATATTGTGATTCCCAGGTATTGAGTATCCTGGACTTGCTTTAAAATGGATCCACATAGACTATAGAAGTGTTGAGGTGGGTTCTTGTTGTTAGCTATTGTCATTATAAAGCATTTCTGTGGGTTATATTTCATACCCCAGGTGTCAGCCCATTGGGAGAGGGCTGCAAGATCCTCGAGTCCATGATGGGTCTGTAAATAAGGCAATCATTGGCAAAGAGCAGTACCTGAGATTTGATGACAGATGGTAGGTCGTTTATGAATAGTAAAAATAGCAGTGGACCTAGAACGGTCCCCTGGGGAACGCCAGATGCCACATATATGTTGTCTGAATGCTCACCATTGACTACGACTCTCTGGTGGCATGATGTGAGGAAGTTACTGATCCAGCTATGTAGGTTCCCATTAACCCCATAATGGGAGATTTTATGGAGTAGTTTGTCATGTGGGACAGTGTCGAATGCTTTGCTTAGGTCTAAAATGGCAACATCGACTGATCTTCTTATCAAAATATGACATATGGTCATGAAGAGTGATTATTGGCTGTGATTCACATGACTGACGTTTTCTAAATTCATGCTGCATGGGTGTTAAGATGTTGTATTTATCCAAATGAGCATGTATATGGGAACATACTATATGCTCTAGGAGTTTGCAACAAACACATGTGAGCGAGACAGGTCTATAATTCACTGCCTTGTGGCAATCCCCCTTCTTGAAGATAGGTGTCACGTTTGCATTGCGCCAGTCCTCCGGTAGTGTTGGTTTCAATCGATTGTTGGAATAGTATGGTAAGTACTGGTGCTAGCTGATTGGCCAGTTCTTTAAGTACTCTGTTGGGCAGTCCGTCCGGGCCAGAGGCTTCGTTTACTTTGAGCTGTGTGAGTAGTTTGTGTGTGCCATGCACATCAATAGACAGCCGTGGTATATCCAGATATTGGTCACCTTCCAGGGCAGGGATATTGGTGGTATTATCCCCTTTGGTGAACACTGACTCAAACTGTTCATTTAATATGCGTGCCTTAGCTTGGCTACTAGTGTGGAGTGTGCCTTTGTCGAGAATGGGTGCTACCCCTACTGAATCTTGCCGTTTAGCCTTGACATACTTCCAGAACAGTTTGTTGTCATTTGAGGACAATCCTTCCAGTAGGATGTCGTTCATATGCATCCATTCAGCTTTCCGTAGAGCCTTCTGTGTTTCTCGTTTACATATTTTGTATTTAGCCCAAAGTTCAGGTTGTTTAGTTTTTCTGGCTTTAAAGTAAAGTTTATTTTTCTTATTTATTGCCTTCCGGAGTTGTGGTGTTAGCCAGGGGAGTGTTAGTCTGTTTGATGACATTTTAGAGGGCACATGTTTAGAAATGATATCAAGCACGTTAGATTCCAATTTCTGTCCACACTTTGTTGTTTCCAATCTCCTGACAAGAATGTGCTCATGAATGTGCTTGGTGGCTTCTTCTGTAGCACTGGCTTAATGATGGAATCCGTTACAATCATATCATGATCTGAGATACCAGGGATGGTGTAAATTCCTTTGAGTAGACCTGGATTGTTGGTAAAATACAAGTCAAGAGTGTTATTTTCTCGAGTTGGTTCCCGCTGTAACTGGCTCAAGCCAAATTCTGTGGTGAGGTTTAGTAAAGCTTGACAGAGTGTTTTGTGAGTGCAGCTGTCTCTGGTCGTGTGGCTGTCCCAGTTTATACCGCTGGCATTAAAATCACCCCCAAATGTTATCAACTTCTCTTTAGTGGTCGATAGATGACTCAGTGTGGTTGATAGTCCAGCAAATGGATCATGTGTTATATTGGGTGGGCGGTAAAAACAACTGATAAACATGTCCTTGGAATTATGTAGGGAGACACGTACCCAGATGAGCTCATTATCGCTGTCCAGATTCACTACCGATGATGGATAGCAGACTTTTATGGCTACAAATACTCCGCCTCCCCCATGTTGTCGGTCTTTTCTGTACGCGATATACCCCTCTGGAAAGACTTCAGCGTCTAAAGTATCTTTCCCAAACTTCGACTCTGTCCCGAAAATTACATCAGGATCAATGTAATTTGTGAGAGCTTATAATTCTGATGCCTTCCCCTGTATGCTATTGCAGTTTAGCACAAGTGCACACCAATTATCCCTCTTTGGGGGAATACCATAGTTCCTAGACCCTGTGGTCTTGGTGTGTCGGGGCGTGTTTGGGCTACTATGTGTTTATCCTTGTTAATGTTATATATCTAGAGGTCTAATTTTTTTAATCTACACAGTATCATCATGTCACATGAGTCTCGGTGTCTGTCTCCATAACACCATATGTAAGTGTTAACGTAGTAAAAAATTGCAAAAGCCTAACCACAAGGCGCTTTTAGTTAAAGAGATAGTTGATGATATCAACTAATCAACTGGTAGATCATAGTCTTGGGTGCATCCCCATGTAAAATTGTATTTTGTAATCATCAAAGATGTGTTTATATTCCACTGTCCAGAAGGAGCCTTGAAAGGAATGTATTTGCTTAGTTCCACCCTGCACAATGTGTGTATCTCTTCAAGAGTGGTGTTATCTGTTGAAGTTTAAACCTGAACATCATCCTAAAAATATTGTGTTCAGTTTCATCTTTATTCCTTTAACAAAAACATTATGTATCTTTCATGAATTCTAAACAAAATATGATTCTCATTATTCCACAATCATAATAATAAACATATGATAAGCCAGATGAGATGAAGAGCCATACTCATAGTCACGAAATTGATAGTACTAATACAATCATACATCAGAGACAGACACATGTGTCATGTGACATGATGATGATACCGTGTAGATTTTAAAAATTAGACCTCTAGATATATAACATTAACAAGGATAATTTTAACTTATTATATTATACCTGTCATGCATATGCACAAAGTATTCTTAATAAGATAACAAAAGCAATGTTTATTATTACTGACAACAAAGTCATGTGACAGTCAATCATATTACCAGATCTATTCTAGACTAGTCTACTCTGAAAAATAGCAGTCATACACTCTTGTATTTATTGGCAAGATGGACACACAGGTGAAAACTATAGTTTTACGGATTTAATATAATGTTAAACAGTCTGAAGCACAAACCTGTTTTAATCCCGGAGTAAATTCGACAATTTCCGAACAATTTTTTAATTCGAAAGCGATCATCGGCATCCTCGGTACCGCCTCCATCTTTGCGTTGTTATTATTCTGGTGACTGGTCAAAACGGACTACGATTAAACTGGTCACAAACGAAACGGCCACAAACGAAAACGACCACAAATTGGTTTATCATTTTGAATCGGTCTCATTTTGCACCGGTAAACTTTATTGATGTGGTTAGGGAATCGTCTAGATCTAGTTGTATTTAATATAGTTTGAGTAATAATATCATTCAATATTTGAGTATGTAGTTATGATAAAATAAGATAACGGTCTCATTTTGCGTCTCGATATAAGTCACTTTATATGACAAAACCAGAGAGCTATAATAAATAGTCTTTGACAAAACCAGACGGGGAGACCAGTCGTATTTTGCGTGCTCGTTTTTCTTCGTATCTGATTTTTATTACCATGATGATAACTTATTCCACATGACAAAACAAGACTGTAGAGACCAGCCTCATTTTGCGTGCTCGTTTTATTTATATCTGTATATAAAACAGACTGTATACAAATTGTGTATACAGTCTGGTTTTGTAACAAAACCAGACTGTAGTGTAGAGACCAGTCTAATTTTGCGTGCGCATATTTATTCATATCTGATTGTTTATTACCAGGATAAAGTTATTTTATATGACAAAACCAGACTGGGGAGACCAGTCTCATTTTGTTTGAATGTAGAGATGTTTTCCTCTCCTCAGAAAGACTCTATTTCATTATGAAACTAATCGCTATAATTAGTGTTTGATAATCAAAGGACAACCATCTAAAAATGAATAAACCATTTATCCCAACACATGGACATCAATATACATCGAGCCGTGATAGCGCAGTTAGTTAGAGCGTAGGACTCGTAGCCTAAGGCTCGCGATTTCGAGGCTCCGGGAGCTGCAATGTTGTAATATGGCGACTGGTTCTCTCATCCATAAAACTGGGAACCTGACAGGACGTGATGGCTAACGCCTTGCGCCTTTAATGGCGTTGTATGCTCCCTTGGGAGTTGAGATGGGCGTTGGGTTGAGATGTCCACCACCAGTCCTTTCTTTGCCTATTACAAGAGCCAGTGTATGGAAAATCGTGTTTTCCCCATTGCTGCCTGGAATGTTTTCAACAGAGCAGTGCCCACCAACATTGATGTTGAAGGGTGGCACAACCGATTTAACAACATGACAACCAACCAGTCATCAATAAATTCATCTGCTGTACACCGAATCTCAAAATGTGAACCTTCGCTATCACCACAAGAAATATCGTAGAGTCCTTGGCACATTTCTGAGTCTTGGAAACAGCTGAATGATGGCAACATATCAACAAAAGAAGTTTTTAGGAGGTGTGCTAATGTTTAAATATTAGAGCAGGTTAATTTGATCGAGTCATAATCTTTATATAATTATATTCTTTAATGTGATGAATAAATCAACATATTTAATCTTGTAAATACATTTTTGGTGTTGCTTATATTCTTTTTTTTTTCGGAATATTTTTTTAAAACTTCATTCAACTTTCATTTCTACATTTCTTTTCGGTTTCAACATTCTATTGATATATGTCTACATTTCCTTTTCGACATTCTATTGATCTTTTCTACATTTTCTTTTCGACATTTTATTGAGAATATCTCCTCTACATGAAAATCGGAATGCATAACCACATCAGCTGTCACAGCTGTCAGAGAACCTGTTAATTTTGCAATTACCAAAAATGGCGGCCACTTGACTTCAAGGGGTGGTCCCTTGCCCAATGGAAATCGGCGGCCAGGTGTTCTTGATACCGGATATACGGAATATACAGGCATTGGCTGATTGTTTATTCCGGTCTTGACTGGTACCCTTTATTTAAAATTTTAAATCATAACGATCAAGGCAAATTGTACTGCTCCGCAAATCAAAACTTGTCCAACCTAGACTTAAAACTATTTAGTGATGAGCTTTCGATTACTTCATTTGGGAGCGAGTTCCGGTCGTTTATGACTCTCTGGCCAAAGACTGACTGCCTAATTCAAAACCTTTGCATGTTTTTTTTTACCAGCTTCTGGCTGTTATCTCGGATGGTTGATCCAGAACTTAGCTCGAAGAATATCTTTCTATCTACTCTGTCAATTCCATTTATGATCTTGTATGTCTGCATCATATATCCCCTCTTCTCCTACAGTGCTGCTGTGATGGTAATCTTAGGGTTCTTAACCGCTTATCGTATGGGAGGTGCTTCAGCTCTGGTATTAGTTTGGTGGCCTGTCTCAGGATTGGTTCTATCTCTACCTTATCACGCCTAAATTTTGGGTGCCAGATTACATTCCTACATTCTAAGTGTGGTCGGATCATAGTGGTATACAGTCTAGGCATGGTGACATTATATAGACATGTGAAGGTGGCGTGATGCTTTTTCTACTGCATTGGAAATATGGGCACGGAATTTTAGTTCCTCGTCAATAAATACACCCGAGTCCTTCTGAATTCTGGTGTCGCCTAAAATCTCAGTTTCTATCTGGTATTTTAATCTCTGATTTGAGCTGCCCCAGATGGAGGCTCTTGCATTTGGCTTCATCGAAACCTAACTGCCACTTGTGTGACCATTTTTCGAAGTTTCTAAGTCTTTCTGCATAGCATGGTGATCTTCAACTGTCTGAACTGCACGGAACAGCTTCGTTTCATCACCAAATATTTTTGCTGTACTGTTGACCACGTCAGGCAGGTCATTTATGAAAATGACAAACAAGATAAGATCCTTGAGGTGGAATACCTCAGGATATATGTCCATGATGACGGCTTACCATTTCGGCCGCGCTACAAAATCGGCCACGCCATGACCAATTTGGCCGCCAACAAGAACATTTAGAGGCTCGGCTCTCATGCTGCCCACACTGGAATGTGCTTCTTTATTTCGGCAATGACTTCTTAGGTAACGAATTGAAATTGGACGATCAATAAGAAGTCAACGATAACCGTCAATCCGCGTGTGAATTGTTAGATGCCCTTGTGAACTAAAAGACACGCTCCTAATTTATCATGCCGGGAGCAGTATTCGAATCGATAAATAAATAACGAATTGGACAGGTTAAGAGATTTTTGTATTTCACACACAACATAATACATACAGCCATCACAACAATTAAAGCATTGTTCAACATTTAAATCAGCTATCGTCTGCTTGTGAGCCGATGATGTTACTCCCGTCGATAAGAGAGACCGCGACGATCTTTCGTCATCGGCATATTGCTTCCACAGCTTGTACAGCTGCTCGGTGACTGGTACGGCGCCGTGACGTTGCATACGTCGGGCCTCTTCCGTGTACACTAACTGGTCTGTTAAACAAGTAAAAGGGCAGCGACGTTTTATTTCCTTTGTTATTAAGGCAGTAGTACCACCCTTCTACGTCGTTGTTTGTCTTGACCCGCTGTCCGTACACTCCAGTTAGCAGGAGTGATGGGCACTCCTGAAACCCAGGTGTTCCGGACGTGGCTGACCAGGTCGTTGAGGGCGGGGTGACATCTGCGTCAATCATTGAGACGACGCTCTCAAACACCCATTGTAAAGTGTACCGATTTTCCCGGTTCACTGTAAACCTCGGCCATTAATTACCAAGCCGTTAGTGTTCAGCGAACCGTTGATAGATAGGCTTCACACAGTTCCCGGAAACACACGCAGCGTGATACAGCAAGCGGCAGGTATCACATTATTTAGAAGTAACTAATAAATTTGACATTGATTGAAAAATAACCAATTGAAAAGATAGTGTCAGATTGATGGGAATAATTAATAAACGATAAAACGGTGACATGAAATCTAGACGAGATAGGATTAGATTTATATAAGTAGGCATGCACCAATATGAAAAGATAAGACTAAGTTAATTACAAACAAATTATCTTTGGAGTTATGAATTATGTACTGACACGATCGGATAACTGATGCCTGGCCGGAAGTATCACGCTGGGTCCCTGGTCCGGGAATTGCTATATAAGCCAGTAGCGATGGACTCATGAGTACCAGTGAACTCCGGTGGCCTAGCAGTTAAGCAACTGGCACTTGGTGTCAAGGGTCATAGGTTCGATCCCAGCAAGAAGTCGAAACTTTCCAGAGATTCATTTCTTGGCTCACAACATCGTGGGTGGCTGACCACGTTAAATGGCACTGCCGTCTCTACTGAATTATTAAAAATAAAGGGGGACACCTTGATGACGTAAAGCACTCTGGCACTGACCACCCTCAGAGTATTTCGGCTCCATATTTCCGTACTGCTACCCTGTGAGTGGCGGGGCAGGGAATTTTTCTCAACTACTCCAACATAGATGCTGTGCTGAATAAGCGACAGCCTGGGGATTCTCCCTGAACAACAAAACAACTCATGAGTATTGCAAACCAGTGAATCAACCAGTGACAAAAGGAGCGAATGAAACAGTGACTCAATGAAGCAGTGCCTTTCACAGCTCGACACTGGCGCGTGTTACACGATAGACTTATTGTATAGTGGAAATAAACTCTGCTAGACGTAGCAGCTAAATACACCGAGTCTTCCGTCTTCTGTGTGTGAAGGAACGCGCAAATGAAATAGTAGAATTGTTGCCGTCCGAAATATCGCTATTACGTATGGGCGGCGGGCCTAGAATTCTATACATTGTGATGTGTTCATAGGGATGGAAAGGCAATGACTGTCGGACGCACTGCCAGCCCTGACGAGGTACCAGTCGTCTTAGCCGGTCTTTGGTCTAGTCAGAGAACTGGTTGAGGGTCTTCAATATCTACCTCACGGACAAGTGCCAGTCGTTTGAATTCTACCAGGCTCCCGAATAGGTACATCGTCTGGAAGTACAGGCATTACAAATTAAAATGTTATCCCAGTTGCCATTCATTCACGGTATTTGCCTTTTCTGAATATCATTAAAACGTGTACCTGTAAAAACTGCGGCCACTTTTTTCGGGTAGTCAATGAAAAAATGTACAAGAGACTTTGATGCCATTGTACGACGTTAATTTTTTTATATTTCTGAGATCAATATTCACCATAGAGCATAGGAGCAAGTAATGCATTTGCTATGAATGCACAGGTATTTATAGAGATAACTAAGATTAGTGCAAACAATATCAATAGAATTGTTTGAATATATATTTAATAACGAAATTCATCATGTGTGGCGTGACTGTAGCCAGGTAAGGTCTATACAATAAATAGTATAATTAGAATATAGTCAAATCCTCAACCTAACCCCCTCTGTAACCTTATCACCTCCATAAATGGACCAATTTTCAGTCTTAAATTATTGCTATGCTTTAAATTATATTTCTCTTCTAAAACTCAGCCATCTCCCAAATCCGTACTTCGACCTTTGATCTCTGTCTAATGTCCACGTGTGTCACCCGGTGTGTCGATCGGGGCCTTGCTTGCTTGTGTTTCGGGGGAGAATCCACAGGCTGTCGTTAGATCAGCACAGCCTCTAGGAAGCCAAGATATAGCTTGCGTTAATTTAATTGGTTGCTTGTCATCAGGATCGTTTGCAGCTGGAGTTAAAATGACGGTGTCAGAAAGAAGCCATGCACGATTGGTGGTTCTGTAAGTAACTTGGGCTCAACAGTGTGAAAACAACAGGAGCTAATCTGAAATGCCTGTTTATATGACTTATAATAGCGGCAACGTCTGAAGCAGTGTTTCAACACATTTTCCTTTCATGTTCGTAGATCAATTATACTGACAAATCATCATGTGTATAAATATGACAGCAGTCGGTCAATGGGTAAATCAGTTATATTGTAAACTTTTTCCTTACATACCAAACCATATATTCCTGGCACGATATAACATGGAAAATCTTGTGTAATCGTGAAAATAATCGCTGATTACGATTATATTTACAATGTAATCGATTACGATTACATTGCATCTAGAAATGGCGATTACGATTACTGGAGATCATGTAATCGATTACAATTGATTACAATACTGATTACGATTAACCCAACCGTTATATATATATAATACCAAACTTATAAAGCTCTCTTTTCACACTTAACGATGAACAGTTCAGTAAAAAAAGCTAATAAAACGTCTACATATATCAACATTATTATTAGATTAGCTCACCGTCATCGACTTCCTTATACTGCTCCACCGTTATCAGGATACCGTATTTGATGTGGCACCAGTGTTGACATCCGCGCACTATATACACAGGTAACGTGGTGGCATAATTGATTGTGTAATATGTATGAAAGTGCAACAAGTAAACTTTCTTTTTCCGAAAAAAATCTATAAAAACGATCAGCGATTTCAGAGAGGAATCCAGAGAATGAATAATCTGTGAATAGAAATGTTGTCTACTATCTCCTGAAATATACATCGGCCCTGACATGATATGCGCATTCGAGTAGTTTGAGGACTAATACGTACAGCTATACTCACAAATATCATAAATAATGTCAAAATGTGTAAACGATCACCCACATATTAAATAATCCAGTTCAAAGTGCTGGTTAATCGACTTTTAATGGCCTGTGGGCGCCGGCCTTTTTGAAGCTAGACAGAGACCGGAAGCTCCTGAATGCTGACGTCACTTCAACGCATCCGGTTGACCTGAAGTCTGTAAACAAGTGTGAGCCAAAAATTGTTCCAGAACATAACGCAACTGCATTGTTAAAATTATGACATGAATGACATACAACCATATCAGTTTGAGCCAGAGTAACCTAACACTGGAAGATGATTACAAATGGCTCACATGTTAACGATCAAGAGAAACTACAATCCGGGTCAGTATAGAGATTGCAGATGTGACGTCAGAGCATTTCAGTTTGCTCCTTCCCGCCTTCGAATCTGGCTTCCGGTGCAGTCGTAATGACGGCCCTCCAGTAATTTGGATTATTTCCCTATATATATATATATATATATATATATATATATATATATATATATATGATATCGGGTATATTTTGTGATTCTTATTGTGGAATTTTTGGTTACTGTTCTAAAAATTACACATTTAAAATATATTTGCTGAGGGTGGACTGTCCCTTTAAGCATAGGTCATAACATTGACCTAAACAAATATTTAGGTCAATGGGTCATAAGCTCAAATGCGCTGAGACGAGCAGGTTCGCAGGTAGATTTGATATGTCACGCGGCTGCTTATTCGTAAGGATTGCAATTAAGCCACATTAATTTGCATCGATCTTCATTTCAGTTCTATGAAGTTTATCATAATAATATAAGCCAACATGAGAGTAATTTTTTAACACTCTATTCAAAGATAGACCAATTCCAAAAATAACATATAAATATTATCGTCATATGATAATTATGAATTTAAAACAAAGAAGCACTTGGTTTATTGAGAACATGAGAGGCCCCCTTGCGTCGCGCACGCCCGGCGCCGTTCCACTGTCCCTAAAGATTTATGTTGGCACGACCGATTTCGTAGCGCTGACTTCCGGCAAGGGAAAAGGCAGCGTTGAAGCGTAGATCTGTATTATTCCTCTCCTATTATATGCCATGAAATATGTAAACGTCGTTTTATTCAAGTCCGTAGATCTAGTTTAATTGGGATCAAACACCAGAGATAGGCCGGGGGTTGGCGTCCGGGCTAAATATAATAACTGTTAAGCTTAATTTCCCACCAAAACCCCCGCTTTAACAGCTATTTTAAATGTGTTCCTTATACTTACCGATGAAAAGACATCCCGTTTGTATTACTTCCACGCACACGGCTTATGCAACCATCGATACAACATTAATTCACCACGTTTATAAATCTGATTTTTCCAGTCTGCGTTCTTATTTCCTCGACCGGAAGTTGGGACCTGTTTGCCATCAAATCGGTGGCCGTGTTCGGTCTAGTTTTCTTTTAGGTCAATGGTTCCAATCCAGGGGAACCGGACACCTCGTCCTCTTGGACATTTCACCCACTTTGAAAATATTATTTTTTTAATTTTTTTAGATCTGTGGGAATCTTTATTCGTATCTCACACTATTGAATACCAACTAAAATTAATACAGTGTATGCAATTATACTAAAATAAATATATAATAAAATACTAAGACTATAAAATTATTATAAAATTATTAGACTGTCTGAAACCTAGCTACATTATTCGTATGCGAGTGTGCGTATCCGCATAAAAAGGCTGAAATTAAATATTAAAAAATAATAATCTTGTTCCAAAGGAATGGTAAATGTCAAAATAAAGAAATTAATCTGATATTTAAAATTAAACAATGTTGGAAACTAACCGTCCAAGCGAACCGTCTGTTGGCTTATTTGGTTAAACTATGTTCTAAGTTTTCATAAAATAAGTGAAAGTTTAATTATACTTTTTTTTTGCATAAAGATAAATATTTTAAGATTTATCTTTATGGTATGGAGTACCTACTCCACAATAGAATTAGCATAATAACGTGCACTCAATTTTTTCAGTGGATTGTCTGTATTCATGTTTCTTTCATTTGAGAAATTCTAATAATTTTTATTCAATTAATAAGTTATTCATAAAGTATAAAAGCCCAGATTATTTCTGATAAATCATTCATAACTTAGTTGTATTAGTGTTAATTGCAATAAATTACAAAACAGCCACACTAAACACAGAACTGCTGAAACTAACAAAAGAAACAATGCCTATATATATATATATATATATATATACATACGCCATATCAATATTTATGCCAATAGTTAATATTATTGTTAGAAACATTATAAATACACATTATTTACAAACTATACAACACTGTCCATCAAGTAAAATGCACATCAATAATATTCATTGAACATAATATAAAAGAAACTTAGTTGTATAAATTTTTTTAATTTATTATGTATGTGTGTGTATATGTATCTCGATAAAATATGTAATGAATAAATATATAATTGAATATCTTAACCCTGAACCGTATGAAACAGCGCACGCACTCCTATTTGCTCACGTGGACGTTATGCTTTACGTTATTATATGATCTGTTCTTGCGGTACCACTGCTCCTCACGGACATGTTGGCATATGTGAGATATGCTGAGAAGTATTGTGGGCTCGGCAAATCAATGCTGATAACATTTAGCATCAAACATTTAACTTAAATGAAATAATTTATTACCGAGGGCGAAGTGTCCATTTATGCGAGGGCGACGTGTCCATCGGGGCGAACTTGTAAAGGGGGCGAAATGTCCAGTAACCACAATCCAGTAGCTTTATAACAGTTACATCATATGGCTTCAATTTCCTAAGTAACCTTTGGTGAGGGACAGTATCAAAAGCTTTTTTTAAATCCAAATAAATAATGTCAATGGCGGCCAGTCGTCTAGATACCCCCACCACCATACATAGATCTGCACAAAACCGAACAATAATTATTATTTTTCTAGTCTACCTACCATCCATAATTTTTCTATTACTCAGACCCCATCACCCATGTATTATTGATATATTTATAACTGGGATAGCTCTTATGAAATTCTCCAAATATTTCCAATCAATTTGGATCCGATGTTTTGGACTATAGCCCTTTTAGTTATGGATGTTTTGGAAATTTGCCGTTTTGACAGGTAAACGTTATTTTAATGTAGCACAACACAAGTAGAATGTGTAGAATTTAATTTTCAGGGTAAGATTTTCGAAATAGATGTTATTTATATTTCAGTTGAATCAAAGAAAAGAATCATAACTCAAACACCATGTAGTCATGCCATACTCAACTTCCGTTGTTTTGAAGTTGTAGGTTTTTGATGTACTACACGAATATATTTCCCGTTTGTGGATGTTTGTAAACTGTACTTCAACCTCAAGGGACTCGGCTGCTAGACTTACTAGAGTCTAAGGACGCCACACATGTTTATCTAAATATCAGTTCCTTACCGTGTAATTGGATGGTAGTTATGTCTATAGCGCTGCTGTGATATTTGTATTCTCTCATTAAAGCCAAAAATATGATAGTTGTAGGTGAATCTTCATTTGAGGATCAGGATGTCACTCTCTGATACTTTGCCTTACTCGTGTCTATTTCTTGGTAAGTTAGGATTACATCTAATCAAGAAGTACGATGTTGCCTTGAAGTAAAATATTTCAGTTACATGAAATATGAAGCCATTAGACATGATTAGTTGTTAAATAATACTATTGGTGTTGTTTAAATTTGTTTTAACAGTTGCCATGGGCATGATTTGTGTTTATTGATTGAAGCCGCCGGTTAGATCTACGACTACGTAGTACGTGGCTTCATTTTTTCCCACTCGAGGACGCCACTATTGTGCTGTTGTTGACTGACAGTTAATGAACTATCAAATATTGATTTGCCTACTCATATATCTCAGTATATACATATGTGATATTTTGCTTAATTTGAGAAAGAAATAAACAACCAAATTACATAAAGATAATAAATATGATCACATCTGGTTTAGTGCCCTTTTCTGGAAGGGTTTTAGCTCAAAGATGCTTTACAGTATCGCATTAAAATTATATATATACATAGAGTAGTAACTATCATGACAATGCATTATTTTACTATTGCTATAAAAGAAATAAAATTTGGGATTGGTAAATAAAGCTAATTATACGTACTTTTGTTACTGGTAGTCCTTGTTCTTTTACTCAGTTAAATTCATTTTCACATCACCATGACATTTGTAGTAAAAAATATGTATATTTTCTGATTGTTGTTTCGTAATGTAATTCATGAATTTATTTGAAGCATTTGACTTTCCTGCATGTATGCTAACAAATATTAACTTTAAAAAAATATAACGTCATATGTAATTTTCTTGCAGACTGCAGCTGTAAGGACATCTTTCATGCAGCATCAAACTGTGTTAGAAGACGAGTTAATAGGTCAGATGTCATATCCCAACTGCAGCAGATATGGACCACTCCTGTCGATAAGCGTCCAGTTCTTCCTTGTCTTTCAGTCAGAACTGCCCTAGATCTCTTCTTCTCTGTTATGAATTTCCCACAGGGTTCAGAGATAATTATTTCAGCTATGAACATCCCTGACATAGTTTGCATCCTACACCATCATGGGCTGAAGATTGTCACTATAGATGTAGCCATGGAGACGATGGCCCCCAAAACAGAATGGCTAGAAGATCTGATTACGGAGAAGACCGTTGCCATTCTTGTAGCTCATCTTTATGGCAAATGGTTTAATCTTGACCCATTTATCTTGGTGGCAAAGAGGCATAAGCTGTGCATTATAGAAGATTGTGCTGAAGTTTTTTATGGTCTGAAACATGTTGGACATGTTGAAGCAGATATAACCCTTTTCAGTTTTGGGGTGATTAAGCACTGTACAGCTTTTGGTGGAGCCATTGCCAAAATTCGTGATGAACAGGTCTATAACAAGATGCATTATCTATATTCAACTTTTCCAAGCCAAGCTCATTCCAACTATCTGTCAAAGGTTCTGAAGTACTCGTTAATTTACCTCTTACTAAACTGTCCAAAGAATCTCCGTTTTGTGCTTTACTTCAGCCGTAAAATTGGTTTTGATGTTAAGAACTATATGGTTTCTTGTCTCCGCGGCTTCCCACAGGACCTTATAAGAAAGCTTCGCTATCAACCTTGTACTGCACTTCTCATTCAGATGCATCAAAGATTTTACAGCTTTTCTTTCCCAGACTTTTCACTGGCTAATACTAAAGGAGATTACGTATGTCATAGACTTCCAGAGGACGTTATTCATGTTGGAACAGAAGCAAAGATCAATAATTACTGGCTTTTCCCTATTGTGGTAGTAAGTCATATGATAGAATATTATATTTTGAGTGGCAAACATATGTATTTGTCTTAGTTTGTTTGATTTGATATACCTAGATATCATTAATGGTTTGAGACCGGTTAAGTAAGAGTTTGTATGTAACCTCATGTTAAGGTTAACTGGAGCAAGGTTAAGTGAATGGTAAAGTTACAAATGTGTCACAAAGAACATGCACAATATATAAAATATACACATATCAATAATATTCAACTGCTTTGGGAATAAGCTAAAATGTATAATTAGTATTTTAAGAGTTAATTAAAGTGAAGTTGATTAAATAATGTAATGAAATGTGTTTTGAGAAATAATTTAATGGATGTGTTTTAAAGGCAGTTTTAAGTAAATACCATATAGTTTCCAATGTGTTTACCATGCTTAAGTAAAAACCTTTGGTTCATAATTAATAAATTCCGAGATAGTTCTAGTTAACTTAAATTGTATGAAATAACTGTTTGTCCCTTATTTTTTTTAAAAGATCTACATCATCACAAATGTAACTGAATTTGGTGTTGAAATATATCCATAATATGCCAATATTGTTGGTTTTGTTCTTAAATGAGATACACTTCAGTTAGATCATGCACTCATACTGGAAATTGTTTTGTACATCAGGTGTCTGAAGCATATTTATTTGTTGTATCCAGGATAATCCAGAAGAGGTCATGAAAGTACTTAATGCCCTTGGTGTTGATGCTTATAGAGGCGCAACACAGATTGGTCTTATAGAGCCGGATGAAGGAAACAAACACATGACTCACTTAGAGAACTTGGTGAAGTGTTACCCACACGAAGCTAGATACATTGTGGATCACATTATCTATCTACCCATCAACAAAACTGTGCCTTTCCAGGAACTGGACAAGATTTGTGATAGACTTCAGACGGCAATCAAAAGATGCAGCAAGCACCCGCTAACTGAACCAAACATACAGTGGAAATTACAGTCAAAACTGTAATGCTCATGTTGTGATATTTTTAGCTTTAATCTGTTTGCATTTCTTGTGCATTTTAAGTGTTATAGTTCACAGTGTGCTTAAAAAACCTATTGTTTTTACAATGCAGATAATATATTTGTTCTATATATATATATATATATATGTGTGTGTGTGTGTGTGTATATATATATATATATATATAATATATGGTTTGAAAACCAAATAATTTAGCTTCTGTATAATAGCTTGTGCTGTTTATGCATCAATTGACTGACTTGAAACTGATCTATCTGATACAGATATAACTGATACCAGTCATGATTATTTATTTAAATCACTAGGTAAGACGTTTACATTAGTTTTTAAGTATTTATTAGCTTTTACAATTTATTGTTCTATTTTATTAGTTGGGTTCATACTATAGCTAAAGTTTATGTTGGACGTAAGATAGCCATATTTTTATGGAATATTTTCAAAGGAATACAGTATCAATCATGGTTATACATTAATAAAACTGAAAAAGCATGCTGTACTTATTTCTGAATTAATGTTTACTATTAGTTAATTGGGGTGTGTGCATATATGTTATAACTGAGTAGGGAGAAACACCATACAGGGAATTTTCTATAGTACTATATATTATTAACCAAAAAAATCCTTAAAGCAAAATCTGTTCCATAAGTATAAACTTACAGTTCACACCACCTATTAATAATAACTATTATTACAACTGCATATCGAGAAATCAGCTGCAGGTTGAATTCAGTGAGATAATCAATTATTTAAGTCCCGTTTACTAATATACTTATGAGTGGGATGTGATAAATATTGTATATTTAATCAAGCACCCTTTATAACGGGAGCCATTCAAAAGTGCTATACAAATAACATGTTATATAATAATACCCGCAAATAATATGTTCGTAAAACCTTATAAGTGATTTAAAAGGTATTTATTATTTATCTGTGAAAGCAATCTTGAACAGGTATGTTTTTAGAATAGATTTAAAATTTTCAAGAGATCGTGCATTTCTAATATCTGCTGGCAACCTATTCCACAAAGTGGGGACTGCAACACACAATCACCATATGACTTGAGCTGAGACACAGGCACCTACTGTAGTATCTGACTGGATGACCCAAGTTTTAGGGATGACTTTCTAGTTCACACAGGTATTCAGGTACAATATCATTAATAAATGTATAAGTTATTAATAAAATCTTGAAATGGTCTATCAGGTAGCCAATGTAGTTTTTGAAGAATGTGGATTATCTACCAGTATAGCACAAATTGTTTCATTGATGTAGGTATGATAACTTGTAGACAACAGCGTAAGTATATTTTATCCATGAAACCATATGGTTGAATATGTTAAGTTTGTGGGCATAAGTTGCAGCAAATAATCTATATATTTTTGAATGTAAATAAACATGATCTCGGGCAAGACAGCTAACTGTTATCTTCCACGTATGCATGTATGTTTATATGATAACTATACTGCCCAACTATATATGCCCAAATATGCTAGTCAGTAGCTGCTGAATTCAACATGATGTATTCAGGTGTGACATGTTAACACATGAGTGTTTACCTAAAACCAATACTTTGAGTTAAAAATGTCATTACTTGTTTGGTGCATTCAATCCTTTACGCGTATATCGTGTAAATTTGTATACGTTTGTAGAAAACATGAAAATAACTTACTTTAAGTAAGTTTACTAGAAGTCAAATCTTAAAAATGACAAAGTTCCTTGCTTGTTATATGCATCAGCAATCTGCTTGCAATCTGATATAAATATATTAACATATGAAAAACAATGTAAAAGTAACTGAAACATAACCACACCAGAAAGTGATTCTGATAGTTCAATCAGTTTTGATTTCAATATAAGTCCATCTTTGACAGTTACCCAGTATTGGATCTAAATATTTAATTAATCCTTGACAGTAAGTCTTTAAATAATATACAGGCATAATGTCGAAATAACAGGGTTGGCAAGTTTATGATACAATGTCAAAAACCATGGATTAATCCAGGGTTTATGACGCCATGTCATAAACAGGTTTATGACAGTTTATGACATGATTGCGTCATAAACTGTCAAAAGCATATATTTTTTAATATAAATATTAGCATAGCCAACAAATTTGTGACATATTTTCTCAACATAGCCATAAATGAGTAAAAATCGCCATAAAATCCTATTCATAATATTCGTACCAATCAATATTATTACATGTTAGCATTTTCTTTATTTACTGTTCAAATACAACATATATGTCATTGATAATTATGATATAAGATGCACAATAATATGTTATTGCTACAATAATTAATCATTTCAAAATTAAACTTAGACGGATTTGTTGTTGTTTCATAAAGATATAATTATGTCTATTTCACATCTTTTTATTTTAAAATTTGTTATGAATGTTTTTAATGTTACGTTAAGGGGGGAGGCATTATATAAGCAATGCTGCAAGCATCCTCCTTTTCAACATTCTATGTGCGTTTGCTTTCATTAAAATGATTTATTATGACTATTGAAATAAACAGATTGAATTGAATAAAACAAGGGCAAATTCAACAGTGTGCATCATTCCTTCAACATAGAGCTTATTGGCGTTAGGTACTCTTTAGGGGAAGCGCTCATAAAAATCACTGTACCGGCTATATTAGTATATAGGCGTTCATTAGAGGTATGTAGGCTCTTATTGGAGAGTAGATGCTCTATCGATGAAGTAAAGAAACTGTTTAATGCGACCATCACTTAAGATTCATGTTATTTTGGATAACAAATATTATACACAAGTACACACTGGGCACCACATACGTTGGAGAGCCTGTGATAAGGTAGTCCGTACACCTGTAGTTGTTGGTCTGCAGGTTTTGATTGACACATTAATCCTTTATTTAATATTAAAGGCCTTAATTGGGCTTGTCGATTACCTTTTGGTATACATGATGGCTATGGTAACGATAAAGCTTTATTTATATTGATGCCGTTTTTTTTAAATATTCAAGTAGAGTCGTCACAATGCGCTATTTATTCCACGGGCACGTTATGATTAACCGAGTAATTCTATCCAGTTCGACAGCAGTTTTGAAAGGACTTTTATGTAAATAATTTTAAAATTATACTGGAAAAGGCAGAAGTTCACGGATACATCGTTATGAGTTATTTTGTGCCACTTTGACATTTTAATTCTGACAGGTCTGATGTACACGTTGCTGTGTAAGTACTTTTGTATACTCCAATTTGACATATATAACGGATCATTTGAATCTGATATATTTCCAGATGAGATGAAGATTGCCAAAATTGTACCTTCATTTAAGAATGGCGATCATAAGGAATTTTCCAAGTATAGACCTGTGTCAATTTTGGCTCAATTTTGAAAAATGTTGAAAAATTGTTTTATAACAGACTAGTTTATCATATGTAAAATAGAAAAATATTGTGTACAAAAGTCAGTATAGGTTCAAAGAAGCCCACTCTTCATGATTGGCACTTATGGAATTAATCAAAGATATGAAGGAGAGGAGACTAGATAAACACTGGAGGGATCAGGATCTGATTTTTAATTATGAAACAGCTCTGAGGTTAGGTCACAAAGCTAATTATGAACGAACAGGCCCAAATTTCTGCTCAAAATCGGACGAGGATCTGGACTAACAGGTCTAACAACCTACGTCCTGTATATACCTAAGTAATCCTAAATAAGAGACAACTTGTACCCTCTTCTAATCCCTGTGGCTATATGGAATAGAGTACATCTGTATTATTTTGTGTGCTTAAGCTCCGTATAAGTTGAACCTATTCCATATCAAGAACGCTTCAATAATTATAAATCATTCCCCAATCTACGACATGGAGATGAATTTATACTACACTGTTTAATAATGTGTTTTATCTGATCAATAATTACCAGAAGACTAAGTGGCTAATCATAGAATATAAACATAAACTAATAGAAAACAATATTTCTTTGTAGTTTGTTGAATAAAACATAAAATTGTGAATTATGTGTGAAATCATCCAAGTTACTAGTTATAATATAATCATGCTTCAGGCTTATTGTCAATATATTTATTAAATATGGACTCAGTGTTTGTATCAAATATTGATGTCTGAAATAAAGAAATTGATTGATTTATTGATTGATATATGTAATAGGAGTGATATATAATATGACACATAATGTAATAAATTTTTTTTCAAGGCTGTTAAGGATGCCTTTTCCACTGAGCCATCGGTGAAAGGCTTTGTCTCGGAATTTGAGGAAAGTGTTTGGCAAGGTTTGCGCAGCGTCTCCCCAGACAAGGTCATCAATGGGTGCGCTTATCATTGGGCGAAAGCTGTCATATTCAAGATGCATTCACTAAATTATAAGAGCAAGCATCGAGTGATGCACTTCGTCCTCTTTGCTATTACGTTAAATTCACGTGGATTGAAAGCACATAATGCCCCCCCCCTCCAATCTTGGTCAGTCTTCAACCAGAGTGTGAGTACAAGTAATAACGTGGAGGGTTGGCACAGACGGTGGAATTATAGAGCAGGAAATGGGAAATCCCCCCCCCCCTTATGTACTAGTCCTTTCTGTTGGATCGGATTCACTTCTCCTCAAGCTACAATCAAAGCTTGCCAGGGAAGGAAAACTGCAGCGATGTCAGCGTAAGGCTGCTAAATCAACACACGGTTTACTATTTAAACTCTGGGGTGAATATATCACGGGAAACTGCAGCACATCGATGCTTCTCAAGGCACGCGGCAAAATGTATGCCCCTGTTGTTGAGGCTGTTCAGCGTACTGAGGTCGAGTAAATATTAATAAAAGTATGTTAGGTTTCAAAATTGTCATAATGTTACATACCCTCGTTCACAGATGCCCTTAAATACAATTTAGAATCAGAAGGGGGTACGAGTTGTCTCAGATTGGGGGTACGAGTTGTCTTGCGTACGTGTTATCTAGAACTCCCATTTCGGAACAAGCATTTATCGGTACAAGACCAAATCGGTAATTACCATATCTTTATATTTAACTTTAAATGTTGCGTCCATTATTATATTATTAAATATTACATCAGCCTTATTTACCAAAATGTTATCAGGATACCATAGTACGGAATAAAAGGCTAGTTCCTGTCGGGTATTCCGGTATTGACTACTTGAGTCTTGACTTGAGTACGCCTGTTTTATCTACGAAAGTATTCTTATCATATCATTATCATATGATACACTGTAGTCTACTGTCTAGTGTATGAGCGTATCATACACCGATACAGCCTATATTTAATATTATGGCTATAAAGTATAATCAGATAATATAGTGTCGTGTCGTCTTTCCAGTATTTGTCGAGTCCAGGCTTAAACTAATTTAGAGTAGTGGCTGTGACAACACGATCTGATAATGCGTTCTAGAGCTAGAGTCTAGTCCTGATCAAACCACTCGCTCACTGAACGAATTTTCCCTTATTTCGGGTCGACAACGTCAGCGCCCCACGAATAACCTCTGACTATGATCTCTGGTTCGTTCATTGAGTGTTCTGTTGAAGAATGTTCTAGTCTTGACTTAAGTCTGTCTATCCCAATCATGATCTTGTAGACTTGTTTCATGTCCCCTCGCCGTCTTCTAAACAAGAGTGATTGGAACCTCGGGGTAATTAGCCGCTGTTTATGGGACAGATGCTTCAGGTGTGGGACTAACTTTGTTGCTCGACGGTGAACCTTTTCCATTGCCATTTGACTTGTCAATTTGTCATCGTCCATCTGGTGTCAGCTTAAGCTCGACCAGTTTTTATCTTCTCATATTATAACAGGACCCTATAATTTCTCATATGAATGTCTAGCCATTTACAGAAAACTCTAAGCCAACAGAAAACTCCTTGAGATGGCAAGTTAAGGAACGAAATGCAAGAAATAAACAGTTCACTACAGGCTAGCTTTATATTTTTTTAACTAAGGGAACCTTTAGCACATCTGCTTTAATTGGGTTAAAAATAAATATTGATATTAATTTATTTTACTTCTGTGTAATAATAAAAGGTGTTTCTAAGTGCACTATGTCTATGTGTAGAAAATTAGAAATGGCCTCCCTAATTTCAGGTGAGGTATGACAAGTGCTTTGTACAGCCAGTGATCAGTAATAAAATCACTGGAAAAAAGTCACGATTTTGGCTAGGAAAGAAAGGTAATCATACAAAAATATTATAATCTGTCATAATTTATTTAAGTTCCATTAACAATTAAAGTAATAAACAGAAAATATTTTAAATCAGTCATTATAACTGGACATATATGACTTTTATATGTTGACAACACTAGTTATGTATGATGGCACTGTATGTATTTGAAAAAAAATACGTAATAAAAGGTAATCAAAATAAAATAGAAAGACACAGAAACAGTGCTAGAGTATTTATTACCTGTGAGTTTTTTTACATGGATTCGGACAGCCTTGGCAGAGTGTCTTCATCTAGATATGAGAACATCTTGATGAGCCACAGCATCCTACTGGACTTATTATCAGCAAATGATATGCGCTGGTGGAATTTAAACTTCTCATCAACATCGACACCAAGGTCCTTTTCTACTTTAGTGGACTGCAACTCAGTATCTCCCATCTTATAGACTACTCATCTGTTATTCCTCCCAAGATGGAGGACCTTGCATTTGTCTGCATGGAACTGCAGTTGCCACTTCTCAGACCATCATTCAACGAGTCATTGGAGATCGGCTTGCAGTTCGGTGCAGTCAGTCTCTCAGGAGCACGTCCTATAGAACTTTGTGTCGGCCGCAAATATATGCGCTGCGCTGCTTATCATATCGGGTTGGTCATTGACGAAGATGATAAATAGTATGGGCCTGAGAATGCTCCTTTGAGGAATACCGCCGAGTACCTCCAGCTATGCTGACAAACACTACACAAACCACTACACATTGCTTACGGTTAGTCGGGAAGGATTGTAATTGTATCCAGTCCAGGACTTTGCCATTGATTCCATATGCTGCTATCATAGCATGGAGTCTCTGGTGCAGTATAGAATCGAATGCCATCCGGAAATCAAGGTACACTGCATCGATTGGGTCATTGGAGTCGAGCATTTCAGTTTACAGTTCCAAGACTGTGAGTAGCTGGGACATACATGACCTCCCCGGGACAAAGCCATGTTGGCCATCACAGAATAATTGATTTTCCATCATATGATATACCAGGTGATCCTGTATTATTGACTCCATGACCTTTCCTATTATTGAGGTCAGACTTACTAGTCTGTAATTACCAGCACTTGATCTACTAGCTTTCTTATATATTGGTGTGATGTGTGTGATTTAAGGAAGATGATACTTAGGACTGATGAATGACATCAGCCATCTCATTCAGGACTCTTGGGTGAATTTTGTTGGGTCCAGGGTGCTTTATTGGGGTTCAGCTTTGATAGCTTTTCTGTACCAATTCTGCTGTTATCTTTACATTAGAGAGTGGGGGGGGGGGGCATGGTACTTAGTTTCTAGCGATGGGATATTTTCGACATTCTCATGGGTGAATACACTGTCAAAATAGGTGATCAGGATATCAGCCTTTACCAGATCACATATACCACTGGCAATTTCTTCCTAAAATAATCAATGTGATCACTTGATTTCAGTAGTTTGTCAATATGCATGACAAGAAATTTAGCATGATCTACACATGCCAGGGATGATTTCAATATTTAGATGAAATGAAGTGATCTCATTACCCAGTGACCAGGGTTGCCAAAAAATCGGATTTAAAAACAATCAGATTTTTTAAATTTTAATCAGATTTAAAAAAATGTAATCGATTTTTTAAATTTAAAACAACAACAACAGTCAAACATTTCCTAACACCCAAAATTAATGAAGACCTTTTTATATCTTTTTTGATCTTTTAAAAATGAAAATCAATCTGACTGCATCGATTCATAGACTACATTGAGAAGTTGGTCACCGACATGTTGGCGATTAGGAGAACTGTAACCCGGGTGAAGCATTGACAGGAGTTTGATAAATTCTGGGTGTTCGGCGATGGAGAATGGAGAATTGGTAGTGCATATAAAGCGTGTAATATGAATGTCGATGGCTGCTTTCTCACTTGCACATGTTTGCATGACAAAGTTAATGAGGGTCACTGCATGGTGTTTCTGCACCTTTGCCGGTGGTAACTATATGTAACTATATGTTGGAATGACTTATTGTCCAAATTAGTGGGTGGTCTGTTAATGACGTGCATACCAAAAATACACATGTAACCTTCTCCCTATATTCTTATTGTTGTTTCTGTTAAAACATACCACGTTGCATCCTTGTACAGATTTAACATATTTAGTGAAACCCCAAACTCTATCTACCATGTATTCGCTTCGTATATATATATATATATATATATATATATAATGCCATTCTAGATTCAGTTTTAAATAAACATATTGATTGATTCCAGAGTGCAGATCCTTGTATGCGGACATTGATGGCATAGACATCGTTTTTTCTCCTTCATTGGATGTCCCAGCAGCATTGTCCTCTTAGAAATTGAGTTTATTAAAACAATGATATTCTTGTAGATATACCACCAGATTTATTATGTTCAGAAAATAAATTATACAGACATAGGTACATACGAAGCCGTGACTCAATCATACATAAAATGAAATTCATAATGATTAATATTGATTAATATGTGCTTTTCCTTGAACAATATTCTTGTATATTTATTTTTATTCAAAATCCAGCATGTGATCTTCAGGATATCTAGTACTTTTAACCGACATTTATGATAACCTGCAAACAAATAAATTATATTCGGACACAGACTCCATCATCCCATGCATAATTTAGTTTGTTTATCAATAGGTAACATACATGTAGGGCTACCTATTCTTATTATAACATATTATTAATTAATATTAGTAAGTAGAATCTAGGTCTAATACTCAACTCTATATATTACACTGAGATCAAGCTGATTTTAGCTATGTTAAAATATGTGGGTCACAAAACCGCGACCATTATTTACAACCCGGAGGAGTGTGCTCTTCTCAGCTATCTATAAGTTCCCGTTTTCGGCCAGAAATTGTGTCATAACATCTTCTTAGTTCGGTTTTTAGTTGTACTAAGGACATATAATCGAATTTGTATTTATTTGAAGCCATAATCAAAACAAATACAGACGAATCGAGAGAATGAAAAGCCGATAATTGTGTTCTGGAACCAATCTGTAACTATGGGCGCCGCACAAGTAGGACGGGGTCGCTCGCAGCGCCGCCTCGCGGATTAGTTCCGGGGTACCTCATTGTATTTAAGTAATTTTGGATGTTAATTAGTTTCATGTCATCTACTTGTCTATATGTTACATTTTTGGGTACCGATTTAGTATGATTAATCTGACCAATAAAGGGAAATAATGGGAAATGATCGGAAGTATCGACAGATATAAAACATCCTGAAACAAGTTCATCATAACGTTTACATTTTATATAACTATTATCAATGAGTGTACTTGTGTTGTGAGTAATACGTGTTGGTAATGTCACTGTCGGGAGAAATCTCGAAGAAATAAAGTTATCAAGTAGATCGTGAGTTTTGGGATGTCTTTCAGCTTCAAGATGCTGATCTGTACCAATCATAACGTCACCATTGAAGTCCAACAGATTTTTAAGAATTGGATCATATCACTGGATAGATATGTTTTCGTTTGTACCCGGAACTGTGTATATTTCACAGGGTTTGTTCTTCGATTTGGAGCTGCAGTTACTCTAAAAAGCTTTGGGGTCAGACGTGCGAGTTAGGAAAGTTCGTTATTGACTTGGCACGCTCTGATGTGGTCAGTGTCACTCTTTGTTGAGTTATATATTGTATTAAGAGAGTTATAGCCATTTCTTTCTATAATTATAACTGATCAGACTTACCAAGTCTTTGCTTTAGCTAGCAGAGAAAGGATGCTGCACGATGTCACTCGTAAGCACCACATGCCGGTGCGCTTCGTTAGAAACATCCCTTTTCAGGAAATCCTGACCAACAATACAACGATGACAGGCATTCGGCGTTTTGATTTTGTGTAAACATGTTCATCCAAAGTCCAATTAATTCTCTACACAGAAAGAATATCTGTATATAAGAAATGGTAATTACTGATTTTGTCTTGTACCGATAAATGCTTGTCTCGCACAGTTTCCTCCGATATCAGGAGAATGCCCATCAGGTCGAATTCTTGATGCTATGATTACTATATTACGTCGTTCTTCTGCAATGTACTGCACACGAATAATGTCTAGTTAAGAACTCGGGTTCTCAGCTCCACAACCTGAACCACACACGATGTCAAGCCGTGATAGCGCATTTCGTTAGAGCGTATGACTCATAGCCGAACAGTCGCGGGTTCGAGGCTGCAATGCTGTCATATGGCGACTGGTTCACTCACCCCCCCCCCAAGAGTACCTGACATGACGTGATAGCTATATGTTTGAGTAACGCATTACGCCTATAATGGCATCGAGCCGTGATAGCGCAGTTAGTTAGAGCGTAGGACTCGTAGCCTAAGGCTCGCGAGTTCGAGGCTCCGGGAGCTGCAATGTTGTCATGTGGCGACTGGTTCACTCATCCATAAAAATGAGAACCTGACAGGACGTGATGGCTATGTGTTTGAGTAACGCTTTCCGCATATAATGGCAGCATGTGTTGTATGCTTCCTTGGGAGTTGAGATATGTTCTGGGTGGTAACAGGTCTGAGTCAGGGATAATAATATTGTAAATAATATTGTAAAGCACATTTGAGCAGCTTCTAGCTGAATAGGGCGCTGTATAAACATCACATATTATATTATTATAATACATAGTGGAGAGGCATCGGACCGCTTAGTAACGTCAGTCTGGAGTCGATATTGCCCCAAGAGGAAGCATACTTTTCTACAGGCACGCACTATATATCTTGGGGAGTCAATGACAAAATCGTACACATGATGTAGCTGGCCACTTCTGCAGGCTGACAAGTTGAGATATCTTAACAAGATCTTCTGGTTTGCATCAAAATCTCGGGAGCTCTGTAGACTGAGCCGTGATGTCATGTGGTGTTTAAGAGTTCTCCATTGCAGTTCGGGGGTGACAGAACTACTTTTATTTTATACTTTAGTAGAAATAAAAGTAAACTTGTTTCTGGATATGCTGAAGCCATTTATGCTCTTTTTAGTCCTTATAAATTAATAACTAGGGTGCACAAAAGGTCAAAGTGTAAAGATGTCTATTATCCAGCTGGGTTGCAGCAACTGACTACATCACATCCACATGCTGCAGTGCACTGCATGTTCTTCTTGAAGCAGGAACATTGGACAGTCTTGCACTGACTTGTATCTGCATACCACCAGTTCCAGTTAGGCATCTGGGATGGGGGGGGGGGGAGGGGTGTCTTGTCCTGCATCCTTCTTCAAGGTCGTGGTGGCAACTGGGGTGGAACTTCTATGTGTTTTTGTTTGCTTGTAACTAGATCTTTGTCTGATAGTTGGCACGTATTCCATGAAATTCGAGGGAATTCTCTAGTTGGAGGCAACACCTCCACACCCTTCTTGGCCTTACCAAACAGCTGCAGTCTAGCATGGTTGGTGGTTGGCTGTTCTAGTGATCCATATAGGTGACACACAAAACTTTCAACTGTTGCGAGCTCTCCAGCATGAACAATTTCCGCTTCTTGACTCTCCCAGTGATTATCCACACTTTAATTACAGGCACGAAATGCACCAGAAGCAGCAGGACATCTCTGTCTCTACAGATGACCAGGACTCGTTCATATCCTCTGTCAGCTGCTTCACATGCATGTGGTACTAACCTCGTGTCAGCATACATGTCTTTATGTCCGCATCTAGAACATCAGAGGGAGTGTAAAGTCCAGCCACCAAGATGCTGACCAATTCTGTCTTCCTTGTTGTGTTCATCTCTTCTCTGGGCTTTGCTCACCATTTTTTCTGTGCGACCAGCGATGACGACATTGAACAGATGCTACAGAAGCTTCCTGTCAGCTTTGATTGTTTTTTCTACATTTCTCTGTGTAGTAGATAATTTAGCTTTGTACAGGTTAGAAAAAGTCTTTGAGTGATGCTTCTTTTGTGTATCATAGAACTCTGTGGTTTCCTCCACTAGTCGTTCCTTCACATTGGTGATGACTGCCTGCATTCCTTTCTCTTCTGCAGTTAAGAGATCACTGACCACCTCACTTGATGCAGTTTTTGTTGTTGCCAGGGACACCAAAGGTTTGTCCATAGTCTCTGAGTAGGTGTCTCCATTCTTTTCTGCTGATTGCATGTGTAACATGAACACATCAAATCCTAGGGCGGTGCATAGCAAGCTTCTTCACATCATCAGCATCACGCCCTGTTCGAGAAAAACCTGTCAGAACGGCAAAAAATAGTCTCCTCATCGTCATCTTGTAGATTAAAGAGTGACCTGGTTTCTTGTTAAATGCACAATCGTTCTGACCATGTAACATAAAACTTGTCTCTGGGTTAGTCATTTCTTGTGATGCCGATGATGACAATTTTCATCTTACATGTCCTATTGATCTATTCAATTGCTTTATCAGAAGGGACTTGGTTGAATCGCCTTTTGGCTTTCTTGACTACGAAGTTTCCATAAAAAGAATGCGTGGATTTCTGGTGCTGTCTTCTCGAGGAGTTTCATTTCTGCAAGGTAAGCTGGCCTCCATCGTGCATAGCTTGTGTGGTCATATATTGTGAGCCAGGGAAGCATAACTGTTAATACTTCTAGGCGTAGAATCCAGTTGCCATCCCTCTCAGCTCTGATGAAGTCCACCGATATATCAACCATGCTCATATAAATTGACCACAACATGAATTTTGGATTGTCAGAGTGCGCTTGATCAAACTCTTCCACGAGGGAAGTAAAAATGAACCAACCCTATTACCAATCACAGTGTAAACAAACCTATTTTAAATATGCATGAGGTAACGTCTGATTTTAGGAGAAAAGCGTCAGTTTCGAAATGCAGCAAAAATGTTTTGTGATAGCTATAGATATAACTCATTTATTATCCGATTCATCTAAATAATATTCCGCAGGAAGGAACAGCATCGTATTTTTTATTAATTACAATTGACACAAATATATTGTATTGCTGGAGTCACTTGTCATTAATTAACTACTTTATAGATATATATTATATATTTATTATTCTGCAACTATATAGGCATTTTATATACAACCTTGTGTATATATATATATATATATATGTGTGTGTGTGTGTCTGTGTGTATTCATTCATATATATTTCTTGACTACATTGACGTATGATATCCATTACAACAATGCTATTTCTGTTTAATTTTTGTTTCTCTAGTTCAGTTTTCGTACAACATTGATTTAGATATATCTACTCATATGTTTTACTTGTACTTTTATTATATTTATTCTTATTATGTTTTAACATTTTCAACATTACTGAACCGAGTTTGTAGTTTGAATTTTTAATGTCTAATTAAAGTGTATTAATATTAAAGTGAGCCCACCAAAACGCTTTATAATTAATTAGGGCTATAGTAAAATAATTAAGTAGCTTTAATGAAATTAATTTAATCAAATATTTTTGTCTGTTCGGGTATAATTTATTCACTTCAAAATAGTGTTTCAAAATTATCTGAATAATGATTTAATTAATTATGTAATTAAATAATAATTTAGTAATGACAGTAACAGACTTCTTACTAGTCACATAACCCGAACATGAATAAGTCTGTTGATGTTTACTAAATATGTGTCTGTGGTGTAATATACGAACCACATACTATTTTATTTCATGTTGACATACGGACATTCACATTTTCACGATTGAATTTCTTGCATTGAAGGCTCCACGTCTAACAGATGTTGTAGCAGTACGTTAAGTGCTAATCGATGTGTAAATATTTTCTGCTAACTGGTGACGCATGCTTGGAAGCATTCTTTTTCGTGCAGTGTTGGAGTTGTTATAACACTATAACGGTGTCATTCTTTAGTTACATAAACTGTTCTGTTACTAACAGAAACACATATTCTTATATTAGGTGACACATCTACTGGACGTCCCATTTCGAAATAACCGTTAGTAGAACACCAAGTGTCAACAATTACGCAACAACAACAAGGATTTGGAGTAACCACGCGCTAAGGTATTTCTTCTTAGTTCTACAAAAGCTATATATATATAACTGTTTGTTTGTTTGTTGATAATCCCGTTGTTTTCCAATTGTTAGTGATAAGATATATATAATAAGTGCAAACTCTTTACCAGAAACAGCTCATAATATGGACACTGAAATGAATGGCCTAATTTATGCCGAAGTCACGTTAAATTTCACACATCGGTCCTTCTTAATATTCATCCGCGGTGCAGATTGTACGTTTTATGACTTAAAAAGTTAAATGAGGAATAAACCTTCTTACTTGGTGATATTAAGGGGTGCCTCCGTGGTCTAGTTGGTAGCGTGTTGGACCACAGATCACTACCACCTGGATTAGAATCTCGGTGTGGGCATATCTGAAGGGTGTTTAATCTTTGACTTCGCTTCATTACATTTGAAGGTCGCTCGGCCCATTTAGTCTACCATATGCACAAAAGTGGCCGTAAAACATCAATCATCATGATGGTATTAAGTAAGTGAATTAAGACACAAGCATATGTGGTGATAGGAAACAAAGATAATGGACCCCTCCCAACATATATACACCTCCGCAGGGCCATCTTAACAGCATTATAGGCCCGCGGTAAATGCGATGCACTATAGGACCCCTACCTACACAACCACCCACAGGAATAAACATTTAAATGGTCGAGATCCTTACACATACATGCACGTGAGGTTGCAGAGGTAATCGTTATATTACATCAGATGCGAATGCCAATGTCCACTTGTAATATAGTAACAAATATTTATAGTTTAGTATAGCATAGTAGTTATTTGTTGACAGCAAGTCACAACATACTTATATTAGCATGGGGCCCCTGGGCAAGTGCCCAGCGTGTCCATGTGTTAAGACGGTCCTGCACGTACGACCACTGTTATGTATATGGCTTACTAAATAGGCGGAACAACTTCCAAATGTAGTGAAAGATGAAAGATTTTTCGGGCCAGCGATAAAGGAACTGTTCACCTTTATTTAGGAATTTCAAGACTAACACAAATATGCTCATACAAAGTATAAATAATGTCAAAATATCAACACGATCAACCATTTAGTAAATAATCGAATTCAAAGTGCCGGTTAATCGACTATAGTTGGTCTGTGGGCGTTGTTATTTTGAAGCCAGACACAGACTCGATGATCCTGAAAGCTGACGTCACTTAATACAAGCTGTTTGTAAAATTATATTACCCAGTTTTAACACAGTAAACAGGGATTAGCTAAAGATGTATTTTTCGAGCAAAGGCGTATTTACGAATATTACAGTATAGTTCGTCCAAACAGCTTCGTATGTTGATGGAACGGTTAAAGAAAATTATATAGTGAATTTTCTCATGGAGATTGTTTTGTACTGTTGTAACAAGAAGCATCTACTGATCTGTTAGATTTATATAAATGAACCGACCACAGCGTCAGTTAATAGTAGTTAGTAGGTTGAGTATGGGGTAGTTAAGGCCATGAGGATAGTTAATCCAGAGCATCTGTGACGTGACTTGATCTGGAAAGACATGACTGTGTGATCCTTGTGCCATCTGAGGTCAGAATACGTGCCGTTTTTCCTTGCCGCCATATACAACCAGACATCGACGAAGCCATAAAAGCTACCCTCCTGTAATTATAATTATATCCTTATATCTATGATATCATGTAGAGTCCGTGACTGTTATTGCAAGATTTTCGGTTACTTTTAGAAGCATTATACATTTAAATTATACTGCCTGACGATGAACTGTTCCTTTAAGGTAATAGGTAATCGTTATGGATTGTAATTGGTTACACGATATTAAGTATTCTTAATGCATTGTATGTATGTTGACGATGGCTGGTTTGTGGAATTTACGTGGCAGTCTCGTGAGAATTAATTTAGTTATGCAGGCAATTGGTTGAATTTATAACAAACTTAATGTTAATATTGAGGAAACAATCATGATCCCTTATGATCCCATTGCATTATGCTTAATCCTCTTTGTGTAGGATCACACATAAGGCCACAGCCAAAGCTCCACTGATCGTCTCCACCTCTCCATTTGTCTCCCCCGAGGTCTCTTTCCACCAGGAGTCCAGCGCATGGCTACTCTCAGAATGTACGTCAGTGGCCGATACATCTCCATCTGCGGATCCTTGTTTGAAAGTTAGTTGGGCCAGTAAATTCGCAGAATTCTCCTGAGACACTTATTTTCAAAAACATCTGATATATGCCTTTGGTGACCTTCTATGTTCCTGCAACATAGAGTTGTACACTCAAGAGGTTACTCTTGAACAGACGAATTTTGGTTCAGTTGCTGATCTTATTGGTCTTCCAGATATTCTTTAATGCCGCAAATGCCCCTCTAGGCTTTACGGATCCTTGCATTAACTTCAGATTCTGAGTTGCTATCTTTTGTCACCTTCGCCCCAGGTCCAAGATAGGTATTGGCCACAAATTACCTTAGATCTTAAATAGGGGAGCTTGAGTATGCTCACAATCTTTGGGGGGGGGGGGGGTCTGTAATGTTGGAAAATACACATTAGTTTATTGCACATACTAATGTCTACTTGGTATTTCTTGGGCGCGGTTGGCCACAGATCTATGGCACTTGGGTTTAAACCCTGGCCGGGCTATATCAGAAGGGTGTTTCATCTTTCACTTCGCCTCATTACCTTTAGAGTTGAGGTCGCTTGTCCCATTTAGCCTACCTTGTGCACAAAAGTGACCATAAAACAGCAACATATCTACACCCACCCCATCAGCTTTCAGTACTTTCATTGACTTCACGGAACTCGCTGCTTTCCTCACTTCTTCAACAAATGGTGGTGGGTCTGCGTTGACCTCCAGGTCTTCGTCGCTCACTAGAATATGTGCTAGATTGTTCGGCGCTTCTTTGTTGAGGGTGATCTCGAAATGTGACTTCCATCTCTAGGTCTGTTCTGCTATGCCAGTGATAACATTTCCATCTTTCACTGGAACTTCTCTATTTATAAATCCACCAGCGAATGTCTTTGTTATCATGTACAATGCAGCGATATTCTGAGTTTTTGCAGCTGTTTCTGCTTCATCTGCTAGTTTCTCAAAGAAAGCTTTCTAGTCTCCTTTCATCGGTCTTTTAATTTCTTTATCCAGTTCTAGATATCTTGCCTGTAATTGTTCCCTCAGTCGTTGGGATTTTGTATCATTTAGCTTCTTTTTTTGTTGTATTTTTTCATCAATTGTTGTCCACGTTTCCGGTTTAATCCAATCTTCCTTTTGTTTTCTTCTGTAGTTATCAATAGTTAATTTTTGTTCCTCTTGAAGTATGCGAAAACAGTTTTGTAAGTCCCGTGACTTTTCAAATGGTGACAGAAAGAAGCTATGCTATTTGATAACTTAACATGTCCAGGGAGTGAATTCCAAAGAGTAGGGACAGCAACCGCAAAACCACAAGTCTTAGCATGAGTTTTAATATAGCTAACATTATATTAAAATTCGTAGTGGACCATCGGACTTGTATCAGATACAGATGCTGGAAGACCTAAACATATTGGTTGTAGTCTATGTTGTATGATACCCTGATAGCGCAATGATTAGAATATGGTGTTTCAAATCTCCAGATACTTGTATTTGTGAGCTGTTTACCTTGCTGGTCACCTCTCGGGCATATCCAGGTGTGACCAGGGATCAGAGGCGTAAAGAACTCACTCACTCACTAAATGTGTAGTATAAACGTATATTATGTAGGAAAACTGTTGTGACAGGTAAAGATTTAAGTACAATTTACAAATTTCTGTCGTGGTTTTGTTTAGTGTTGTAATTCACAGCAACAAATATTATTCATCTATATTCTAACTTTGTGTAGCTAATAATCAATGTAATTGTCTATAAAATTCCTTGAGGCTGAGCTACCGTAGTTTGTAAATGAGTAATTAATCAATTTCTTACAGCTGACGTCGGTTGCTTAGTGATGATGTCGTTCTGAAATGTCACCCCTCAGGCGCGGATCTAGGCCCGGGGGGGGGGGAATCTTCTAGCCGTGTATTTAAAAACAGACACCAATATCGATATTGTCAAGTCTTTTGCTTATTGCGATATTAGTTATATAGCACTGGTAGACAATAACCAGTGACAGGTCGATATCCAGTAATAGTTTAATATCAATTTAGTTGTTACGATGTTTTAGTCAAAGGCCATTATGGTTTAGAAGTAATTGTAATGCAAAATAATTATATTTCTGTCAGTTTTGTAAAAAAAAACATAATTAATTCACTAACTATAATAAAATGTTACGATTAGCGTAATGTTCCTGTACCAAATATGTGAAAATGGATAGAGTCATCATTAGTCTATAATTTTTGTGTAACTTATTTTATACGTACGTCTCAATTTATTTGACAAAATTCCAAACCAACCCTCATAACACCTCATCGAATCCGCCCCTGTTGAGCATACTTTACGTCCAATTTCAACACCCAGAGAGTGATTGATTGCTTTCTTTAACCTCGGCTGGTATCAGCTGGGACATGTGGTCGATGGACTCCTTCCTTCGATAAGAAATAATCAGGTTTAAACATTTTGTTGTTGCACGTGACATCCCACAGACGTCGACAACATTGTAATTCGGCACCTCGACCCTGTATATCTAGATTGAGGGTGTTAGTATTACCAATTGCATTGCGGCAGGATCTTCAAAACCAAGAGATCCGACGTTCACTATCAGCGGATGCTAATATTTTATAACTTAAAGAGATTTTGCATATAATTAATTCACGCATGCGCCACGTGTAATACCCAATGTATGCAAGGAATTTTCCAGTAATAGTTATGAAGGTGTCTTTAGTGTCAAACGTGACATAATGTGGGACGTAATTTATACAGACTTAATTGGTGCCTAGTATCCGGTAATTATTTAGAAAACCCTCTCTCCCTCTCTCAGAATGCGTGTGTGTGCGCGCGCGCGCACGTGCATGCTGGCACCGAGTATTTGTCAATCATCAATACAGTTGTGTACGTTTCATCCTGAAAGGCGACTTTTACTGCTAATTCGTATGATATCCTCTCTGCATGTTTATATCTGTGTTTATGTGTATGTGCGTACCGATATGCGTATTTGTGAAGCAGGAGAGAGAGCGAGAGAGAGAGAGAGAGAGAGAGGTCATTTCCACGAGAACCGAGTGACGGTATTACTATATATTAATACGTTCATAGATAGGATACAGCGATGTAAAACGTCTGCCGCGAGTCATTACCGTCTGCAGGATACGAATTTAAAAAGAAACATTTCTCCTACAGATGGCTTACACAGATAGCTTGGGAGAAGCTTGGCGCGCTGATATATTACGGGGTGTGCCAAAGATATCAAACACTGGTGCCGTACCCGGAACAATACTAGTTTGGGGTCATTCCGCTCGACCGATACTAAACTCAGCAGCACACAACAAGCCTGTATTGATAGCTGCAGCCGAACTAGGTAAGTTCGCCCATCATATGTCTGGTTCAGGGTAAACCTACAAAGGTACCGGTCTGGGTTTTTGGATGGTTTAACTTACTGTAAAATCTGAAACTGAAATGAAACGCGTATCGGTGTCGGTGAATCACCGTAATTTTACTCATTTAACATAAAAACTGAAGAGACTCGACTCATATAATAATATAAGTTTAGTGTTTGCTCTGTCTTTCTGTGTGTGTGTCCTAACATGACAAATCATCAGATACACCTTGTTGAATTCATGTAGCATACGCTAAAAATATCTAGACACACTCTCGATGGCGTCTGCATGGCCAACTCCAAAGTAACTGGTAGTGGTACGGTAGACGGTCACAGACATATAGAATTATAATATCGGTTCAAACTGGACTCAATTATGTATGAAGCGTTTCACTTCGCCTCATTACATTTGGAGGCCGCTCTTTTAATCAACCCACTGGGTTTAATTTATGGGTCACTGAGAAGCTACATCAGCATAGAATACATTGGATTGGTATCATCAGCTCAGATCTCTAAATTTAAAAAAGAAAATTAAATTCTAGCAAGTTAATACACATTTAATGAATCACTGAATGTGTTAAATTTTAGATAAAAACAACAACATTCTTCTTAATCAAAGATATAATTTCTATAATTATTTATGCTACATTTCTCAATAATTTATAAAATAACATTGAGTTTAGTATCAATGATGTAGTTTTACTGGTTGTAAGTGAAGCATGAGTTCCACTGAGTTAAAATCCCGTTTTCAGCTCACTGATCCTGGATAGTTTGGTGTAACTCTCTTAGAATAATCTGGAGATACGACATCAATAATTAACCTGCAAAAATATGTAAGGACTTATTATTAATTAATCTGATATATATATATATATATATATATATATATGAGAGAGAGAGATTCTGTTTTACTATTGGTGACACATTGTCACTTTCTACGTGTACTAACAGTTTTGAACATGCCATTACAGGACATGGTCGCACTGTTGTTTTGGCTCATGAAAGTTTGCTCAATTCTGCACCAGAATTGATACGCAACATAGAAACATGGCTGATGAAAGGTGAACAACACAACATATATGTCCTTGACCACAACAGTAAGCATTCTAATATCAAACCTGGTGATGTAATGGTGTGGAAGGGAGCAAAATCTACTGGTGATGTCACAAAGCAAGTAGTGATTAATCATTTACTGAGTGGCGGTGGCCTCTTACATGCTATGTGCCCATGGGGCTGGCTCCAACTGAACAAGGGCAAGAATCTATCAGATATGCCTTTATATGGAGCCTTGGATCTTGTTGGGATATGCTACACGAAATGGTGTGGAAACATTCCAAAAGATGGACTGGACATCAAATCACACAGATCCACAGAGTTCAATCACATTGTGCTCACCTTGTATCATATATTGGAAAATGCTGAACACTTCTGTGATGATGACAGTGATGATGCAGAGGATGTCCCTATTCTGGATGTGTCATGCCTACCACAAGACGTTTGTAAAACTGCAGTGTATCCGGAATTGAGAAGACTGGCTCAGGTTTTAGGTTGTGAGGGAAATGCCACCCAAATGAAAGGGAATACGATAATGCTGAAGAAATTGCTTCCAAAGCATGATAATCCAATAAATGGCAAGAAAAGGAGGACGATGATTGATATTCTGAATAAAATGGCGCACTTAGAATTAGTGTCCCTGCCAGCTGTAGACACATTTCCAGGCTGTGTCCCCACTGAGGTTGAGAAGATTTGCCGCAGTGTCCGAATTAGTTCTGAGGTGAAGGATATTCATCCTACAGGATTTTATCTGGCTAAGGATGATACACTGGTGATGAGAGTTCAAGGTACGGAATAGGTGAAACCATCACTGATTACGTTGCAATGCTGAAAACCAAACTTTTAAACTGTTAGAAATTTTTATTGTGATCTATATACCATTCAATTGATTCAATTGATTTAATTTCAAACGTATGTCATGAAAGTTAGTTTCGCTACATTTCCAAATGTTTTCCTCTTTTGGAAAATGTATTAATATTAGACATGATCAAATGCCTGAAGTTTATTGCTGAGCTGCTAAAATATGTTCCTGTATCTTATTTTTTAGGTCATTTGACCAATGGTTGGACTGTACAGGTTGGTGCTCACAGCGATAATTTAACTAAATTACATCAACCACTGCGTCGTTGGCCACAGCTGATGGTAAAAACTGAAATAAAACAGAGAGAAACCAGGCTGTACTCACCCTATGGTGGACTGATATATTTAGAGAGCCCCCAGGTGTGTTTTTGCAATATTCTATACATCGGTGTTATTTGGTTATAAGCAGAAGTTATAATAAAATGTCGAGTAGAAGGTCATCCACTTATAAATGATCAGAATAACACAATTTATGGAAGTTTATTTACTGTTCCATTTTTTGTTTCTAGTCAGCTTAACTCTGTCTACTGTTTTTCAGTCTGCTTACACATAATTTCACGGTACAGAAATGGCTCTACTAAAAGTTCATAACGACATCGCTAAACATGGACACAGGAAAGGTCACAGCATGAAAACTTTTAGATTTATCTGCAGCTTTTGACACCATTGATTATTCTATTTTTCTAGATTGCCTCTGACTGATGTGGCGTATCAGGCACAGCACATACCTGGATCCGCTCATTCTTAATAAATAGGTTTCAATCAATAACAATAAGAAAATGCTTTTTAAAGGCAGTGCCTTTGTTTTGTGGTGTTTCCCAAGGCTCTGTTCTTGGACCGCTACTGTTTACTCTGTATACCCCACCAGTAAGCTCACTTATTCACAGCCACAAATTAGACCATCATTTATATGCAGATAACACCCAAGTATACATATCTTTATCTACAGCAGACACTGACCTTTCCCTTAAACAACATGCAGCAAACTTACTCATTTCTTCCCTACGAACATTCTTAGTCATAACATCACACCATCAGACAGTGTATGTAATCTTGGTGTTACATCTGATAGCGATTTTAATTTCAGAAAACATGTTTCTCTGACATGTCGCCCCTGCCTCTATCATATTCGTACCTTCGCCATATTCGGCACTATATTTCTCTTTCAGTGCCAAAACCATTGCTACAGCACTCATTACTAGTAGGTTTGATTACTGCAACTGTCTTCTTTATAACATATAAGGATATTCTAAAACTTCAGTGTCTAGAACTACAAGTCTTAGCTAGGGTTGTCACACGGTCTCCTTGGTTTGCCTTTCTGTCCCACTTCTGAAATCTCTTCACTAACTACCTGTTTACTCTCGCATCATCTTCAAACTCTGCACTATTGCTTATCAAACTCTTTCTTCTGGAGAACATTCAGATCTATTTTCCATATTTTCTTTAGCACCCAAGCTGAGAGAACTCCATTCATCTGGTTTTCACTTGTTGTCTGTTCCTACTCTTTGGCATTCACTCTCTGAACATGTTAAGTCATCAAACAGCATAGTTTTTATTTCCCTCACCATTTGAAAACTCACCTTTTCAGACTCGCTTATCCTTCCTAAGTTTCCTTTCCATCTAATAATTGTTGATGAACGTTGCAATGTACCCAGACTGTGAGTTTGCCCAACCCCTCCACTAGGTGCGCCACCGAACTCGATTCTTTTCGAGGATATTGGTGCTATAGAAGTTTTGTAATCAATATTAATTATTAAAACTTCTGTTGGATGTATTATCATCTAATAAGGTTGATATTTTATTATTGGTAGTCACCATCTCTGATCTGTATGACATGGAATTATTCATCGGCAAGTGATCTTGTCTACTTCATTTTCCTTCAATTTTGAGCCGATATCAAACTCTCATTTGATATTTATATTTGATAAAATATGTTTTCCTGTAAATTAGCAAACAATCATCATCTCTAAAATATGTAGTATTTCTGTTAACGTAATCAAAATTAAAAACATAATTGGTCACCAATATTACCTAAACAAGAAATATTTCTTTCTCTCAAGCTGAATTGATTTATCACACACACACGCATGTACGTAACGTATGCAAACACACACCCATGCACGCAAACACATGCATGCAAGCATGCATACACATACACAGTGACACACACACACACATATATATATATATATATATATATTCTTCACATTTTCACACATTCTTGGGATGATATATCCATTGTTCAAGAATGATGTGCATGTAGAGATGAAGCATGTATCAACTCGTACTCATTTACACAGTCATACCCACCATTGTATACATCCCACTGTCTGGAACCCTCCAGTGTTCAGCCTCAGTATTACATAACCCTTCAATAGTCAAGTATAATACCATGGTATTTGCCATGCTGCATGTAATCTTAAAATCCAATTTTAAATTCAGGATAACTCACAGATTGAGGTCTGTCTAGAGAATGTCATTGAAGCTCCTTTGTTTGATGTCAGTGATCCAGACTCGATCCGGGGATGGAAACAGAGAAGGCAGGCTCATGGCTTGTGGGCAGACATAATGGGAAGAAGAATTATCATTACTCTGCCATCATCTAGTGTACGAAACATTGAAGATCCTTCTGATGTGATGCACATCTGGGATGATCTCATCTCAGGATATCATGAGTTACGGGGGACCGATCCAGATAAGCACCGACGGCAGTGGATAGTCACCGATGAGCAGCCTGTGGCAGGTTTGGACAGTTTTGTAATTAGAATTTGATGAAATCTCTATTTGGAATGAATTTGTAAACACATTTCTGTATCATTTTTAGTTTTGAACAAAGTACATTTATTTGAATTTCACTTGTATATTTCTTGTGTAGTTGTGGTATGTACATGTTTACTGTCTGTTAACCAATAGTTATTGTACCCAAAATATATCCACAGGGATATAAAATATTTTATTTGCACTTGTAATGAAACCCTTGGATGGATTTCAACACAATGATAGGCTTAGTATATCCCCATATATATATATATATATATATATAATGTAATACTACTTGTCTTGAAGTGATGACAGGCCATTTAGCCTGCCATATGTTTAAAACTGCTCTTAAAACAGGAACATTTCTTGAAGAACCATCTTTGGGTTCACATTAAATAAGTCCTTAGGCAATAATGTTTTCTTAGCACATCAATTTCGTCTTTTGTGGTTAATAGTTTCCACAATTTGGAAAGACAAATTTTTAGGACAACCTATCTTCAAGATATTTTACTATATATAATTTTTCAATATTTCCCAGGATACATGCATTCTGGCTATCCAATTGTCACCCATCTGGATGTCGCACAGCCGGAGAATGAACATTTCCTTCTTAACAAGCGAGTATTGCTGGACAAGGGCAGCTGGGGAATTTATCATGAGATGGGACACAATATGCAGAGGCCAGCCTGGACATTTCAGGGCACTGGTGAGGTAACTTGCAATGTATTTACTTTGTATGCCATGAACACAGTATCCAAACAACCCATCTGGATCCATGAATGGCTGAAACGTCATCTTCAAAATGTGAAGAAATATGTTAATTCAGCGAAGTCTTTTGAAATTTGGCAGTCCGACCCTGGTCTGGGCCTGTTCATTTATGCACAGATTGCTCATCACTTTGGCTGGGATGTCTACAAGAAGGTATTCAGAGAATATGAACAACCCGATTGTCAAGATATTCGTGATAACCAACAGAAGATTGACACCTGGTTTGTGAAAATTTCTACAGCTTGTGGATATAACTTGGCACCATTGTTTGACTTCTGGAAGATTCCCATCACCGATGAATCCATTAATACTTGTCAGCATCTTCAAGCTTATTTACCAGCTGATGAAGTGACTGATATCACTAGAGAGTATACAAACAGCATTCGTGATAAATATCACATTTGACTTAATTAATGTAGAGTGTACCATCATTTATGTAATATATTGGATCCAGAATACATATGTATCATAATCAGCTTCTTTGTAGTGTAACGCTGGATGGATTGGGATTTAACCCCATGACGTGGAGCTCTTCACTGTGGTGCACTATCAATTGCACCTGTGTTGTTTATTATGTGGCAAAATATTATTATTATTATTATATACTGCTAACCAGGGTTGTTTGATTTAAATCATGATTTATATCACTGCAAAAAAATCATGCATTTCGATTTTTTTAAAATTATGTGTCATTTGATTTTATGATTATGGCATTTAGTTTTATTTATTATTTTGTAAACATGTGGTTTATCAATTAACTTGGAGTACAAAAATTAACAAATTTCAACACCATCTAGTCTAACAAGTCATACTGATCAGTGACAGTTCTGCCAAATCTATGGTTGGGATAATCCTCACCTGGGAGATCAACACAATAGAATGTGGGAAGCCACTCTGTTCCAATGTGGTAAATTGGATGAATTTGGGGATGCTCTAGAGTCAGAGCTAAAAGATGTGACTTGAAGTCACCGACTTCATGTGTCAAATCACCTTACATAGCCATTCTGGCTAAACGCCAAGTAAATAAACATTAACTCTATAATCCCCAAAATGTTTGTAGACACAGTTTTGGACATTGGCGAGTAAAAATGTAAGGACACACTGTTTAGGACAATGAGAGTACAGTGTTTTTGTTCCAAAAAATATTAAAATACAATTTTGTTGCTTGATTTATAGACGTTCAATGTATTTCCTCTCCAAATGCAGTGAAGCTTCCAAATCGTGTATTTAATAGGGAGCAAGTATTCAATTCAGAAGCTCCATTAAAGTAAAATTCTTTTTTTTAAATCTGATTAAAAAAAATTATTTTTCAACCTTGCTGTTAACTGAGGTAAGTAAATGCAGAAGTGGCTATGTGAATTGGGGTAATGTTGTTCGACTGCCTTTACATGTGTATCTGTGGAAGGCCTTTCTTGGAAGGCATGTGGAACTTGTCGTGTTCATCACTAAATGGATGCTTTACATCATTAAGTGTAAAATACAGTAACCAGTGAAAACAGAAAGGACTCAAATGTTTATTAAATGTTGAGTCCCAGCATCCTGATGTATTCACCGTCTGATATATTGACTATTTTATTTCATATATGTCTAAAATATATGGAATTTGCATGTGTTTGTTTACCTTGGCAGCAAAATTTGAATAAAGTTTGCCTGATATTATAACATCAATATTACTTGTTTTATTACATCAACATACACACTACAGCTAAATGTATTTATAAGATTTTTGCTCAAAAGTAACATTACTAAAATGGACATAAAGGTACAGATGATCTATCAGATTTAATAATAACATTTCTCTATAATACTGTCAAAAACAGCTGATCAAAAACTTGCACAAGTAATTTACAAATTACTCATCTAGCAATTCTAATATGCCATTTGTGTAAGGACTTGTTCATGACGAAGGCAATGACTTTTTCAGAACCAGACAACCAATAGTGTTCTCAAGATTAAATACCTGGTTATGACTAAAACAGTCCATTTTGAAATACTTAATTGTGCGGTGTGTCAAACTATTTTGTATGTACTGAAATATTCAGCTAGGCGGCAAAACATATCGCAGTTAGGCAGCTCTGACAGACAAAATCCAGGATAATATATGCACTTATAAGATCAATTAAAGGTTCCTCATTAACACTCAAGTCAATCAAATGATATATCTGTTGATAATTGGCTCCAGTGGAGTTTTATTAAACTGAAATACAGTAAAAGCATTAATCTTCAGTAATTATCAATGTCATACTCACAAATGAGTATTAATATACAGAATATAAAATACAGATAATTAGTTCATTGTATAATGATTATTTCACCACTTTACAAATGGAAACTACTATATTTTTCTTTCCAATAATTAAACATGTAGCCATAAAAATCCAAAGAAATTAACATTTTGAAAGATCAGTTCAGAATACGGATGCGGTGAATGGGGACCACGTACAACAAAATCCCTGGTGAATACTAGACAAACTTATTTAGACAATGAAATACTGACTTACTTTAAAAATCAATTCTCTGATCTTTCATTTAATTAAAATATATTAAAATTAAAGAGAGCCCACCAAAAAGCTTTATAATTAATTAGGTAAATAGTAAAATAATTAATTAGCTGTAATGAAATTAATCAAATATTTTAGTCAGTTGGGGTATAATTTATTTACTTCATAATAGTGTTTCTAGATGATTTAATCACTTATGTAATTAAATAATAATTTAGTAATGCCAGTAATAGATTTGTATTAAAGACTAATGTGTGTACTAGTTAGGGGTGTAGGGTAAAAGCTGTCTAGGATAAAAAGTCTTTAAGGATACAAGCTCCAATATTGCAAACAAATATGTTCAGTAGTTCATAAGATTTATTTGAAACAATTTGCAACATATTTTCAGCTTTTCAAAAGTATAGATTCATACAAAAAGATTTCATTAAAAGATATAAGGAACACATATCATAAATGTTCATTGTCACAGCTGCCACCTGATACAGTAACGAAAGTTCTCAGGGCCTCAGTACAGAGTGTATTGAGTGTATGTTGGAGCTTTCTGTTTGAGGTTTGTACACACTTCGGATGCTGCCCTCTAGATTCAGCAAGATAGATGTCTCAACTTGCAGACTGTCTTTTCTTAAGTTGATGATCAACTTTCAGAGTGTAGGGTGAGCTATTCCATTCAGGGATTGGAAAGCCCTATTCCAAGATTCACATAAGTTTTGGATTATGAATGGCGCAGAGTGTTTAATGGCAGTTCCACAGCTCTGGGGGATTAGTGGAGGATTGCAGCGTATAGTAAGAGCTGGAACGATATCATCAGGTCCTGTTGGACGTTGGCTCCGACGGAAGGAACCAATTACGTATGTCGAGTCAAAGTAATTGATGAGGGGAGCTACAGTATCTGGAGCATTGTCCTTCACATCGGCTAGATCGTGGCACACCACATCCAGAGGTAAGAAAGCCAGTCCACCTAAGTATGCCACAATAGAGATTGACCTGATCATCAGAATGACAGAGTGATACAGGTCCATTCTACTATATCTGATCCACTGCTGTGAATCAGGAAAGGCTCTGGGTCAGTACTACCAGTTGTTTTCCACTCACTCATCAGGATTAATTGCAAAATAAAATTTGGCTTCAGAGAGGCTTCTGTTATCAATTGCTGATTGGCTTCTCTTTAAATTGCAATTGCACTACAGTTCAATAGAAACAAATTCAATTAACCATGCTGCTGCCAAGATACTAATTACAGTTATGAGGATCAAAGGGATCATCAGATAATATCAATTAATATAACTTTTTAATATATTATCTAATTTCCAAAATTGAATTTTGTAGTACAGTGTATTATCACTTTTTAATCTCAAACTGTAAGCGGCTTTTGAACTAGGGACTTTTATTCTAAGGGATTTTATCCTGAGGCGAGTTTATCCGTATACCACTAGTTAGACCCGAAGGCGAACTGAAGACCCTGCCCAAATCAAACTGGGTTTTTGTCCTATACAGTTAAATCTTGCTGTTAAAATGTTACAACTATAAAAAACGTGGACATAAAATTCTATATATATTAAATATGGAAGAATGTAAGTGCAGTACCCAAATGCTGCCTCTTTGGTGGTGGGAAGGCTCTGCTACCATTTAAATATCGTAGGAAAAGTAATGTCTGAAGCAGGAAAGCCAAATTTCTGGTTTGCAAATTAAATAAAGTGCTATTAAAACAATTGCCTTTAAATTTGTTTTAGCGTTTTTCAGCCTAATCAATATCTGTCACAGGATTAATGAGCATGGTATCTTACCAGTTACATAACCTGAACGTGAATAAGTCTGTTCATGTTTACTAAATATGTGTGAACCACATACTATTTTATTTCATCTTGACATATCGATATTCACACTTTCTCGATTGAATTCTTGCACTGAAGTTTCCTTGTCAACAGATGTTGTCGCAACTAGGACGTCACCAATTGAAGTGTAAACATGTTCTGCTAACAGTGGCGCATGCTTGGACGCATTTTGTTTCGTGCTATGTTGGAGCTGTTATAACACTATAACCATGTCATGCTGTAGTTACATAAACTGTTCTGTTACTAACAGAAACACATATTCTTATATTAGGTGACACATCTACTGGACGTCCCATCTCGAAATAACCGTTAGTAGAACACCAAGTGTCAACAATTACGCAACAACAACAAGGATTTGGAGTAACCACGCGCTGAGGTATTTCTGCTTAGTTCTACAAAAACTATATATGTAGAACTGTTTTTGTTTGTTTGTTGATAATCCCGTTGTTTTCCAATAGTGATAAGATATATATAATAAGTACAAACTCTTTACCAGAAACAGCTCATAATATGGACATTGAAATGAATGGCCTAATTTATGCCGAAGTAATTATTAATAATCATCCGCTGTGCAGATATTAATTTTTATGACTTAAAAAGTTAAAGAAGGAATAAACCTTCTTACTTGGAGATATTAAATAAGTGAAGACACAAGGATAGATTATGTAAACGTTTTAAATAATTGCTGATTGTGTCTTGTTAAATAACGGCCGCGTGGATGCCTGCTTCAACTCCCGAAATCGTCTTTTGTTATTTGCTTATCTCCGACCTTTTAACTTGACATAATTGCAAAATACCTTGTTGTGTATGATATTGAAGAAAGGTGGGATGTAGCGGCGTTTTCTACGTGTAAATCAAGCAGATATGGACCCCCACGCACCCACACATACACACCCATCCACGGCCATTAGCTTTTATACACATGGCAGACTAAATAGGCCGAGCAACTTCCAAATGTAATGAGACGAAGTAAAAATTAAACATTTTTCGTATTGTTCTCTGTCTCGTATTCTCTGTCTGATATAGGTATGTGTTATCCCGGTGTTATGTCCGATAATGAATCTTATTTATTTCGATATGATGAAAAAATAGAGATCACACAAGGTGTTACAATGAAAAGAGTATGTGGTATTCCCAATCGTTCACCTCATACGGAATTATCACAAGCATTAAATATACGCTGTTAATAATATGCTTATGAAATCAATCACGCCATTGCATACACGAATTTTTAAAGTTAATTCTCCTTTACTTGACCCGTGTGTTTATGATTTAGCTGTATTTATGTCGTGTGGTAAAGCTATCCCAGGTACAATTACACTTTGGCTCACACCGTTAGCTTATCACTAGAAGACTAGCTGTGCTTTTACTAAATATATCCCGCGCCAAAATATGTGTAATGATGGAGTTGTAGACTCATTTAGCCAACTTATCCATCGTGCTAATTGTTTTAAACCTGAACTGTTCCTTTAAGGTAATCGGTAATCGTTATGGATTGTAGTTGGTTACACGATATTAAGTATTCTTAATGCATTGTATGTATGTTGACGATGGCTGGTTTGTGGAATTTACGTGGCAGTCTCATGAGAATTAATTTAGTTATGCAGGCAATTGGTTGAATTTATAACAAACTTAATGTTAATGTTGAGGAAACAATCATGATCCCTTATGATCTCATTGCATTAGGCTTAATCCTCTTAGTGTCGGGTCACACATAAGGCCGCAACCAAAGAACGGCAATGTTGTTGTTTTTTGGGTCAATTGCCAACTTCGTGACTTGGCAGCGTGCACAAGCCACTAATAGTCGATTAATCAGCACTTTGAACTGGATTATTTAATATATGGGTGATTTATTTCACATTTTGACATCATTTATGATATTTGTAAACATAGCTCTAGTAGTCTTGAAGATTTGAAATGAAGGTGAACTATTCCTTTAAACGCCGCATATGGAGATGGATCGGCCACGTCTCTAGAATACCACTGACATATAATCCGGGAGTAGCTATGCTTTGGAATCCTGGTGGAAAGAGAGCTCGGGGAGACCAAAGGAAACGTGGAGACGATCAGTAGATGAAAACACTTGAATCCCAATCTCTTTGGTGGCCCAAATCAGAGCATTTGACTTTTCTCCTTCCCGCCTTTGAATCTGGCATCCGGTGCAGCCGTAATGGCGGTCCTCCAGTAATATGGATTATTTTTTATATCTATGATATCAGGTTTAGCTCGTGATTATTATGGTGAAATGCTTGGTTACTGTTATAAGTATTACATATTTAGGTAATATATCTAAGGGTGAAGAGAAAGAGAGATGGGCTGCATCAGTGCATGCCATGTAACCTGTTCTTTCATGGAGTTTCTTGTTTGAAATTTTGATGGGCCAGTAGATTCGTAGAATTCTTGTGAGACACTTATATCGAACAACTTCTAGCATCTGACATATGCCTTTGGTAACCTTCCATGTTCCTGCAGCATAGAGTAGTACACCCAGTACGTTACTCTTGAATTCAAATTCTGAGTTGCCATATTTTTCACTTTTGCCCCAAGTCCAAGATAGGCAAATTCAGTCATCTCTGGCTCTTCAATGATATGTACTCCAATAATTGTGGGATCTACTGTTTGAATATTGTTTCGCAGTGCCTTTTTTGTTGGTGTTTATCTTTAATCCTATTTTAAATACTGTTTTTCCAGCATCTCTGTCAAGGTTCTCATTTTATTTGGATGTCTCCATAGCAGTATAACAGGATATGCATATCTTCTGCGAAATCCAGATCATCCAGTGTTTCTGTAAAGGTCCACTTGATGCCAGCTTTTGTTCGTAATATTGTTTCTTTCATGACCCAGTCGATGCCAAGGCAGAAGAGGAAGGGGGATAATCTGCATCCTTGTTTGATGCCTATGCTTATTTCAAAATCATGTGTCAGTTATTGGCAACAATTGAGCTTAGACCTAAAATTACCATATAACAGCTTGATTATGCTCATAATCTTGGGTGTGTGTGAAATTCTGTAATGACGGAGATTACATTAGAGAGAACCTTTATGAATACTACCGAAAGCCTTTTTTAAATCAACAAAGGAGTGGTATATTCCATTTGCATGGAGTGGTACGTTCCATTCCAGGCACTGTTCCATGATCTGCCACAGTGTAAAAATAAAGTTCAACAAGATCTTCCTTTCCGAAAGCCTGCCTGTTCTTTACACATCAGTGGGCTGCTGAAATTCTTTTAAGAATAACCCTAATGAAAACATTGTTAGTGACAGATAGCAGGGTAACCCCTCTCTAGTTGTTGTACATACTAAAGTCTACTTGGTATTTCTTGGGTGCGGTTGGCCACAGATCTATAGCACTTGGGTTCAAACCCTGGCCAGGCTATATCAGAAGGGTGTTTCATCTTTCACTTCGCCTCATTACCTTTAGAGTTGAGGTCGCTTGTCCCATTTAGCCTACCTTGTGCACAAAAGTGACCATAAAACAGCAACATATCTACACCCACCACATCAGCTTTCAGTACTTTCATTGACTTCATGGAACTCGCTGCTTTCCTCACTTCTTCAACAAATGGTGGTGGGTCTGCGTTGACCTCCAGGTCTTCGTCGCTCACTGGAATATGTGCTAGATTGTTCGGCGCTTCTTTGTTGAGGGTGATCTCGAAATGTGACTTCCATCTCTAGGTCTGTTCTGCTATGCCAGTGATAACATTTCCATCTTTCACTGGAACTTCTCTATTTATAAATCCACCAGCGAATGTCTTTGTTATCATGTACAATGCAGCGATATTCTGAGTTTTAGCAGCTGTTTCTGCTTCATCTGCTAGTTTCTCAAAGAAAGCTTTCTAGTCTCCTTTCATTGGTCTTTTCATTTCTTTATCCAGTTCTAGATATCTTGTCTGTAATTGTTCCTCAGTCGTTGGGATTTTGTATCATTTAGCTTCTTTTTTGTTGTCTTTTTCATCAATTGTTGTCCACGTTTCCGGTTTAATCCAATCTTCCTTTTGTTTTCTTCTGTAGCTATCAATAGTTAATTTTTGTTCCTCTTGAAGTATGCAAAACAGTTTTGTAAGTCCTGTTGAAAAGCTTTCCTTGTGTTGGTCATCAACACCAAGAGTTGGTGTTCTTCGACTTTTCTATGTCAAATCGCCGCTGCCTCTTCCTTCCTCTTTTTGTTTTTCTTAACTTTAATGACAATGTTGCCACTACCAGAACATGGTCGCTCCCTACATCAGCTCTGCGTCTGCCTCTGACGTATTGAAGTGAAGGTCTCCACTTCTATTTGATTATCACATGATCGATCTGACTGACAACGTTACCATCCTGAGAACTCCAACTCCAAGTGGTTTTGTGAATGGTTCTGCGTTTGAACAGTGTTTCACGTATGACTAAGTTATTCCCCACACATAGATCAGAAAGTATTTCGTCATTGTTAATGATGCACCCAAGGCATTGGTTGCCTATGGCCTTTTCTCTTCCTATAATGCATTCAGGTCACCCACCACCATAAGTACACCCACCACCATAAGTACATCATGCCGTGAAATATTAACTCATCTTTTCATTAATCCAATAATGTTAACGCAGGATACCAGCTGGAAAAATGAAGAGATAATTAATTTGAAGTTTTTCTTATCGTTTTTCTGTAATTTTCTAAATATCGTTTCTTAATTCCCATTTTAATTATGCTAATCAGTCAAAATCGATCTCTGATTTCCTCAAATAAAAGGGCCATCTGTAATGCACGAGATCAGTAATTCTGTTGCAGGTAAATATAGGTAACATTATTGTTCAATTGGCAGTGAACCATCCGACTTATATCAGTCATAGAACTTGTAGATATTTTGTTTGGTACCCTGATAACGCAGTGATTAGAGTACTGTGCTGCAAATCTCCAAATACTTGTATTTGTGAGGTGTTTACCTTGGTCGTCACCTATCGGGCATATCTCGCAGGTGTCATCAGGGATCAGATGCGTAAAGAACACTCACTCACTCACTCACTCACTCACTCACTCACTCACTTACTAAACCTGTAGTATACACGTGTATTATGTAGGAAAACTGTTGTGACAGGTAAAGATTTAAGTACAATTACAAATTTCTGTCGTGGTTTTGTTTAGTGTTGTAATTCACAGCAACAAATATTATTCATCTATATTCTAACTTTGTGTAGCTAATAATCAATGTAATTGTCTATAAAATTCCTCGAGGCTGAGATACCTTAGTTTGTAAATGAGTAATTAATCAATTTCTTACAGCTGACGTCGGTTGCTTACTGATGATGTCGTTCTGAAATGTCACCCCTCAGGCGCGGATCTAGGACGGGGGGGGGGGGCATCTTCTAGCCGTGTATTTAAACACAGACACCAATATCGATATTGTCAAGTCTTTTGCTTATTGCGATATTAGTTATATAGCACTGGTAGACAATAACCAGTGACAGGTCGATATCCAGTAATAGTTTAATATCAATTTAGTTGTTACGATGTTTTAGTCAAAGGCTATTATGGTTTAGAAGTAATTGTAATATGCAAAATAATTAGATTTTTGTCAGTTTTGTAAAAAAACAAAACAAATAAACATAATTAATTCACTAACTATAATAAAATGTTACGATTAGCGTAATGTTCCTGTACAAAATATGTGAAAATGGATAGAGTCATCATTAGTCTATGATTTTTGTGTAACTTATTTTATACGTACGTCTCAATTTATTTGGCAAAATTCCAAACCAACCCTCATAACATCTCATCGAATCCGCCCCTGTTGAGCATACTTTACGTCCAATTTCAACATCCAGAGAGTGATTGATTGCTTTCTTTAACTTCGACTGGTATCAACTGGGACATGTGGTCAATGAGTTCCTTCCTGAACATAATTAATTCGCGAACTACAATAAAATATTTCGATTTAGTCAGTTAGCGTAACATTCTTGTCCAAAATCTGCTTTCTTTAACCTCGACTGGTATCAGCTGGGACATGTGGTCGATGGGCTCCTTCCTGTGCTAAGAAATTATAATAAACTACAACATTCTAATTCGACACCATGATCCTGTATATCTGGATTCACTCTCACCGAATGCTAATATTGTATAATTTTATCATTAATTCGCATATGTTCTACGTATAATACCCATTGTATGCAACGAATTTTCCCGTGTGGAGGTTAATAACTATTCCGTATCAAACGTGCTATAATGTGTGACTTTATAAAGACTTGATTGGTGCCAAGTATCCGGGAATTATTTAGAAAACTCTCTCCCTCTATCTGAATGTGTGTGTGTGTGTGTGCTGGCACTGAATATTTGTGAATCATCAATACAGTCCTGCACGTATATCATCCTTAAATGTGACTTTAGATATGATGTGCTCTATGCATGTTTATATCCAGGGTTGTTGTTAAATAATTTGATTTAAATCACTACAAAAATCAATCCATTCAATTTTTAATTTTTTTTATTATGTTTCATTTGATTTTTATGATTAGCCTATTGCATTTATTTTTATTGATTAGGTATTTTGTAAACATGTGGTTTATCAATTAACTTGCACTACAAAAAGTAACAATTTCAATACCATGTAGTCTAACAAGTCATACTGATCAGTGACAATTCCCCCAAATCCAAATCCAGGGAAATTTGTATTCATGTACAAACTGTTGAAGAGCAACAAGCAATGTTTATAGACACTTATTAAGACATGTTATGCAGTTAGCTTACCTGTCAAACTTGGCACACTTTATTGGACATTGGCAAGCATTGACCTGAAAAGAAAATGTAAACACATACTAAACACATAAGGACATACTATTTGCGACACTGAGAACACGTTGTTTTTGTTCAATAAAAGTATTAAAATACTATGTTGTTGCCTCATTTCCAGATGTTCAAGGTATTTCCTCTCAGAATGCAGTGAAGCTTCCAATTAGTGTATTTAATAGGGAGCAAGTAGGCTTATTCAATTCAGAAGTAAACAAATTAAAGTAAAAAAAAACTGATTTAAATTTGAAAGACCTGATCGATTTAAATAAAATAAATACGATTTTTAAAATTAAATTTTCATCCCTATTTAGGTGTGTGTGTGTGTGTGCGTGTGTGGAGCAGGAGAGAAAAATAATTTCCCTGAGAACAGAGGGACAGTAGTGTTATATATATATATATATATATATATATATATATATTAATGCGTTCATAGACAGGATACAATGATGTAAAACTTTTGTTGCAATAGATTCCGCTCTGCAGGATGTAAATTATTTTAAAAAAACTTCCCCTACAGATGGTCTACACAGATAGCTTGGGAGAAGCTTGGCGTGCTGAAATATTACGGGGTGTGCCAAAGATATCAAACACTGGTGCCGTACCCGGAACAGTACTAGTTTGGGGTGATTCCGCTCGACCGATACTGAACTCAGCAGCACACGGCAAGCCTGTATTGATAGCTGCAGCCGAAGTAGGTAAGTTCGCTCATCATATGTCTGGTTCATGTTAAACCTACAATGGTACTGGTCTGGGATTTTAGATGGTTTAACCAGAGAGCTTAAATCATTGACCTAAAAGAAAACTTGACTGAGCAGTCAGTGGTGTTTGAATGGGCCGCCATGATCAAACAGCGCTGACTTCCGGTAGAGGAAGAAAGCAACGTTGAAGCGGCTGCGCTTCGAGTTTTGAACCTATGAATACAAACATTTATTTTGATGCGTCCATTATCATTTTGTGTGTGCAGACAATCTGTATTATTCCTCTCCTATTATATGCCGTGAAATATGTAAATGTCGTTTTATGTAAGTCCGTAGATCTAGTTTAGTTGGCATCAAACGTCAGCGATAGGTCGGTGTTGTCGAACAGGCTAAATATAATCATAATTATTATTATTAAGCTTAATTTCCCGCCAAAAAAACTACGCTTTAACAGCGTTCTTTTAAACAACTTACTGGGTTTTATTTATGGCCAACATTCATATTACAGCTGACATTTTAATGAGACCAAACACATAGAATGTTGAAAAGGAAGATGCTTGAAGCATTGATTATATAATGCATCTCCCTTAACATAACATTAAAACATTCCTTATTGTAGAAATAACATATTATTGTGCATCTTAATTCTTATATCATACATTTGATTTGGTGTATTTTAACAGCAAATAAGATATTGCACATAGATATATACCTCAGCATATGAAGAAATGAATATATTCTTAATTGTGTGCTTAAAAATATTAATTGTTTTAACATTGTGAACATTTGCATCTAATAAGCCTGAAGCATGATGACGTCACAAACCAAAACAAACCAGCCGCGAATTAGTTTTTTGCATGATTATAACAGATCCGGAACATTGACGTTTAGGGTTAAAATGGTGGGATTATCACGGTATTATCGCTCAGCGGACCCCCTCTATAAATCCCACAATGCAAAGCGCGCCTGGTTTTTGATGTCATCATGCAATGGGTCTATTGGTTCCACAATTTAACATCCATAATACTAATTGAGATTAACTTTCTTACAAAATTTTACATTAAAATTTCCTTTTTTACTAGACATGGTACTATATATGAATGTATTTCTTCTATTGTTATGAAATTGTTTGTAGATTGATAGATAACATGTTATTTTTGGATTTACAATCAAGGTTTTTAATTTTACAATATCTAAAAATTTCAAACACTTATATTGAACAAACAATGGATGGGTATGATCTAAATAACTAGCTTTTGCAAAATTACGGATTACATTTTTTTTGTAATAGCATAAAAATATGTAATTGAGACTTGTAGGTATTTCCCCATATCTCACATGCGTAAATTAAGTAGGGAAGTATGAATAAATAGGATAACATGTATAAGTGGTTATTTTAAAACATGTGTTTGACTAAAATAACAGAAATATTTTTCAAGACAATTTTGCAAACAGCATTAATATGATTAAACCATGACCATTTTTTTTTTCATCTAGAAATACTTCTAGGAATTTAGTAACTTGTACTCTACTGACTTCTCATCCATCAACCTTGAGTTTACAATCATCCAGATAAAGCTTGTTATGGAAATACATGTAATTTGTTTATATATTTTCAAAAATAATTTGTTAACTTTAAACCATTGACTCATTTGCTTTAATTCAATGTTGAACACATTATTAACCCCTGTTATACCTTTACCAGCATAGAACACATTGGTATCAGCAGCATAAGCTAGATATACTTCAGTGGACTCAAACTAACAGATGAGCTTGGTTAGCGATCATTTTTCTCAGATCTCAAAATTTAAAAATAAAACTAAACTCTAGCAAGTTAATGCATATTTAATGAAGGTGTTAAATTTTAGATAAAAACAACATTCTACTTAATCAAAGATATAATTTCTATAATTATTTATGCTCCATTTCTCAATAATTTGTAAAATACATTGAGTTTAATATCAATTTTGTAGTTTTACTGGTTGCAAGTGAAGCATGAGTTCCATTGAGTTAAAATCCCGTTTTCAGCTCACTGATCCTGGATATTTTGGTGTAACTCTCTCAGAATAATCTGGAGACATGACATCAATAATTAACATGCAAAAATATGTAAGGACTTATTATTAATTAATCTGATATATATATATATATATATATATATATATGAGAGAGAGAGATTCTGTTTTGCTATTGGTGACATTGTCACTTTGTACATGTACTAACAGTTTTGAATATGCCATTACAGGACATGGTCGCATTGTTATTTTGGCTCATGAAAGTTTGCTGAAATCTGCACCAGAATTGATACGGAACATAAAAACATGGCTGATGAAAGGTGACCAACGCAACATATATGTCCTTGACCACAAGAGTAAGCATTCTAATATCAAACCTGGTGATGTAATGGTGTGGAAGGGAGCAAAATCTACTGGTGATGTCACAAAGGAAGTAGTGATTAATCATTTACTGAGTGGCGGTGGTCTCTTACATGCTATGTGCCCATGGGGCTGGCTCCAACTGAACAAGGGCAAGAATCTATCAGATATGCCTTTATATGGAGCCTTGGATCTTGTTGGGATATGCTACACGAAATGGTGTGGAACCATTCCAAAAGATGGACTGGACATCAAATCACACAGATCCACAGAGTCAATCACATTATGCTCCCTTGTATCATATATTGGAAAATGCTGAACACTTCTGTGATGATGACAGGGGTGATGCAGAGGATGTCCCTATTCTGAATCTATCAAGCATACCACAAACATTTGTAAGTCTGCACTGCGTCCAGTATTGAGAAGACTGGCTCAGGTTTTAGGTTGTGAGGGAAATTCCACCCAAATGAAAGGGAATACGATAATGCTGAAGAAATTGCTTCCAAAGCATGATAATCCAATAAATGGCAAGAAAAGGAGGACAATGATTGATATTCTGAATAAAATGGCGCACTTAGAATTAGTGTCCCTGCCAGCTGTAGACACATTTCCAGGCTGTGTCCCCACTGAGGTTGAGAAGATTTGCCGGAGTGTCCGAATTAGTTCTGAGGTGAAGGATATTCATCCTACAGGATTTTATCTGGCTAAGGATGATACACTGGTGATGAGAGTTCAAGGTACGGAATAGGTGAAACCATCACTGATTACGTTGCAATGCTGAAAACCAAACTTTTACGCTGTTAGAATTTTTATTGTGATCTATATACCATTCAAAATAGATTTAAAATAGAGTTAGGTTTCACTACATTTCCAAATGTTTTCCTCTTTTGCAAAATGTATTAATATTAGACATGATCAAATGCCTGAAGGTTATTGCTGAGCTGCTAAAATATGTTCCTGTATCTTATTTTTTAGGTCATTTGACCAATGGTTGGACTGTACAGGTTGGTGCTCACAGCGATAATTTAACTAAATTACATCAACCACTTCGTCGTTGGCCACAGCTGATGGTAAAAACTGAAATAAAGCAGAGAGAAACCAGGCTGTACTCACCCTATGGTGGACTGATATATTTAGAGAGCCCCCAGGTGTGTTTTTGCAATATTCTATACATCAGTGTAATTTTTTATAAAAGTTATAATAAAAATATCGAGTAGAAAGGTCATCCCAATTTTAAATGATCGGAATAGCACAATTTGTCATCAATATTACTTAAACAAATATTTCTTTCTCTCAAACTGAATTGATTTATGACACACGCGCATGTACATATATATTCACATTTTAAAAGCATCTTGATACAGTGCATTATGTATGAAACAGAAGATTTCCAGAAAACAGCATATAACAATTAGTTTAGAATACTCAGATAATTTCTCAATTCCTCAGTAACAATAATTCCTACATAGCAGCTGAAACTAGTTTGGTTTTACATGCCTGGAACTGAATAGGAAAGTTCTGGTGTGGCTTATGCTCTATTTGTTTGCAGAGGCAATGACTCCATTTGAAATCCTGAAGACTTTTGTAAAATACATTTATGGCTTCTGCTGCTCTTCAATAATACTTTAATGTTTCATTATGTTAATTACTGCATGTTTTATTTAAAGTTTTCGAATGAGTAAGTCCTGTATTAAAACTGTTAATCATTAACTGGTAAATTCTTGTGGTGATATATCCGTTTTTCAAGAATGATGTGCACGAAGGGATGAAGCATATGTCAACTCCTACTCATTACACAATCACACTGACCATCGTACACATCCCACTGTCTGGAACCCTCCAGTGTTCAGCCTCAATATTACATAACCCTTCAATAGTCAAGTATAATACAATGGTATTTGCCATGCAGCATGTAATCTTAAATCTAATTTCAAATTCAGGATAACTCACAGATTGAGGTCTGTCTAGAGAATGTCATTGAAGCTCCTTTGTTTGATGTCAGTGATCCAGACTCGATCCGGGGCTGGAAGCAGAGAAGGCAGGCTCCTGGCTTGTGGGCAGACATAATGGGAAGAAGAATTATCATTACTCTGCCATCATCTAGTGTACGAAACATTGCAGATCCTTCTGATGTGATGCACATCTGGGATGATCTCATCTCGGGATATCATGAGTTACGGGGGACCGATCCAGATAAGCACCGGCGGCAGTGGATAGTCACCGATGAGCAGCCTGTGATAGGTTTGGACAGTTTTGTAATTATAATTTAATGACATCTCTATTTGGAATGAATTTGTAAACACATTTCTGTATCATTATTAGTATTGAACAAAGTACAACATTTATTTGAACTTTGTGAATACATAATTAATATCTATATAACTATACATTGCAAAAGACCATTTCACTTGTATATTTCTTGTGTAGTTGTGGTATGTACATGTTTATGGTCTGTTAACCAATAGTTATTGTACCCAAAATATATCCACAGGGATAAAAAATATTTTTATTTGCACTTGTAACAAAACCCTTGGATTCATTTCAGCTCAGTGATATGTAGGTTCAGTATATCCCCATATATATTATGTAACAATACTTGTCTTGAAGTGATGATGGCCCATTTAGCCTGCCATGTTTTCAAAAGTATTTCGTGATTAATAATGCCAACAATTTGGAAAGACCAATTTTTAGGACAACCTGTCTTCAAGAGATTTTACTATATATAATTTTTCAATATTTCCCAGGATACATGCATTCTGGCTATCCAATTGTCACCCATCTGGATGTCGCACAGCCGGAGAATGAACATTTCCTTCTTAACAAGCGAGTATTGCTGGACAAGGGCAGCTGGGGAATTTATCACGAGATGGGACACAATATGCAGAGGCCAGCCTGGACATTTCAGGGCACTGTTGAGGTAACTTGCAATGTATTTACCTTGTATGCCATGGAAACTATATCCAAACAACCCATCTGGATCCATGAATGGCTGAAACGTCATCTTCAAAATGTGAAGAAATATGTTAATTCAGCGAAGTCTTTTGAAATTTGGCAGTCCGACCCTGGTCTGGGCCTATTCATTTATGCACAGATTGCTCATCACTTTGGCTGGGATGTCTACAAGAAGGTATTCAGAGAATATGAACAACCCGATTGTCAAGATATTCGTGATAACCAACAGAAGATTGACACCTGGTTTGTGAAAATGTCTACAGCTTGTGGATATAACTTGGCACCATTGTTTGACTTCTGGAAGATTCCCATCACCGATGAATCCATTAATACTTGTCAGCATCTTCAAGCTTATTTACCAGCTGATGAAGTGACTGATATCACTAGAGAGTATACAAACAGCATTCGTGATAAATATCACATTTGACTTAATTAATGTAGAGTGTACCATCATTTATGTAATATATTGGATCCAGAATACATATGTATCATAATCAGCTTCTTTGTAGTGTAACGCTGGATGGATTGGGATTCAACCCCATGACGTGGAGCTCTTCACTGTGGTGCAATACCAACTGCACCACCTTAAGGTTTATTCTGGCTTTGTCCTCAGTCTTATTGGCTAATGATCTGTAGTTTAGTATGTGACAAAATTATATTAAATAATATTATTATTATATACTGCTATCAGAGCTAAGTAAATGCAAAAGTGGCTATGCGAATTGGAGGAATGATGTTAGACTGCTTTTACATGGGTAAAGTGATGAGTTAGCAAGTGTCTTATTTAACCTCTTCACCAGTCTGTGGAAGGCCCTTCTTGGAAGGCATGCGGAACTTGTCGTGCTCATTACTAAATGGATGCTTTACATGATTAAATGAAGAAAACAGTAACCAGTGAAAATAGAACAGACCTGAATTTTTAATAAATGTTGAGTCCCAGCATTCTGATGCATTCACCGTCTGATATATTGACTATTTTATTTTCATATATGTCTAAAATATATGGGTTTGCCCATGTTTGTTTACCTTGGCAGCAAAATTTGAATAAAGTTTGCCTGATATTATAACATCAATATTACTTGTTTTATTACATCAACATACACACTACAGCTAAATGTATTTATAAGATTTTTGCTCAAAAGTAACATTACTAAAATGGACATAAAGGTACAGATGATCTATCAGATTTAATAATAACATTTCTCTATAATACTGTCAAAAACAGCTGACAGACATCAAAAACTTGCACAAGTAATTTACAAATTACTCATCTAGCAATTCTAATATGCCATTTGTGTAAGGACTTGTTCATGATGAAGGCAATGATTTTTTCAGAACCAGACAACCAATAGTATTCTCAAGATTAAATACCTGGTTATGACTAAAACAGTCCATTTTGAAATACATAATTGTGCGGTGTGTCAAACTATTTTGTAAGTACTGAAATATTCAGCTAGGCGGCAAAACATATCGCAGTTAGGCAGCTCTGACAGACAAAATCTAGGATAAAATATGCACTTATAAGATCAATTAAAGGTTCCTCATTAACACTCAAGTCAATCAAATGATATATCTGTTGATAATTGGCTCCAGTGGAGTTTTATTAAACTGAAATACAGTAAAAGCATTAATCTTCAGTAATTATCAATGTCATACTCACAAATGAGTATTAATATACAGAATATAAAATACAGATTAATTAGTTCATTGTATAATGATTATTTCACCACTTTACAAATGGAAACTACTATATTTTTCTTTCCAATAATTAGCCACTATGAATTCAAAGAAATTAACATTTTTAAAGATCAGTTCAGAATATGGATGCTGTGAATGCTAGACAAACTTATTTAGACAATGAAATACTGATTTAATTAATCTTGGCAGAAAATCAATACCACTTCTGAGATAAACTTACTGAGTACAGTAAGATCTGGCCCATAAAATTGATCTTTCTAGCGGATTGGCATTTTATTTGTGAAATGCTTGCCTACCTTCTTAACAAGCGAGTATTGCTGGACAAGGGCAGCTGGGGAATTTATCACGAGATGGGACACAATATGCAGAGGCCAGCCTGGACATTTCAGGGCACTGTTGAGGTAACTTGCAATGTATTTACCTTGTATGCCATGGAAACTATATCCAAACAACCCATCTGGATCCATGAATGGCTGAAACGTCATCTTCAAAATGTGAAGAAATATGTTAATTCAGCGAAGTCTTTTGAAATTTGGCAGTCCGACCCTGGTCTGGGCCTATTCATTTATGCACAGATTGCTCATCACTTTGGCTGGGATGTCTACAAGAAGGTATTCAGAGAATATGAACAACCCGATTGTCAAGATATTCGTGATAACCAACAGAAGATTGACACCTGGTTTGTGAAAATGTCTACAGCTTGTGGATATAACTTGGCACCATTGTTTGACTTCTGGAAGATTCCCATCACCGATGAATCCATTAATACTTGTCAGCATCTTCAAGCTTATTTACCAGCTGATGAAGTGACTGATATCACTAGAGAGTATACAAACAGCATTCGTGATAAATATCACATTTGACTTAATTAATGTAGAGTGTACCATCATTTATGTAATATATTGGATCCAGAATACATATGTATCATAATCAGCTTCTTTGTAGTGTAACGCTGGATGGATTGGGATTCAACCCCATGACGTGGAGCTCTTCACTGTGGTGCAATACCAACTGCACCACCTTAAGGTTTATTCTGGCTTTGTCCTCAGTCTTATTGGCTAATGATCTGTAGTTTAGTATGTGACAAAATTATATTAAATAATATTATTATTATATACTGCTATCAGAGCTAAGTAAATGCAAAAGTGGCTATGCGAATTGGAGGAATGATGTTAGACTGCTTTTACATGGGTAAAGTGATGAGTTAGCAAGTGTCTTATTTAACCTCTTCACCAGTCTGTGGAAGGCCCTTCTTGGAAGGCATGCGGAACTTGTCGTGCTCATTACTAAATGGATGCTTTACATGATTAAATGAAGAAAACAGTAACCAGTGAAAATAGAACAGACCTGAATTTTTAATAAATGTTGAGTCCCAGCATTCTGATGCATTCACCGTCTGATATATTGACTATTTTATTTTCATATATGTCTAAAATATATGGGTTTGCCCATGTTTGTTTACCTTGGCAGCAAAATTTGAATAAAGTTTGCCTGATATTATAACATCAATATTACTTGTTTTATTACATCAACATACACACTACAGCTAAATGTATTTATAAGATTTTTGCTCAAAAGTAACATTACTAAAATGGACATAAAGGTACAGATGATCTATCAGATTTAATAATAACATTTCTCTATAATACTGTCAAAAACAGCTGACAGACATCAAAAACTTGCACAAGTAATTTACAAATTACTCATCTAGCAATTCTAATATGCCATTTGTGTAAGGACTTGTTCATGATGAAGGCAATGATTTTTTCAGAACCAGACAACCAATAGTATTCTCAAGATTAAATACCTGGTTATGACTAAAACAGTCCATTTTGAAATACATAATTGTGCGGTGTGTCAAACTATTTTGTAAGTACTGAAATATTCAGCTAGGCGGCAAAACATATCGCAGTTAGGCAGCTCTGACAGACAAAATCTAGGATAAAATATGCACTTATAAGATCAATTAAAGGTTCCTCATTAACACTCAAGTCAATCAAATGATATATCTGTTGATAATTGGCTCCAGTGGAGTTTTATTAAACTGAAATACAGTAAAAGCATTAATCTTCAGTAATTATCAATGTCATACTCACAAATGAGTATTAATATACAGAATATAAAATACAGATTAATTAGTTCATTGTATAATGATTATTTCACCACTTTACAAATGGAAACTACTATATTTTTCTTTCCAATAATTAGCCACTATGAATTCAAAGAAATTAACATTTTTAAAGATCAGTTCAGAATATGGATGCTGTGAATGCTAGACAAACTTATTTAGACAATGAAATACTGATTTAATTAATCTTGGCAGAAAATCAATACCACTTCTGAGATAAACTTACTGAGTACAGTAAGATCTGGCCCATAAAATTGATCTTTCTAGCGGATTGGCATTTTATTTGTGAAATGCTTGCCTACCAGCAAACATGCAATGTTAAACATTCTTAATATGATTCATGCTGATTATGCTTGTTTTCATCATTATATTGTCATGAAGGATGAATGAATTGGACAGTTCGATGATGTTATGACACAAAGATAATGGATGAACAGTGAGTTAAAGTTCGGATTTCTTTTCTTCCTGTTTTTCTGCCCTTTGTTCGCTCTCCAGGATGCTCTTCTTCAGGGATGCCACACGTTCGTCAGCTTTCTTCTGTTCTTCATCCAGATTCTTCCACCATTGGTCAAGCCTCTCTACATAGTTCCAGTCCAAAACCATCCAGAAATCCTTCAAGTAATCCCACTTCCTTGAAACAAATGGATATACAAAAATTGCATTAAAAAAGACAACAAAAATATTTATTTATTAATACGATGACAACAACAATAATAATAATTTTACAGCATGGCATCCACAACAAATGTCTTGACATGAAAACATAATAAACCCCCAAAATGATCAATGATGTTCTGATATTTTACATTAACATAATCTTTATAACAAAAAACAATTTCTTTTCTTTATACTGCTAATGATTCTCAAATTTCATCACATTAATAATTTGTAACACCTACACACATGTCAATATTATGCTCAAAAGTAAGCCAATATATAAATTAATCTCTCGGATGGTGGTAGTAATAAAAGTAATAATACATATTCGGTACAAGACTACCACTAGCTAAACTGTTCTTTGACTCCTTACACAGATAATAAACTGACAAAACAGTTTTAAAAAATTAACAGATAGTTGCCTAATTAGTTTATTTAATTAATGACAAGATGAATTTTAACATGAAGGTTTACATTTTGTACTTCTAACATTGTTGGCCGGCCCATTTAGCCTACCATGTGCACAAAAGTGGCCGTAAAACTTTGATCATCATCCAACATTGTTGATTGCTAGGTATGACTTTCCAATAAATTAGGATAGCAATGGAACTTACTTATAATTATGCTTAAGATAGTATGCATGTTCCCACAGATCAATGACAATGATGGGATGGAGTCCTGCCATGATTGGAGAGTCCTGATTGGCCGTTGTTGTTATCTTCAAACTGTCTTTACCTTCTTTGCCAGGAAGTCGATTAACCCAGATGTAACCTACAGAGATTTGAGAAGGTAATGGTAGAAATGTGTATTAAGTATTGTGTACATAAAAAGTGTATGATTTAATTACTATTTTGTTGGGCCTTGATGGTACGGTTATTTAGAAAGTAGAACTCACAACTGAAGAGTTGCGGGTTAAAGGCTCCGGAGCTGCAATGCTATCATGTGGCAATTGGTTCACTCAGCCAGAAATGAGAACCTGACAGGATACGATGGCTACGTGTTTGAGTAATGCTTTGTGCCTATAATGGGAGCATGCATTGAAGGTTCCCTTGGGAGGTGAGGTATGTGATAGATTTAAGTAGGTCTCAGTCGGGGATAATAACACTATAAAGTACCTTAGAGCAGCTATCTAGCTGGATAGGGTGCTATATAAATGCCACATATTATTATTATTATAGTCACATGTGGAACAAAGGCTAAGTAATTTATTTTTCCCTTGGATTAAGGGATATATATTATTGTTTTATATAAATAAATTGTGAACATCACAAAGAAGAAGAACACACCAACTTAGTTATTATGTTAGTGTTGGTCATGCTGTCTATGTTATTGACTGATGATGCCATACCAACCATAATGAAACATCGTAAGACTACGGCAGATGTATCATCTAGAGAACAGAGACAACAAATCAGAGAAAAACCAAAGGTAACTGATATATATCTAATGTAAACTAATAATCGTGACTAAAAAAATTAAACATACGCTGTGTGGAGAAAAGGGCAGGCCGAGTGAAAGTTGCATGTCCACTGACTCGGCAGATATTTTTTTTTTGCCATATAACTAACATTTTCAGATACATAAAGTATAAAGATGCTGATAATCGAATGATTACAAACATAATAGTGATGAATAAATATTAAAACCTCAAAATAGGTATGTGACAAAAAAAGTAATTAGAGATAGAAGACTCATTTGTAATAATGATTGAAGAACGAGAAAAAAAATTTCCAGTGGTATCTGTTTTATGATTATAGTTCAAATATTAAGGAAGTTAGAGATTTATGGCTACTTACTTAACACATAAATGTATGGGAAGGTCTGTGACCTCAAATACAAACTCTCTTAATAGCCAATGAAATAGCTTGTCTAAAAAACTAATTGATGTCTAAAAAACTAATTGATGTCTAAAAAACTAATTGATGTCTAAAAAACTAATTGATGTCTAAAAAACTAATTGATGTCTAAAAAACATTACTAAACAAATAATTGAAGTCTAAAAAATAATTGATGTCTAAATAATTAAGTAAGTAACTGATGCCTAAATAACTAACTGATGCATAAAAAACTAAACGAACTAATTTCCAAACAAAATAATTGACGTCTAAAAAACTAACTGATGTGTAAAAAACCAAGTAATGTCTAAAAAACTAAGTAATGTCTAAATAATTAAATGATAATGATGGCTAAATAACTAACTGATATCTAAATAACCAGTTGTTGTCTAAAACTAGAGTCAATAATATTTCTCTCACTCTAAACAAAAGGGCCTAAGGCTAAGCCATCTAACTTAGCATATGCTTAATTAGACACCCCTATTATGTCTATGATTTTAAATAGATTCTATTTGCTTCTGGGTTGTTTGTGTATGGTGGTGTTTTTGTCTGTTGCATCATTTCAACTATGGAGTAAGTTTTCATATTATACTTGAAATTAATCATTTGCCATTATATATTTTTGTAGTTCATCAGCGACATTCTAACACCATCTCAGAATGTAAATAATGTAATAATATTGTAAAGCACCTTAGAGCAGCTTCTGGCTGAATAGTGTGCTATATAAATATCACATATTATTATATAAAGAAAACCTGTCCAAGTACCCTCTGCAACTCGGTGGTTACAGAAGCTGATAATGCGGCCTCACTGTCAGATGGTGAACAAAACGAGCCGATATACCTGTATCTCTAATTAGCCTTGATTATAGTGGCTCTGCCTTTTAATGATCAATTAGCATGTTAAGACTTAGCGCCAACAATAAAACATTATTAGTTGGACTATAGAAATAATGTCTAATAGCTAATAATTCTTTGGTTTAGAAGATTTTATGTTTGCATTGAAAGTTCAATTATTAGACTAAACAGAGCAATTGAACATTTAGATACACATTAATACGTGCAGCCATTCCCCCCTCCCTCCAATCCACATTGGACATGGTTCAATGCCCAGGAATGTGATTGTACTATTCACAGTTGGACTAGAGACAATCTTTTATATTATTATTAATGGAAGCTGTACGTTGGAATGTTTCGAGGAACGTTACCGGGTGTGAGTGAGAGATAGAGATAATTAATTCTTTGATGAACACAACAGCAATACTCACCAGATCCACGAACTTGGTTCATTGTCTTCTCAATCTCCTCCTTCAGGCCATCCAGGCTACCAAAGTTCTCATTAATTTCCTCTAGCAGATAACCTCCAGGTTCCCGTTTTACTTCGTCATCATTTGGAGACAAGATACCAAAGTAAAAGCAGTGGTTGACAAACCTGAATAAAACATCACAGAAAATAGACCATTCATTGAGACACATTCAATGAGGCTACAAAAACAAAGATTAATGACAGTTCTCTCAAAGTAACACAACACATAAGATGACATATATGTCATATCTCTTTATTATAGAGTTGTGTAGGACACTCATTTATCAACATATATATATGACTAGGCAACTTATTCCACAATGTTGGCACAGCAACACTAAAAGCATTCAGTCCATAAGTGTAGAGTTTGTATTTAGGAATGGCAAGGATCAGTTTACCAGATGATCTTAGTGTTCGAGTGTTAGCCTTCCCATGAAGAAGTTCTGTCAGATATATTGGTGCTAGACAATTTAAAGCCTTGTATGTGATCATAAGTGTCTTGAATTGAATCCGTTTAATTACTGGAAGCCAGTGAAGCTCCTTCGATATCAGAGTGATGTGATCATACTTCCGACACCCTATCCTAGCTGCAATGTTTTGAATCTGTTGCAACCTTTGAAGCAATTTATCAAACAAGCCAATTACAATGCTTCATACACACAGTCATGGGACAATTTGTTTTGTGTGCCAGCATGACCAAGAAAATCAATCATGACCATTAATGGCACCAGCTTCTTGTGAGTATACAGATACTTCTTCAATTAATCACTATATTCTGCAAAGATACCCCGATATATATGTATTAGTCCTGCTGGCTTATAATACACATATTTTACTAGCCCACAAGTATTTCTAGTAGCCTGGGACTAATGGGCTAGTGCTTATTTTGAACCCTGATATATGTATGTTCTGGTAAATTTCTCATTATACAATTGGACTAGCATGTCCACCTGGTACCAGTGAAGTTTCTATGACAAAAGATGGGAAAACTGATCTAATTCTGGTAAAATTTCTCTAATGATGGTCTATTAAATTATTTCAACTGCCTGAGGAGCATACAGCACTCATAATCTTCACACATCAATTATCCAACAACTACTTGATTACAGCTGTGTGAATTAAGGCAAATGAAAATTGGCTGGCTCTCCAGAGGTAACAATTCAATGTGAATACAGAACTTCCATATGAATGTCGAACAGTCCAAACAACTGAGCTAACACATCTCACTAGAGTTTAACTAGAGTGAGAGCTTAGTTTAACCCTAGACATATGGCTGAGGATTGAGTATTTACAGGAGTCTAGAGCAATAGTTGTGGGTTGTACCACTCTGTAGGTGGTCATATTATCTATAACAAGGATGCTTGTGGGCGGATACTTGCGATGAATTGATGTTTAGCATAGCACTAAACATGTTGTATGATGTACACAGTGTACTCACCCTCCCCCGAAGAAACGAATATCATCCATGTACGGTGCTGGTACCTTATCTAGATTCATCATGATGTGAAGGATTGACTCAAATGCCATAGGATTATCAGGCTCCTAGAAAAGATATAGAAATACAGAGCATGATAAAAAGAGATAATACTAAACAGTATGCCAATAAGTGAGTACGTCGGTTGTTTAACTTTGGCAATGGGTCACAACCCAGACATGTGACCAAGTGAAAACTGGCCTATGGAAACATCCCACAAATATGAGTAATTTTAATTAATTAGAACTCTAACATACCATTGTCTTAATGGTTCTGTGACAATATCCACTGAAATAATGAAAAAAGGGGGACATTTAAGACCCCCTGAGGAAGGTAATACACTCTGGCGGTAGCCGCCCTAGCGGTATTTTGGCTCCATTTTCTGTGCTGCTCCCCTGTGAGTGAGGAACAACCACTCAATAAAAGGGACCACACTGGAAATAAGTGCTCGCACTTTCATGTGCTATCCCTGTTTCATGATCATAGATCATCATGAAACAAAAGAAAACCAATCAATCAATCAATCAGCCAAACCTAAATGTGTGCAGATTTTATCTATTTTAAATTAATTTAAATTATTGTTACTCAGGACCCAAATAACAAATGTTACTAAGCTACCCATAAACTTAGAATTACATGAATATACAATCTGAACAATGTTCTTCACTTTGCAGTGTATCATATATCATATATGTCACATATAAATCCACTAAACAAGACACATAAAAAATACCAACAAATAATCAAACCTCTTTTTTCCATTTATTTAGGATGTTGTTCATGTACGACTTCAGTACGTTGTGTTCACCCATGTGATGGGCAGTTAGCATGGCTTCCGTGAAGTGGGGATCCAGATCTTCATACCAGAATGGCATGAGTGGCAATATGTAACGGTCGACGCGCTCCAGAAGAACCTCCCATGTCCAAGCTATCAGGCTAGATGTGATGTCCAATTCCGCTTGGCTGCCCACAGCCAGCATCATTAATAGTACAAAGCGAATCATGGTTGGTTTAAATGCAGTGCACCAGAAAGGGATATTTCGATGACACTCCCAAAGACACGGACACCCAAGTGAGATGTTCCCAGAGATGCCAACAGTTATAGTACCACAAACACCAACCAGGTGCCGCCAACAATAACTGAGTTGTGGACTTCTGATTGGTTGAGTTTGCATTCAATATAGAACATATAACTGATGAAAGATATTGGAAAAGATTTTAAGTAGCTGACTACTCCCAGCTGGGATATACATATAGAGAGGTATATAACTTGTGACTATAGCTCTTACCGGTAGAAGTAAAATCAATCCAAGACAGAATTTACAGTGCACTTTATTGACAGGTGACACCATCTGTCACAGAAACAGATGTTTGAAAATGGAGTTAACATGGGGTGGTAAGAAAGGCACCAACCAAATCTCTTGAAAGGTAAAGAAATCAGTACAGATGTGACATTCATTTGGCAAATACTGAGCATATGTTTTAAAATATTTGTGTGGGGGGTGGGTTGGGGGGTACCTTTTTTATCCATATCCAAACAGTTTATTTTTATCAATACATTTAATTTAGCCGGAATGAAGAACATAGACAATCACTAAACAATCACCAGTCAGTCTCACAGGCCAGGTGCCACTGTATTGTCATATTCTATTCACCACTAGAAGCACAATGTCACAGCTGTTTTACTGCCTGGTCTATAACAGTATAAGCACACCTGCAGACAATCTTGACCAAAGACAGACAAGATATCACTCTAAAGTGAGGTATATATTTTCTTCCAATAATCAATTACTGAATTAGTATATGTTAGTCACTGCCAGTTTTATAAACTTAAGACTACCAAAAATTGATTTTCTTGAAAAAAATGGTTATTCTACACACACACAATGCATAATAATCTTTTTCTACTGTTAAACATCAGAATAGAACACGATTTTTAAAATATAAATGCTTTAGGCCGATATTGTTATTACTCGTACCGGTACTACAACTAGCAGGATCATGATTACCACAACTACAATACTATTATTATTATCACATTTCCATTACAAAGATGGCTACAGTAGACTAAACACAAATACAACCCCAAACTATCTATAGATATACCAACCACATCGCAAAAAGATGAATCACTATCTAACATGTCCACCAAGTATTGTGCTCAACAATTATGGTCACTCCAACTGAACAAGCATGAACGATCCCCATCTTTAACAGGCATCAAATTAGCTATAACAATTTATAAACTACGTGCTAAAAACTACATGCATGGAAATAGAAACATATCAATCAGAATGTAGTGTTCAGCCGAGCTATTTAGCTTTAGCACCGAACACACATGGCCGAGGAGCAGCTCCCCAGAGAAACAGATCTCACAAATACAGTGAGCCGGATTTGAACTCATAACCTGGCCATTTGCACCACATTGGTCAAACCACTGCATTAATAAAATGACCAAGCAGAACGTATTGATCACTAACAAACAACGAGCAGTATATAACATTATTACTTAATTTCTATATATCCGTGCAATGTACCTCCTTCATTTTCTAATACATTTCATATTAATACTTTGCATCAGTACTCACTTCATTTCTCCACTTGAACAGTATTTTGTTCATGTGATACTTGTAATGGTTGAAGTCGCCCTCAAAGTGCTTCTCTACTGCATCAGCACCCAAATGTTTGTGAAAGTCCTCCAAATTGTGTGCCAAGAATGGCAAAATATAGAAGTCAGCATCACGTATTAGTAACGGATTATATGGTAAAACGATGGGATACCTGGATTGGTCAGCTTTAAAACATAGCAGAAAAACTGTAAAGACCAACAGCTTCATCAGGTAAGCAGCCATGTTTGAGTCAGTAGTCTATTTTCAGGACACGCAAACGTTCTTCTAGCTTCAACAAAATCTTTTCTGACAAGACGCTGAACCAGTTAGATAAGTCCACGATATCTCAAATTTGGCATCATTTCATTGGCTGGGGGGGGGGTTCAGTACAAGTAAGAGTTAAAAGTTCTGTTAATTGTTTAACACGTCTTTGTATCATAGAAGTGGGCACTTCAGGCTGGTTTCAAAGGTCACTCAAAGTTCTACTCATTATCAGAAGTGGAAGCTAGTAACAATCCCCCCCGTGCTAAAGACAATCAAACATGTACCATTCATTTAAAACATCACTCCTTCAAGTGATGTGAAATACTCCTATACTCAGTATAGTGCCATTTTTTACATTTTATGGACATGACAATCTAAATGTGCCATACTGCTTCAGACATTAAACATGTACTATGTTAAAACATGAAATTATATCAGACAACAACATGAAAACTTCATTCAAAAAAATTAAATAATCATTGGAACTAACATCTCAAACATACAATCATTGTATGTGTGTGTGTGTGTGGGGGGGGGGGTATATAAACATATTGTATTCATGTTTCAGGTTTAAACATACATTAACGATTTTTGGCATATTAAATAACAGCCACCAATTAGCACTAAGAGTCAAAGGTTACATTAACAATAGTTAACCTTTGTATGCTAGATACATTGAAGATAAAGTGTATTTTGAGAACAATGACCATAATTAGCAGAAGGGATACAATTGTATCTGCTACGGTCACCTAAAATCACAGTTTTGGATACAATAAATAAATCTGTATCCATAATTTCCTACTGAGGTACATGATTAATTTCTTATACTCTAAGAAACTAAAGGACAATTATAGACAAAGCAATCAGTCTTCAAATTTTGTTCAAAGCATATATTACACTTCTGTTCTTAATCAAAATATTTATTTATCAAGCAATGGCAACATATTGAAAAAGGATACACCACATTGGATAAAACATTTATAATAAATCATAATGGCATCTGATGATGGGCAAATGAAAGTATTCAAATAATATGGAAACCAGATCAGTTTGCAATATAAAGTGATTATGTTTATATACAAATTTCCCCACCAAATATTACTATATTAAATATAATATATTTTAATGTGTCTGAAAAGGTTGACAAGGTTTTGTGATTTAATTTTTTTAAACTAGGTATCTTAATTAAATTTGGAATTTTAAAATAGACTGGCTCCACAAGGAAAATTGTATAAAGAAGGACTTTCTGAGAAAATTAATACAATCTGATTGATATACCTTTATGGATAATATATAACTCCATATATTAAATTGACAAATTAAGGTGTAAGGTCATTAATAACATATAGAGATCTCCGCTGAAAAAGTTGGGGGAAATGAAGTATTTGATGCATTCGTAAGGCCACTTTTTTGCCAAAAGCACAGTAGCCGACTGATTTTCTGCCAATAAAACTGGTGACGAAGGACTGTAAAATAGACATATAGCGTTGGACGTCTATAAAGTGAAACTGTCAAAGAAGATGATGGGATAGTGAGGTATTTTATGACAAGCTTTCCCAGGGTGGGTGTGATTCTTCATGGTTGAGTCTTGCAATATTGGAGGACATCACTGTCAACTGGAAGGCAAGATTGTGACAAATAGTTCTGGATCTCTGCTTCCACGTTGCCTGTATTTAAAACTAAAAGTTGGATTTCTGAAGCATTGTCCAGTTGTTTCCTCATGTAAGGATGGGATGTAGTTGGCTCAACAGGAACCGTATCCTGAATTTGGGGAATAAATGAGGAATAACTCTTTAACAATGCACATTTAGGAGAATATTTCACAGGGTTGAAGGAACACCACTGAAGTTTGATCTTAGATCCAGGCAAGAATTAGTGACTCTCTGTCTTCATATGGTGAAAGCTGCCTAATCACCTAATTAGTTAGTGTGGATACCAGTTTGGTGTTAAATTTTGTTATCATGTCCTGGGATTATGTTTTCAAGCTAAATATACTTAGTATGATGTAGCCAGCATAATTTGTTTTAATATTTCTTAGATCATTATTCACCATAGAGCAAATAAGCAAGTAGTATAATTGCCATGAATGCACAGGTATATATCAGGGATGGCTTTCTCCCCAGCAGAAATGACAGAAACTGGGGAGAAACTTCCAGCTATGTTTATTTTAAGGTGCAAAGCATAACCATGTGTAAGCCATGGTATGACCAAGTACATTTGTACAGGGATACAATTAAACTATTAATGTTTTCATCTGTTTAATAATGTTTAAGAAAAACAACAAAGTGCTTCTAGAGATAATCTCACCATCTACTTCCCTTGAATATGTTCAATGTTATGTGGTAAAGTGCATAACAAAACTACAAACCTGCAAGATAAAGCAATTTGTCCAGCCACATTATTCAACATTTACAAAGTATAAATTTGTATGTCATATGTGCACCTCAAGAGACTATATGTAAATGATGACATTATCAATAGCCATGCGAATTTATAATACTGATGATTAGCCAACATATATCTTCTCAAGAATAACTAACTAATCTGCTGAGATTGATAACCCCCATCAGTGTCACATTAATCTAGTCAATATGAAGTCTATCTACCATATTATAATTAGGCAGTGCAGATACTTCCCTACCCTATGGTGTAATAACAATCATACACCACTCAGTGGGTGAGTGTTATTACACAGCAGCATCTCTTCACAGTGATACATACATGTAGTTATTACTACAGACTACATGATGTTGTCAGTAGTATTCAAGTATGAATAAACACACCATCACCCTCCTCATAGTTGATTGGGTATTTGATAGTGTTATGTTGCCTTGCATAACAAAGCAGACATTATAAAATCAAATCACTGCACAGATACCAGAAATAAATAATCTCAATCTTTTATCTCACAATCTTAAACGTGATGAATTATTGACATACACTTTAAATAAGAATGTGACATGTGGACAAGATTTATAATTAACTGGGTAATTACCGTGGTTTTTACCATGATGGGGAGAAACCTGCCAACCCTGGTATATATAGACATAACTGAGATAAGTGCCATCATAGTCATAGAGGATCATCAATATCAACTCAACAATATCCGCTGTGCTTAATCCCTAATGTCACCTGATCAGCTAAATCAATTAGCAGATAAACATTTGGTAGTTAATGTGATTTCATTCCATTTTGTCAATTCCATATAAAATTTACCAATTCCAGTGTTTACCGATGTATGATGTAATCGATTACAATTATCAATTATATCATGCCTGCTGACTACTGAAATCATCTTTGGCTGTCTGAAACTGCTGATTGTTTATACATTACATTAAGATTTATACATTACATCAAATCTTAAAATAATACTTTATACCTATAGCCTAGGGCTAGGCTATAGACTCTAGATCTATAATAGAAAAACTCAGTTATAACATTAACAATAAAGTTCGGGTGTTTTACAAATTGAAAAGTTACAGAACCAAATTATGGAAAGTGTTTTATCTCTCAGTCTCCGTCACACACGTACACGCCACACACGTACACTTATATTATAATACTAAAAGTCGGTTATAAATAAATTACGCGGACACAAAGAATGACTGATGATGTCGACCGGCTCCCCCCATTATCGCTCACATAGTCATAAACAATGTCCCATTTCGATATTTCCCTAATCTGACAGGACTAATGTACGACATAATAAATACAAATAATACTCCTATACATACGTTAGATTTCCATTTCTCTAGGACCTCGTTCATTTTCTTCTTGTAGCCATCCAGATGACCCCAAAAATGGACATTGACCGTTTTCTCGTCAATGTAGGGTTCTAATTGCATGAAATCGTACGACAATGGTGGCAGGATGTAGGTGTCCACCTTCTTGGCTAATCCCGCGTAGGATGTAGCAAGCTTGACGAGTAAACATCCCTTAATAGAGAGCAGTAAGACGAACGACGTAACCAACATCGCCATTTTGTCTAAACACGGTCGCTGATCGTCTGCTGAATGCTGGGAGTAAGCAGTCGCACAGTGTAGTGTGTGTGACCTTTCGGCTTTCAAGTGATGCGCTACAGCTCACGTTTCTGGTTAAACTCTCGTTTTGGGTGAAAATTTACGGGTCTTGTTTTTTTATAACATACAAAATAAGAAGGTTGTTTAGTTTAATTGTTCTACACTCTGACTGGAAAACATTGTGCATATGTGTGTGTGTGTGTATTAAAAAGTAATCGCTCAAATAGTGACCCATGCTCTAATAATGGCCCATCATACTATTTAAAAGTATAGAGTCTAACCTTTCTGTTGGATTCCTCATTCTTAAAATAATATCGACTGAATATATACGTACATCCCATATATATATATATATATATATATATAACACCTTAATCGCCATTAAGGTAGGGGTGGAGTTGGTACTAGAACATTAACTGGTAAGTATTGTAACTAATTTATTAACACGATAAACTATATAACTCAGCATAAAGTATTTTCCACAGGTTGGCCTGACTAGAAACCTAAGTCAACGTTAGTGGAGTATAAGAGACTGACAGTTAGATTGGGTGACGATTGGTGTTTTACGGCCACTTTTGTGCACATGGTAGGCTAAATGGGCCGAGTTACCTCCAAATGTAACGAAGCGAAGTCAAAGATGAAACAACCTCCAGATATGCCCTCGCCTAGGTTCGAACACGGGTGATAGTGATATATGTGGCCCAACACGCTACCGCCAGACCACGGAGGCGCTCCATGGCTGTTAGATTGGACAGATGACAACAGTCGTTTTTATGTCCCTCTAGTGGACGTATTTACAGCTTTTTACTATTAGCCCATTAATTGTTATTACGCGACTTAATGTATATATGTTATGGTGATTATCTATAGTAATATTAATGAATATTATAATATATGTATAAAGTTTTTAATACATATATATTAATATATATATATATATATATATATATATATATATATATATATATATATATATATATATATATATATATATAGAGAGAGAGAGAGAGAGAGAGATCGTTTATTTTATTTAAATATCAGAAGAAACTAATGTTTTTTTTGCGGGGGGACGGATCCCTGGCTGTGCGTATCGTTTTCCTGCCCCTTCCGCCAGTTTCATGTCACTGTATTAATGATTATACGTGTAATACGATTCAACCCTGTAGTAACAACGTTTACTCGTTCATCATTTAAGTCTTCTTTATTCCCAATAAAATGGTTCATGAATCGTGACCATGTATTTTAATACGTGACTGATGACATCAGTTAGTATGCAATGAGTGATTGGGGTTGATTTAAATTTCCCTCACCGCTGGTATCACCTACACTGTATGGCAAAAGGATAAATAAATGGAATGATCGTGACTTAGCTTTCCATTGATGAATGAAACATCCCATCGCGCTACATCAGCTGCATTATAGACAGTTCCTAGGACAAACGAAAAGTGGCGTCATTTTGTACTGTTCGTTCTCATGAAGATCGATATGTCTGAATGGTAATTTTGCTTCCACGGTACAGAAGAAAATGGATGATTAAGTGGTCACATATAGATACTATCGAAACACGTGCATCAACATATGTTGATCGATTTCTAGATGTAAACCAGCTGATGTTTGACCTGTTTATATCAATATATAGCGTCACCAAACGTGATTACGGTGGTTCAGATGATCCAGTGAGCATAGAATAGTCGGTACTGATTTTTGAGTAGGATACTTGTCAGAATCTGATGTTTTATGGAAGGTTTTTATCGGAATCCTAGGTTTGCGGAACTGCTGGTACACTCACCCTATAACTGACACCGACGTAGACAAATGACACTGATCTGACGACTAGAAATTACTACACTATCTTGGAATTCTGTTCTTATGAACAGCTTCATAAATATAAACTTTCCTGGTCAAACGATACGTGACCGAGTAGTCGTATGGTTTTGTATAGGTATTGACGCAACTGTAACACAGATATTTTCATCACGTACAAACTACTGGCACACATCAGGTTAAACGATCATAAATAAAATAACCATAAATTCGCCTAGATGTTAGTCGGTTTTATAATCCTAACCCTTGTCGGAATATAGATGTCCGGAATATATTATAGGCCCTACCTGTAATTCAGTTATCATCAGTCCTATATGGTTGCGTTATGACTAGTTCATAACGACCTCTGTGCTAAAGCGTCTCTGGGGTGCAATATTAGTATAATTCATAGCGTAGTATAGCCGAGATGTACGCATATAGGACATATTGAAGAACTGTAAATGTCTTATGTTAGTCTACACACAAATCACATCAACATAAAGCCAAAGCATTAATTTCCATAGGATGTAAACAGTAGAGTGGTTTACTTTTATTGTATGTAAATGTTAGTTGGGATTTGTATTAATACGTTATGACGGTTTTAGTTAGCAATGATCAGTATATCAGCTCAGAACACGATATAAGATAAATACAACATCTGGATTTATCTACATATGAAGCATATTAACGTTGATAGATACAGATTGGAATATATATATATATATATATATATATATATATATATATATATATATATATATATATATATATAAATAATTCAAATATTTTATTTGGCAACTGATAGGATAAACATAAATTTCATTTTATAAAAGTACATTATGTATATATGTTGCCTGGTGTTATTTGGCCAATTGGCTGTCTTCCAATAACACCAGCACTGATGCTGTTTGAGTCGGCGGGAACAAGTGGAACAAGGCTGGTTATTGTTGACAAGGCTGGTTATAGTTGTTTTTTGCTTTCCAGTTTTATATTTGAAGTAAAAAACGGTTTAGCTGGACCAGCATGCATATCATAGGAGACATCATAATGAGCATATATATATATATATATATATATATATATATATATATATACACACACACACACACACACACACACACACACACACACACACACACACACACACACACACACACACACACACACACACACACACACACACACACACACACATATATAAAGTCAAGCCTTGGAATATATTTATATCAAGTCAAAGGTCATACCGATATCGCCTTAAATCGCTGTTATATCTGGTATCTTTTACTGCAAAAAGAACAAAATAGAACCTGATTTCGATCTGCTTGATGCCCTGAGCCGAATCGCGAGCAATGACGCCATTTTGGGCTCGATGTCCATGTACTGGAGTCAAACGAAATCCGTGAAGCACAGATTTCGTTCGTAAGCAACGACGACGGCGTTGTTGAATCCGGTATGCAATTGAAAAATATAGCCCAGTGAGTGTGATTTGGATATTAAAATGCTGGCACTATAATGAAATAAGTGCGTAGATTTTCTACATATCCAGACATGAAGAGAATGCGATTGGACAGAACGAGAATAAAATATTGGAAATTATACTAACTAAGTCAAGAGGGGTCTGGGTTCGGATGATTTGTCAAATTTTTATTGTAAATAAGGCACGTTGTTAAATAAAATTTTGTTTATTTCATCGTTTTCTTGTGATATTAAAAGAAAGCACACTATTCATATATATATATATATATATATATATATATATATATATATATACTTGTATATATAATCGATGTATAAACGTGTGCAATATTCAGCCGATTAATCTGTTTCGTCATCCAGAGATCCTCGTTCAATGGTGGAATAACAGACTGTTAAATCGGGAGCTGGCTGAATTAGTCAGTCGGAAATCCGTAAATGATTTTCTACAATTTACTGCCAGTAACTCGGTATTATTGTATACTAAAAATTCAGTTTTTAATAAATAACCGTGATAAGTACAAGGAAAAAAGAGAGGTCGCAGTACGACTCAAAAATGCGATAATATTCCTATGTCTCGGCTTCGGGATCGTCCGGCTTCCTGGTTAACGAACGCGAGATGTTTTTAAAGGATCGTTCGGCTTCGTTTCATAAACAACAATAAATCTCATCGATTACTAGGTGAATACAGAATTTAAATCTAATCTCTAAAAATAATGCATCAAACTATTGGAAACCTTACTGAGGATGGGTGAATTTTACTGTTCGGGATCTGATTATATGAAGCTTATGTAGACTTAGGTTAGTTTTATGTGTTTCAAACTTCGACCCGAATGGTATCACGGTAGTGAGTCTACCGAATTAAGGAGAAATCATTCGACGACATACCAGCGACATTACAAATTCTACAAAAGAAAGGTATCAGAACTGTCACAAATTCAATGTATAATGATCACACCGGGGGCCCCCTTCAATAAATTAAATGTATTGACCTTCAGAGAGATATGTTTAATATTCAAACAGAAACATTTATGTTTCAATATTTTCATCGTAGTTTACCCATTATTAGCCTGAATGTAATTTTTTTTAAAGAAACTGTGAGATACGTGAACGTGACAGCAGACATCGACGTGACCCACATTCATCAAACGGAGGTACATCATTAGCCAATTCACATAGAACCAAACTTATAGAATGATACATTCCGTCGAACATTAAAATATCAAATAACCTACGTTACTTCAGCAAAAGAACAAAACGACCTCGACTACGGTATCACCAAAAGCATGCATCCTTCATCAGCTGTATGTTTTATCGAAAATATGTGGGTTGGTAAACTTAAACAAAAGCAAAACAACGGCGATTGATCAGTATTTAAATCAGTATTTAAATGATCAGTAATTTTTTTTAAACTGGTATATTTTCAGTTGTTCATATTCACTACCTTTATACAACAGAATCGCTCAAACGTCTTAAACTAGCGACGAAGTTTCAGAGATTATAGTATTTGCGAGAAATCATGAACTGACTGGATGGCAACGCAATGCAGCAAACACCAATCGAAGACAATATATTTAACTTGGGGGTGGTCGTGGGAAGGAGACTAGTTTGTGAAGGGATGCTTGGGTATGAGGGGGGGATATTTCCCTAATTTTGCACCGGCGATGGCAGCCAATGGCTTTCTATACACCTGCATGTTTGAAACTTACTGTACAGAGTAATTGTATTATGCTCTTTATAATCATGTCTGATTTGTCTTGTTATTACCTGTTCTAAGATGGTTACCTTTTGAATGTGATTTACGTCAACTACCAGACGTGCCAACACCACGTTGCAACCCGTTAAGGGAGTGCGTGGCGCCGTCTGGAGGGGGATATCCTTTTAGGTTTTTCAACTTTACGCATACATAGGTCTATTCATTTCTCAAAATATTTTAATTATTATGTAAAGTAACAACGAAAGGTTTATAGAGACTCTTGGAAAATGTTATGCAATTATTGTTAACTCATTTTATGTCTCATTTACATGTATATAACATATCATTTTCTAAATAAAAATTGATTGATCGATTGATTGATTGTTTGATTGTCTCCAAAGTAACTCCGAATTGTGTTAAAACGCTTCTATACCGGATCAGTTTAACGTTATGACATGCAAACTTCACGAGTCCACATCTTATTTTCATCTTAACTGTAGAGGATTCTCTATTAATTGGGAGTCCTTTCGTGACTTACTACGGGATCTCCAAGGTGACAATTGCGTATTTGACCTGATTGGGGTAAGTGAAGTGTTTCGTTGTGATGATGATGCTCGTCTAACCTTAACTAGCTTTCAGAATGTAATCAATCCTTGACGTGATGATTGCATTAGGGGGTGGCGTTGGACTTTTTATGAAAGAAAATATAAATAAAAAAATTCGCGATGATCTTAGTGTATTTATTCCTCATTCCTCGAGTCAGTATTTGCTGATATCGGATCAAAGTGGAATGGACACAATATTTAATAAAACCAAGCGTTTGATGAAAATAAATAATTACAATACAACTATCGAAGAAAATAAACTTAATATGAAGAAACAATTGTCAGTTCTAAGGAATATTATTGGTTCGTTACTGTAACAGTGTTCGTTAGCATTAACCCAATAGCTCCGATAGATCAAAATCGAGTTGCGGCCATGACGAAATATCAACTAAACTATTAAAAGAGACAATTAATAATATAATTGCTCCAATCATTCATATAATGAACATATCTCTTAGTAGTGGAGGAGTACCAGACCAAATGAAAATTGCCAAAGTAATTCCAATTATTAAATCTTCCGATCCGAGCTCAATAAAAAACCTTCTCACCTCATTCTCAAATTTATTAGAAAAAAATAATGTATGACAAAGTCATATCATTTCTGAACATAAACAATATATTATACAAACACCAGTATGGATTCAGAACTAAGCATTCTACCATACATCCTATTATTTACCTCCTTAACCACTGTGCAGGAGCAACTAATAACCAGAACCCAGAATATACCCTGGCGGTTCTGTGCGATTTATCCAAAGCTTTTGATGTGATAAATCACAAACTTTTACTGCAAACATTAAGCACGTATGATATTAGAGGAGTTGTTAATACTTGGTTCGTAAACTATCTTTCAAATAGATCGCAATTCGTTGAAATCGATATCATGAAATCCTCTCGCCAACACATACCTAGTGGTGTCCCCCCAGGGTTCCATTCTTGGACCCTTGCTTTTTCTCTTTTATGTAAATGATATCAGCATGTCCTGTGGAAGTAATATCCTATCTTTCGTTGACGACACCATATTATATGTATCCAATCCCAATTTGGACACTCTATGATATTGTAAACAAAGAGATAAATAAACTTTATAACTGGTTTTGTGCCAAGCATCTTTGTAAATAGGTGCTTGTTGATAAATGGTATTCTACTTAATACAATTGGAAATGATTGCACTGATTCACCAGTTAAGTTTCTTGGAATTTCAAAAAGACACTGGTTTTATCTGTTTGGACCGTGACGAGCTTTCCATATATGGACCATTTAATAAATAATAAAAGATTATCGGTAACCTTTAAGCAGTGACCCATTAAGGTAACTATTCTTTGCACAGAGAAGTGCAATTGCCAGTTTTCTACTAATTTAATATAATCTGTAACGGGTTTTCATGATTATATTAGTCACGAAAACGATAACGTCGGATTTTGTGTATCCGGTAACGACACCTGTAGGCCCAATTACGCGACATTTTCTTCATTAAAGACGTGGAATCGAATCACAGTACTTGTTACTTGTGTTTAAACTTTTTTTTCATTAACATACAATGCATTAGTTCGTTGCACATGACAGATTATTTTGTTTGTTTCGATCGTAATCAATACGGCAAGATAATGGGTATGTAGCTATAAACTAAATGAGTTTTGCAAATTTATTTAATGACGAACCTCTGTGAAAGCTTCGTTGATGGTACCACAGTAGTACCGTTGGTGACGCACTGCGCTGAACAACGGCTGTAGTTCGGATATCGTGTACCGGCGGCATCTGTTTCATGTTTCATCCGATCGCATTACTCTTTTAGAATGTAGTCCCCCCCCCCTCAGCCACACGTCCCAGCCGTTATCATTAGAGAAGCGAAATAAATCACTGACTGACTGTTATATTTATGGTTAACAAACAACAGCCGTCGAAGTGAGTGATTGTTGTTGAGATTACACATAATAAAAAATCTGTTAATAAAAATTATGTTGGGAATATTTTATGGGGCATTTGTCGTTAACTGGGAGAGGGAGCGCCCCCCCCCTCTCCCATTAACGGACTATGGATCTGTGATGGTTTAAACCTACTATCTTATCCTGGATGTTCTTACCTGTAACGTTCATGGGCGAATTAATTGGGATGAGGGACTTCTGATTATAGTGCTCGTGGTACTATAGTGGAGTGAGTGAGTGAGTGAGTGAGTGAGTGACTTGTTTACCAATGACACAGCCCACGGCTGAGACATATAGTCTAGGGACGACTCTTTAGAGAAAGATCTCACAAATTCAGGGATTGCATTATGACATACGAGAAGGTGTCGTCGACCAGTCGAACACCTGAGAAGATTATCTCTCCCCGATGTGTCATTTATTCTAAATTATAAATCTATTTAGAGTTAATATAATAAGATCTTGTTTAGTATAATTTGGCTTCTGTAATAATCATAATTCTATTGAATAACCCCTTTTTGTCGAAGTGCTCGAACTCGTGTCTGTTACAAGGATTATAACCAGATCGTGACTAATCCTGTTATACATTACTGATAACACCATAATTATAGATTGTAATCAATTACTTCCTTGTAAGTTTTATCCCATTGATTATATTATTATTGTCATATATATATATATATATATATATATATATATATATATATATATATGTGTGTGTGTGTGTGTGTGTGTGTTTAATATGTAATTATATACATGTAGGGGAATTATAGAACAACTAGCTGTAATGAAGGAAGATGATAGTAATTGAATAAATGAAGAAACTGTTTGGAATAATTATGTTGTAAAACAATAAAAAATAAATTTGTATTAGGGGAATGTGAGTCCAAGAAAATGACTCGCTTTCGTTTTGCCTGTATCTGTTTGTGTGTTTGTGTGTGTGCGCGCGCGTGAGTGTATGCATTGTGTGAATATATACATACACACATAAACCCAGTAAGTATTTCTATGTATAAACGAGCCATGATTTCCTAGATTATACCCAATTTGTGTTCCAGATGTCTCTTTGGCTAATCGATAATGACAACCGATTGATTAATGTCGTTCATTTATAGTTCATTTGTTATCAATCTAAGAACCAAAAACTTCCAATACGTTGTTATGTCATTTAACAACAGAGATACCGAGTACGCTCTATCAACGAAATAGATACGACAGGTCTATCTGTGAGTGGAAACTTTAATCATTTCTAGTACGAACTACACTCGTCCTTTTGTCCTGGTCCAGGTCAACAACTCTGACATTATCCGAATGTGATAGATGTGATCCAGATGCTGAAAAGGACAACGTTCCCTGGCGCTGTTACCCCACACATGGGTTCTAAACCACTAACCGCCAACTAGCATTTATAACTGATCGTTGTCTGGAGTATTGAAGATGGTGTCCGATTGTACGTGTTTATATCGGGGGTGGGGGGTGGGGACAGGGTGCGGAGATGATGGGTGAGGGAGGTAGAGGCGCGGGAGGGGGAATGGAATATGGTGGTGGTGGGGGGAGATATATTACAATCAATCAATCAATCAATCAATCAATCAATCAATCAAACAAGTAGTCAAGCATTCAATTAATATAGCAGGACATCAATCATTAAATCAACAAACGATAGATCTAATATGTCGTGCTAACATACATAAATCAACACTGAAGTTATCTGACATTAACACTGATATTTCATATACAAGACATATCGATATACCTAATGATGATAACAGTGTTACGGAAAAACATCGGACACATCGGTTTCTAAATATCTGAGGACCATTCAACAATTATCGATCCTTATTATCCCGTATTTTAGCACATACCAGTCTGTACCGAATCGAACATACACCGAGTCAGTTCACAACATTTTCGTTGCATTTTTGCACGGATTCGCAAGGACCGAAGTATATCGAGTGTGCTTTTGATGTTTTCGTATTGATTTTTCGTCATTTTAAAATGAGATAACAGCGTGTCTGAAGCATCTCAGAATTATTCTGACGACATTAGAAATTAAACAAAAAATTGGGGAGGGCGGGCCATCTACAATTGTCCTGCGTTTCTGCATTATGACCTATATTAACAACTTTAACACAGGACATAATGTCAGACAGTTTCAACAGTTTTTCCCTAGCACTGTGATAAGATATCAGATGAACGTGATATCAGATATGGACACACCGGTGGGGATGTCAGTACACACTGCTTAAAAAAGGACAAAGTTCATTCTACATGCCATGTCGTGTAAACACATTGCCACATAAAGTGCGTTACCAGTAATGAAGTTACCACCGTAGAAAGGGTTGGGTTATAAAGGGTAATAAAATGATAAAATTCTTAGAGCAGACGTTTAGATTGTAAATAATTAAATAACCCAGTTAAATATAGCTAACTAGAAGACGAACAACTTTACGTTGAGTTATCCGAGCATTGACCTGGGAAATAATAAGACCGAACACGGCCACCGATTTGATGTCAAACAGGTCCTAACTTCCGGTTCGGGCAAAAAGGAAAGCAGACCGCTAAAATCAGGTTTATAAACATGGTGAATTTTTGTTGCGTCGTTGGTTGCATAAGCAGTGGGCGTGAAAGTAATACAAAAGGAATATCTTTTCATCGGTAAGCATAAGGAGCATATTTCAAATAGCTGTTAAAGCGTTTTGTTGAGGGAAATTAAGCTTAACTATTATTATATTTAGCCTATTCGACAACCTCCCGATTAAACTAGATTTATGGACTTGCATAAAATCGATATTTACATATTTGATGGCATATAATAAGACGGGAGTAATAAAGATTCTCTGCACACAGAAAATTATAATGCACACATCACGATAAATGTCCGTATTCGTAGTTGCTTTTTGCCCGTACCGGAAGTCGGCGCTGTTTGGTCATGGCGGCCCATTCAAACGCCACTTAGTGTTCGGTCTAGTTTTCTTTCCGGTCAATGTATCCGACCATTGGCCTGAAAGAAAATAAGACCGAACACGGCCGCCGATTTGATGGCAAACAGATCCCAACTTCCTGTCGTGGAAATAAGGAACGCAGACTCAAAATCAGGTTTATAAACATGTTGACTTATTGTTGTATCGATGGTTGCATAAGCCGTGGGCGTGGAAGTAATACAAACGATATATCTTTTCATCGGTAAGTATAAGGAACACATTTAAAATAGCTGTTAAAGCGGGGGGTTTTGGCGGGAAATTAAGCTTAACTGTTATTCTATTTAGCCTGTACGACAACCCCCGGCCTATCTCTGGCGTTTGATCCCAAATAAACTAGATATACGGACTTGAATAAAACGACTTTTACATATTTCATGGCATATAATAGGAGAGGAATAATACAGATTGTCTGCACACACAAAATTAGAATGCACACATCACAATAAATGTCCGTATTCGTAGGTTCAAAACTCGAAGCGCAGCCGCTTCAACGCCAGAGCTGTTTGGTCATGGCGGCCAATTCAAACGCTACTGACTGCTCGGTCTAGTTTTATATTTAGATCAATGGTTGGATACATTGACCTAAGAGAAAACTAGACCGAGTACTCAGTGGTGTTTGATTGGGCCGCCATGACCGAGCAGCCATGACTTCCGGTAAGTGGAAAAGCAACGTTGAAGCGGCTACGCTTCGAGTTTTGAACCTGTGAATACGTAATAGGAATGTAAATATTGTACTCTATGAAACAAATAACACGAACATATTTATCTTTTCTTATCTTTGCTTGCTGCGTTTGGTATGATTCCCAGCGCCATTTTGCAGTCTTATCTTACAAAACTGGAATGCTTTAGAGATTGCATCCTGTGTAAAGAAGAATGTGTGTGCGCGTGTGTGTCCGTGTGTGCGGGTTGTGTGTACGTGAGTGCTATTTCGAGTTCACATAATATACAATATTATAAATAGAATAACTGTTATTTAACACACACACACATATACACATACACACACACACACACACACACACACACACACACACACACACACACACACATACACACACACACACACACACACACACACACAGAGAGAGAGAGAGAGAGAGAGAGAGAAGAGAAAATTATCACGGTGATAAATTGAACAACAATAAATGGCGCCTTCGTAATTGACCAATCTTCTTAGACAATTTTATATACTTGTATCAAGTAACATTTATCGAGAACACTCAGTAATATTCCTATCAATAATTTGTATTCGAAAACATTGAAAGAAATATTACATACGAGATAAGACCAATAAAAACTAATGATTCATATCTCAGTTAAGTGATTGTCAGATGGGTTGTCGTCGGGGATGAGAGAGGGGGGTGGGGGGGGGGCAGATTGGGTGGAGTACACCGGTGACGAATATAAATAGTCATAGTACGTAAAAGAGATAATAATAAGATATCCTGATCATGTGGTAGCTTTTAAGGGACCAAGTGTTTAGATTTTATTTTAGAACCCGCTTTGTTAAATTAATTAATTTATAATATACTGTTCCCCGTGATTCTCTCCCTAGCTGTGTTTCGTATTGCCGAAAATGTGCTATATTTTCTGAAATATTATGCAATTCTTTCTATTTTCAATGCGAATGCCCATAAAACAACTTGGAGCGATAGTAGGGCTCAATATAAATCCTTACAATCATTACACTTCTACCAATAATTGTTATGATAATTAATTTACAACATCTTAAATTAAGTTTTAAATTTCAACTTTAACAAAACAAAAATAGCAACCAACAAATACGAATGAACCATTCATGATGCGGAGCCAATTATTTTCAACAAATCGACGCACCGGCTCCCGACATTTTGAGAATGTGATTTTTTATTTATAGAAAATATTTTTACTCGGCGCGATTTTATTTGGCAGTTTCCATTATCAAAATATCAGCGCCGCATATCCTGACTTGACATTGTCGGATCAAGAAAAGGGCGGGTATTTTACACACAATTTGCCTAAAGTATGATCTTGATGCCAATCTGAAAGAGCAAACTAAGTAGTAAGCGTTATTGTTAATAATGTTGTAGGTAGTTGTTGTCATAAATTGTTACTTCTTGTTATTAGTTATCGTCGAAACTAATGTTTGTCAATATTTGTATTGTTGTTGTTGTTGTTGTTGTTAGAAGTTAGTAAGTTTGATGTTAGTGCTTCTATTTTTTTCTTCTATCGATAAAATATTTATTAAATATTGAAACAAACTATGTAAATAACCTCAGTTTTGTAACCTTTATTTCATATTAGTGGTCGATTCAACATATTTACGCGAATATGTAAGACTGCGGACAGGTAATAAATTACACCTGGACAGACACTCTTATCAACTTATTATGTACAACGATTTGTCAGAAAAATATTTATCATTCCGTTATCAGGCTGACTAGGCTGAAGCCTCAAGGGCCACGCAATGACTGGGAGCCCCTCAATTTGTTTTTGGTTGAGGTACTGTTACCATCGTCCTAAGGCTCCAATGGTTAAAGGCACTTTGGACTCTGTATCATAGATACATTATATATATATATATATATATATATATATATATATATATATATATATATATATTATATATATATATATATATATATATATTTTCTCATAAGTATACCATATATTCACCCCCACTACCGCTGTAAGCTGTAATGGGCTGAAATACTGAAATACTAGAGGGGGGAGGCGTTGTATCTAAGGATGTACCTTATATATAATCGAGTTCATATTTAACATGATTAATAATAACCTCGTTATTCGCAGTAAATCGGAATTCCACGATACACTATTAACACATCGTCAAACTGAATCATAGGATATGTGACATATAAAATAAAACAAAAAGCCTGTCAACAGGAGATGTGACATATATAAATAAAACCAAGAAATGTGGCATATATGAATAAAACTAAAAACTGTCAACAAGAAATGTGACATATATGAATAAAACAAAGTCCTGTCAAGAGACGATTTGACATATATAAATAAAACAAGGTTCTGTTAACAGGATATGTGATATGTGGTATACTTATGAGAATATATATATATATATATATATATATATATATATATATATATATATAACTGTAAACGGTTTGAGATATATTTTATTGTGTGCTTCCTCAGTACTATTGTGCAGTGTATTGTATCATCTCCTATTTGGAGGTTTTATCAATAAAATAATATATAAATAAAACTCAATCTTGTCAGCATCAATTCATATGAGGATGTCATTTTTGGTTGAATAAATTAAAATTTTAATAATTAAAATTCACCCCTGCACATACGTAAGGTCTCAGTCATGATCGATAACAACTGTTTAATTACCGTGTTTGTCACCTTATAAAAATTCACATCACAAACGACCTCGTCGTCAACAAAGGCCAACCACAGGTGAAACAAATTGGTCATTTCGCTAATTAAGCTCAATCGAAACGTTAACTCTTTTACCAGTCGGCTATGTTATGCGATATGCAGGTAACGAGAGTATCAAAGGTATGCAGATAAAGCCTTATCGTCGCCATCATCATCATCATCGTGCTGATACGGAACAGACGCGTTAGCAAGGTCAGTACCTATCGGAGAGATTGCATTACGTCGTTAGGCGCCCGGCGACGATAGCCCGGATAACGGGGCACACACATCACACCTTCGTCGAACTGCTAATGAATAACAAATGACCGAGCTGGTGAATTTTAATCGGCGAGATCGGTATTTAAATTCGTCGTCCGCCGGCAGGATTATTGTCTCTCCCTCTCGCTCGCTCGCTTTCTCGGCTCGGGTACAAACTTCTACTTCTCGTCTCTCTTGGTATACTCTCATCGGACGATAAGCGATGGAGAATGTTTGATCTGCGCATCGCGATCACTTTACACGTCGGAACTTCACCGAGAAGTGTCGCCTCTAAGCCGAAGATAACGCGATACGGCTATTGTTGGCCGAGAAGCTGAAGAGACGGAGTTGGAAAGAATCTATCGTCGTTAATTTGTATAGAGTCGTTGTCGTGTTAAGGCTCTCTCTCTCTCTCGTTCTTGGACTAGATAGATGAACCCTGGGATTGGTAATTGGCTATCGTAGTACTGAATTGAATCGACGACAGAAATCGCCTTTGTCAAATATGGTAAGACATCTCTCTCTCTCTCTCTCTCTCTCTCTCTCTCTCTCTCTCTCTCTATATATATATATATATATATATATATATATATATATATACGCTCACTTACACACGCGCGGCACACACACACACACACCCATATATATATATATATATATATATATATATATATATATATTTTGCGTACGTGTGCGCGTACGTGCGCATATATTGTCATATATACAGCAGACATCCATAGTGAATTAAACATAAAAATCTCATCGGTTTTAATTAATGCCATGAAGTGACGGATTCCAGATAGCCGAGGAGGGTTGGGTTGGCGATGGCTTGTCGCCGAAAAAATCACCTAAAGAAAGGGCCAGACGTCAAATAAACATGGAACCTAATAAAAAAACTAAATGCGATTGAAATACGGAAGATAAACAAATAAACACATACGTCATTTCTACACATAATCTAAAGATCAAATAAATTTAGTCATTAATATTTTATGTTAATGTTATTTGTTGCCAACGTTAATCAAATGTTCTTTAACCTACTTCTTCTTCTTCTTCTTCATCTTCTTACAATAACAACAATAACAACAACAACAGTAACGGTAACAACAGCAGCAAGGACTACTTCTATTACAACTACTTTTACGACTTTTACAACAACAACTACTACGACTACTACTATTGGCTTGTCATTTTAATTTCAATCGTCTAATTAATTTTTAATATTTTTAATTTAATTTTTTTTAATTCTCCCCATCCGTAAATACAATTATTATAACACACCTGTACACCAATATCATAACCTTAATTAATAGAACAAATTCCCAGTCAATTTATGAAGCATCTATGATATGGATAAATTATGATAATTAATTAATTCAATCATTCATTCATCGATTCACGCGCACGCGCGCACATTGACACCAGTTGTTACATAATTATTACCAATCTTAGCCCACTTACACTGACTATATGGGTGTTTCCTCGATCTTTATTGATAGTTCGAACACCGGCCGGGGCTATGTCTGAAGGGTGTTTCATCTTTCACTTCACATTTGGCTGTCGTTCGGCTCATTTAGAATACCGTGCGCACAAAGTGGCTGTAAGACGGCAACATTGATATGTTGTACATATTGACAATATGCATACATCTTCCGTCATGCTCAATTCAGCTCAAAGGACATTGGCGGAGTAAGAGACAGCCATTGAAGAGCAATCTATCACAACACAGATGTGATGAGGTTAATTGTCAGGAAGGTTTTAATGCGATGGAAAATCGACTTTAAACAGATAACACAATGCTCTTTCACTTAAGTGGACCACTTCCGACTATTAAAGACCTTGGTTAACCCGGACTCGGGTGAAGTGATTTGATCGCGAAGATGAAGAATAATTAATTGTAGTCTGAAAGTTACCCGCCTTTACTAATTCTCTCTCTCTCTCTCTCTCTCTCTCTCTCTCTCTCTCTCTCTCTCTCTCTCTCTCTCGCCCCTCTCTCTCCATTTAAAGCTAAGAATAGAAATATCGACTTTTATATTATGTATCGGTGTAGCACAGGTAAGATAGCAGATTTCATGCCGATCAGATGGCTACACTGACGTCATCTTCACTGTGTGATTTATCATTAATAAAATAGATCACCAGATAACCAGTTATATATCTTGAGAGTGGATCAGCGAAGATATCTGTATAGATTGTGACATAAATGGTATAGTTTCATCTCCAAACAAAGATTAACATTCTAAGTCATAGTTCAGCTGCTTTTAACCCTTCCAACCTATTCTCCGTCAATTATCAGAATTCCGGTCATTTGCCTCACTTTAAACAACTCTTATTACAAGTGGAATATTCTTTTATTATGAATGACACAAATTTATGTCATTCACCTGAAAGAAAACTAGACCGAGCACTACGCGGTGTTTGATTGGGCCGCCATGACCAAACACCGTTGACTTCCGGTAGGGGCAAAAAAGCAACGTTGAAGCAGAAGGCGGGTTGTCGAATTGGCTAAATATAATAATAATAGTAAGCTTAATTTCCGATGAAAAGATATTCCTTTTGTATTACTTCCACGGCTTATGCAACCAACGACACAACAAGAATTCACCACGTTTACAAACATGATTTTAACAGTCTGCTTTCTTTTGTGTTCCGTTGGCCATGAAATCAGCGGACGTGTGCACGGTCTAGTTTTCTTCAGGTCAATAATTTATTGGCTTCTTTTATATTTAAATATGTAACCGAGTAAATAAATAAATAAATAAAATTGCCATTATGATTGTGTTCTGCTAGATCATGGAAGTAAAATAACTGACGAAATGTTGATGAAGAAGTTGAGCTTTTTGTTAGTGATGATGATGATGTAAACCATCTTTGTTCATCTTTATTTGATTTTCATCAGACCTTGTTTAAATGAATATATAATGTATACGTTCTTTAAATGTATGTATGTATGTATTTATGTATGTACGTATTTATGTTTGTATGTATGTATGTATGTATATATATATGCATGTATGTATGTATGTATGTATGTATGTATGTATGTACGTACGTATGTACTTGAGGGGTTGAAGTGAAATAAATATATAATACAAACTGGGAAAGAAGAAGTCGCATAACAAGTGTTTCCTATCCGAATTTCTTATTAGTCGCCAATGCTTACATTGCAATGGCGATGTTTACGTTGCCATGGGGGAGGGATGTACGCAAACATACTACAGCTATCAGGTCTCTCTCTAAGAGAGACTAAAGGAGGCAGGTCACTACATCAGGCTGAAGTGGATAACGGGAAAAATTAAATAGGGCAGCAATAGACGCAAAGACAAATGACCTAAGGAGAGATAACAGCGATCCATCTGAATGGAACACAAACGAACCTTTCTAGGCCAGGCCCTCAACAGGACAGCTCTCATGACGACCGCATTACACAGGCGGCCGGTTGATCAAATAGTCAGCTTGATATGGACACACGGAAACCAACTGGATCCAAGGTCCAAATGATAAAGCCCCCCCTCCCGCCCGATGAAACGGGAATTATGACCAATAGAGCATCTTCACTATACGGTATGACATCCGTATAGTATATTCTCATCAGATTTTATCACCGTCAGTTGGTCAAAGATTATTAAAACTCAATGGGTTGATAACATTTGATTCTTCCTGTAGTCATCGAAAAGGGTCTGTTTATCAGTTTATATCAGTTGCAGTTAGTAAAAGCTAATATTGGCATATTTTCTTGCACGACGTATATTCTGGAGCAGCCTGTCAGTTGTGAGACGACGTAGATCTGATTGAAAATATAAGATATGATATATCAGCCATATCGTCGTCAGAACACTGATATCAGATATTCTGTTGATCGGAAGTTATTACATTTTGCGAATGTTTCGCACAAAGCATTGGCTTGAGATGATATACATCGATTTTGATGGAAGAAAAATCCTGGATCAACCGGAAGTGCCGATCTGGAAAGGGACAAATCGGCCGGATTCCACTCTACATAACAATTCAGCAGTCGGCTGGGATAGGAAGGCGGAACTCGACGTGGCACTGGTGGCTTATAAGGTCTGCATAAAACTATCAGATATTGATGTATCACAATATCCTATACAGCCTTTGCTAATTTGACCTACATTTGTTACAGTGATCGATTTCGACAAAGATTAGTGACTAACGTCATGTTTTGTTTTGTGATCACTGAATATATGTTAGGGGCCGTTTTCGATAATGCCACAAAATGCAACAAATTGTCGAATTATCGCTCATGGATCAGACAATATGTTGGTGCAGACATTGTAAGACCCATAAAACGACCATATGTTTCTTTCATGGAACACTTTTGTAACACTTTGTTGCAGGATGGATGTCCAATAATACAGACGAGAATAAACGTAGGCAATTCAATCTCAGCTTAATGAATTGCCCATTAAGTATCGGCGGTGAATACAATCTGTAACAATTGACGTTAATCCCGTATCGCTATCACCGAGAACACAGATGCTAGAATAGATAGCCGTAACTGTTACGTTTCACGTTTCAGGTGTTGCATAAATAAATAACAGTTCTCTCCTGAATACCGGCAGGAGATGGCCCAGTTCTGTAGTCGGCTTCGATCATAACCTGATGTTGTCAAGATCGGCTTAAAAACAAATAGATACGACCGACAATAATTGTATGAATGAAATAGAGTTTTATTTGTTGAAAATTATCGTACGTTATGCAATGGGTGGTAATGTTGGCTGATACTTATGCGGAGGTTCTTGGTTCGAATGACGTCTCTGAACAGTTAAGGCGGATGTAGATTTATCTGAACCCCCCCCCCTTGACATAACACGCCTATGCGCGCTCGCACACACACATACACACACTCGTATGTGTAACCATGTATGCATTATGTATGCATGTTTGAGTGTGTTTGAGAGGTTCGAATTCTAGTCGCAGCACTATATTATTAGAAGTTTTTCATCCAACCAGGCAACTGGCAAGGTTTTCTCCCGAATATGTCGTCTATTGCAAACTTTAAATTTATTTAGAATTAGTCCTCGTGGTGAAGCTGTAAATTACAGATCATATGGGTCCCCTATCATTTGAGGTAGCTAAGCCACATAAAATAACTACCATTTCAAGCATTTTCATTACGATTTCGTAATTGATGTTCCAATTAAAGGATGATAACTTCTGTGCTGCTAAAAATATGTACTATATAGTTTTCGTAGTATTAATATTAGTATTGGTTTCAACTTTAAGCTAGTATCTGTTAATGTTATATAACCGATTTGGTCGAATGTCCCTGTATACACTGGACACGCATGGATATATTATTATATTCCCACATATAGCGATGGTGAATTATGAACTGTACCTTCCCGATGTTTTTAGATTTATCAGTCGCCTTCGACACAATTGACCATCCTATTCTGATATAACGGATGGTTGATCGTCTTATCACAGGAGAAACAGCACCGAACCCCGAAAGTCAGCGTTTATGAAACTCTCAGTTCAGCTATTGTTTTGTTGTTTGGTGTACTGCAAGACTCCATCCTCGGATGGTGATGATGGTGATGATTGATGTTTCACGGCCACTTTAGCGCACACGGTAGATGATCCTGAACAAGTTTAAACTAAACACTGCTAAGACAACAGGTAATTAAGTAAATGTACGAAACCTTGCGGCGGTGTTTGATATACATCCGTCAATGAATAGTCGCATCGCCCTGGTTTGCTCAGTAGTTTACTGTCATCTACGATCAGATGCTACTAAGGCCATCACTGATGCCTTTATCAGATCAAGACTCGATTATTGTAACTCTGTACTGTCGGGAATTCCTTAGTCGACCATCTCAAAACTGCAACGTGAATACAATATGGCGGCCAAAATGGCGTCAAGAAGGAAGAAATTCGACCATGGCACTCCCATCTTGAAATCTCTACACCGACTGCCAGCAGAATATCGTATCCAGTTTAAGAAACTGATGCTGACTTTGCTCAATACCTGACATATATTATATCAATACATTAACCACGATGGCTGCTGAGAAATGCAAACATGCTGGAGTTAGATATTCCGAAGTCTCGCCTCAGATCGGCGGGTGGCAGAACCTTTAGCTTTGATGCTGCTTCTCTATGGAACCAACTGCCAGCTGACATAATAAATGTGAACCAACTGCCAGCTGACATAATAAATGTGAACCAACTGCCAGTCGACATCAGAAATGTGAACAACTGCCAGTCGACATCAGAAATGTGAACCAACTGCCAGTCGACATCAGGAATGTGAGCCAACTGTCAGCCGACATCAGGAATGTGAACCAACTGTCTCTGTTCAAGCCCAGACTAAAGACACACTTCTTACGGAAAGCATTTGACAGTTTGATATGGTCTTAGTCGCTCTATGCAAATCCATTAATCATCTAGTCTTTTATAAGTTTCATTATGTTTTCTATCCTTGTAAAGCGTTTATGAAAGGTACTGCACCTGATATATGACACTATATAAATTATTATTATTATTATTATTATTATTATTATTATTATTATTATTATTATTATCATTATTATAACACTGCACCAATATAGTTTATTCCAATGACAATATTTGAGATGTGAGGCAGCATTTCTATTCCTGAATGAGGCATATTTATATCACTTTAACTACACTGCTCTATTCGGTGCAGTTATATAAATACAGGATTCCACTTCCAAACAGTTAAATGGTGTCCTTCAAAAGACATGGAATATACAGCCCCAAATATTTGGAAAAAAGCCTTTTGGGTCATATTAAATATGTAAAGGGTATCCATTTTAAGAATCTTTTAAATTTAAATGTTGACGAACGAACCTGTCATAATAAACTGAATGTCTAAAATGTTTTTGATGGGTCCACCAGATGGAAGATTTAAAACAATCGGAGAAATATTCTATGTATTTATCTGATCTATCAGTCCTATCTCAGGTGTACGCTGCTGCTGCTGGTGATGATGATTGGTTTTTAGGGCCACTGATGTACATATGGTAGGCTAAATGGGTCGAACGACCCCCAAAGGTAATGAAGCGAAGTGAAAGATAAAACGCCCTTCAAATATGCCCACACCGAGATTCGAACTCAGGTGGTAGTGATCTGTGATCCAGCGCGCTACCATTTAGTACCCCCACAGGTGGACGCCGAGAAAAACCTACTCGTGACTAACAGGCACAAAGATGTTTGAGCGTCACATGTCCAATATGTTTTATGGCTTATGCTTAATCTCAGTAATATTTACTCATATCCAATCGTGATAATAGAGCGAGTTCGGTAAAGTGTTGTAGATTTATTGTGGTTATGTTTAAAGCTATGTGTGCTCGTCTGCTATTGACAGTGCGCCTATAGATAGCTCTTCTCTGTAGATAACACGATTGTTTCCAGATAACGCTCGCCGTTGTAACACAATAGGAGGCCGGCCTTGAACAAAAGCGTTTGTCATCAGCCTTAATGACTTCAGATAGCTGATTAATTGGAGGAGATGATTAAAGACCACCAACAATTTACCTCGGATTATACGCCAAATGTTTGTTCAAGTCTTCAAAATTAGACGACTTGGGTGTATCTGAACGTATCCGCGTCTATCGGTTTTAACAGAATCAAATTTCACAAAAAGGTTCAAGGAAAGAACTTCTTAAAGTACTTAAATATTTATCATCCCATATAATCTTAAGCTGAAGATTTTGTTATTTCTGATCACAAATTATTGAGGTAGCACATATCATATCAAAGTGGAAGTCGAAATTTCATTATTATTTCTGCATTAAATATAATTTATTTGGCTGTGAATTAGAGCAGTTTCAAATAAAGTCACAACCACGGTAGAATTAGGCTACATGCATGTTATATATATATATATATATATATATATATATATATATATATATATTTATATATATATATATATATATATATATATATGTGTGTGTGTGTGTGTGTGTGTGTATGTGTGTGTGTGTTTCGGCTAATTCCCAGAATGGATATCTTTATCTCGATCTTATCTCTTATTGTGTTGTTTATCGTCTGTACAAAGGGCGTAAAGGGCAGCATAAACTTTATCATATCTATTGTATATTTAGATATTGTTTGTGTAACAAACTTGTGTTTGTTTGTGTACATTGGCGATGTTCTTGGTGTCATCATCATAATCATCATCATCTATAATTCGTCGCTCAAGAATAACATACAGAATAGTCATATAAGAGTAATTAATAACTGATGAAATAAATGTTCTAATGTTATTTTTAATTAATTTATACTTAAACATCGCAATTTATTGTCCTTAATACTAGGTGCAGTATAATACTGAACCATTAACCTTAACACTAACTTACACACTAATACGAAAGGCGGGTTATTATCGCAGGATCGTAAACGGCTGAAGTTGGAGACAGAGAAGGTATAGGAACATTCCAACCACAATAAAAGTTGGTTATTTCAAAATTCAAGGGGAATGGGAATTCATTTCGTTATAATGGTAGTTCGTTTTATCCAAGTTTTCAAATTAGTTACCAACGCATGAGCAATAATTGGTGAAAATAGCCCTCTTTAATTAAGACACGGAGCAAATGTGTTCCCAGTCTCTGATTGGCTGATGATTTAATTATCTGAAGTTAAACATATGGCACCACAAAAGATAAATGAGTGAATTAATAAAGTAATATTTTCCGTTACAGAAAGAGGCCTGGCCAGTATTGATGAATTTAAAACACCCAGCGAGTACTTTTAGTAAGAAACTGACAGACAGGCGGACAGGCAGACATACAGATGACAGATTAGATATACTGACATACGGAGATACAGACAGACAGACATAGACACACAGATAGACAGGCGGACGGATGGACCCACGCACTTTAGAAACTCTGATATTATGTCCAATGTTAATGTTGTTAACATACGACAAAATACAGAAACGCAGGACAATTGTACAAACAAAAATGTTATGAACTGACTCGGTAACGTTAATTCTATAGTACGTTCGGTTCGGTACAGTTGGGTATGTGCTAAAATACGGATAAATAAGGATCGATGATTGTTGAATGCTCCTCCGACATTTAGACCGACATTATAATAACAATCATCTCATCGCAGGATCGTAAACGGCTGAAGTTGGAGACAGAGAAGGTATAGGAACATTCCAACCACAATAAAAGTTGGTTATTTCAAAATTCAAGGGGAATAGGAATTCATTTCGTTATAATTGTAGTTCGTTTTATCCAAGTTTTCAAATTAGTTACCAACACATGAGCAATAATTGGTGAAAATAGCCCTCTTTAATTAAGACACGGAGCAAATGTGTTCCCAGTCTCTGATTGGATGATGATAACCAACAGTTAATTTCATATTTTATTTCCACATTCTCCTTCATGATTTTAGCTGAAATAGATCTGTGGCGTGTCAGACAATGACTGAAGATAGATACTCAGTTTTGCAAACAAATTTCCATTAACCTTTCTCAAAGCATCCTCGTTCATCAACCGTATTGACAGTGTGCTACACGGATCTCAGTATATTCTTTAGCAATTTGAGTCTTAGCTTTCAATTATATGCCAACTTTGCGTCAAGAGATACTGGTTTACGTTTGCTACCCATTGCGATATTTGATTAGTGATAGAAAAATCACTTCGCCTTAAGCAAGTTTTCGTTGTATAAATTTCGTTATATCCCAGTTTCTTTACTATGGAAGTGAATGGACGTTTGACCGGACCAGCTAACCGCTTCGCTTTAAGATACCATTTCGCTATATCCTAGTTATTTCTTCTGGAGAACCTTCATATCTATTGTCCATGCTTTCTTTGGCACCCAAGCCCAGTGAGCTCCGTTCATCTGGTTTTCAATTGTTGTCTGTTCTAAGGGGGGTTAAAACTCATGATGGCACTCGTGCTTTTTCAGTTGCTGTCCCTCTTTGGATTTCACTCTCTGAACATGTTAAGTCATCAAATAACATAGTTTGTTCCGTCGCCATTTGAAAACTAACCTTTTGAGATTCGCTTATCCTTCCTAAGTTTCCTTGTCATCTGATCATTGTTGATGAACTTTACATCGTACCCGGACTATGAGTTTTCCCAATCCCTGTACTAGGTGCGCCACTGTGCTCGATTCTTTTCAATAATTTTGACGCTGTAGAAGGTTTGTAATTATTATTATTATTATTATTATTATTATTGTACACGTTGGCTTTACACCAGCTAACCCTTGGAAGATGTTCTCCTTCCTCAGGAACGTTATCAGTTCTTTCATATCTGTCATCCAGTTTTAGATTGTATCGTCCCAAGACAAAAAACAAAAACAAATGTTAGATTTGACGTTTATTCTTACACCATAAATACATGAATATGGTTACAAATATGGCGAGAAATTGTTGGGACCAATTTGACGAACGGTTTGCTTGCTAAGTTTTCACGTGACTCCTGTCATAACGCAAAAGTGTGATGTATGTAATATACTGAATTCGGATTGATTATGGTGATCGATGTTTTAGGGCCACTTTTGTACACACGGTAGGCTAAATGGGCCGAATGACCTCCAAAGGTTATGAAACGAAGTCAAAGATGAAACATCCTTCAGATATGCTCACGGCGAGATTCGAACACTGGTGGTAGTGATCTATGATCCAACACGCTACCGTTAGACGACAGAAGCGACCCTGCTAAACTGATAAATACGACAATTTTCTTGAATATTTGAATATTTTCCATGACTTTCATTGGTTCTGCGATCCTTATAGTGTACACGTGTGCATCAGTATTGATCAGTTGATGGCATTGATCTATACATCGTCATCATTGTATAACCATCATCATTATAACCATCATCATCATCATCATCATCATCTCTCTATATGCAATTGTTAGCACTCTATTTTCAGTGTTACTTGTATCAGTGGGGCGTTACATCTTCCAATAGAAAGATTCAGTTATATGTCACAGGTTAAGCCAACGGTTAGACTAAACAAAGCAATCAACATCATCATCATCACCATCATCATCATCATCATCGTTGTCGTCGTCGTCAAGGCCATGCTCGTCGTCATCAGTAATAATAGTAATAAGATAGATATACTCACGACTTCAAATAAATATTTCGATCATTTATTTTATTCTCACTACTCTTCTTATTCTCCTCCTCCTCTGCCTCCTACTCCTCCTCCTACTTCTACTTCTGCTACTACTACTCCTACCAATACTACATCTACTACCACTACAGCCACTACTACTACTACAACCACTACCACTACTTCTAATATGGTCATGTTATTATTTCAGTCAGACAAAGACAGACGTTCAATTTCGTCTCAATCCTCATCTCGGTCGAGTGGTGTTAGTACAGACGATGAGGAGGGTGAGAGATTACAATGGGGAAGTCAGGCCGAGTTTATCCTGACTCTGGTAGGATACGCCGTCGGACTCGGAAATGTCTGGAGATTTCCTTATCTGGCCTATAAAAATGGCGGAGGTTGGTAATTGACCCGAAATTACGACATAATTTGTTGTTCGGTGACAGTTTCTTTCTTTCGGAGAAATAAATATTCAGAAGCGAAATGTTCTTATATTATAATTGTATATAACACACGAGTGCTTCCTAATCAATACAAGGAATGGTATATATCTAATGTGTTTATATATATATATATATATATATATATATATATATATTTGCATCTTATTTCTGTTAAATATCAATCACGATCTTTTTATACTTTCAGGAGCGTTCCTCATCCCATATTTTATATGTTTGCTGTTAGTTGGCATGCCCGTCTTCTTCCTCGAGGTGTCATTCGGCCAGTTTGCTAGTCTCGGTCCCCTCGCCATTTGGTCAATAAATCCATTATTTAAAGGTGGGTTGAGGCGATAGCGTAACGAAATCAAATGTACACGAATGGCTTCATTTTATTTTCATTATTGCGGGAAGCCCTTTAAAGTTCCGCGCGCTGTGATTTATTATTTTCGCCATATTCTATTCACCATACCGATATTGCCAGGAAACAGAATATCCAGATTCATACGTATGCTGGTATATGTCAGCTTTATGTGTGATGTCTGACGTAATGCCGAATTCACACTTACAACATGCTAAACCATATATATATATATATATATATATATATATATATATATATATATATATATATACTAATGAAATACGTCTGTGGGTGAAGGCTAACAATTTAGAGTCTACTAAAACAGAGACGAATGTCAGATTATTATAATTTCTATACACTCAGGTCGACATTCCTCAAGTTTGTGGGTGCATCGAAGAAAATAAAGTTGACCATGGCTATGCCGTTCTCAACCTTTAATGTCGTTTACGATTCTGTCTTAACTCAGGATGTTCCTTAGAATGTCATCCAATCCTTCGTAATTTAATACATCGATGGACTGGAACTCTTTGTGGCTTTACCGATGATTCTGTCAACACAGAATACATTCCTCACCGAATTCTAATACTCGAATGCCATCTGTAACTATGAGGCAGGAATCCACGAGATCAGCTATAAAGAATACCCACTGGCTTAACTAGGATGGATCGAAAACGTCGCAAGGGCTAGCTTGCTCTTTCAAAACCGGAATCAAGTTTATCCGGGATATTTTTCGACTGGTCTTACGTAGGATGTAAGAGGAATTCTTCTGGATATCATCCTCCACGATGAATCTGAAAATCCCTCCGTTGATATATTACTGCGGATTCTAAGCGGCCAGTTCTGACACTTTCTTGTTAATAGATATACACGTTGATTTCCACTGGCGCCTGAGTAAGGTGCATTCAATCTGGTGGCATAAATATCTATTTATTATTAAAATTATTATTATTATTATTATTATTATTATATTTGCACAAAATTATAAAATAAAGTAGTGCAACATAGAATAAGAATATAAAATGGTTTCCAATGTTTAATACACAGCAGTCAATTACATCGACGTGCATAACATCTGTCCCTTCATCGATCGAACTCTACCGTGGATAGGGGTTCCTCCGTGGTCTAACAGTAGCGTGTTGAATTACAGATAACTACCACCCGTGTTAGAATCTCGGCGTGGGCATATCTGAAGGGTGTTTCATCTTTGACCTCGCTTCATTAACTTCGGAGGTCGCTCTGCCCAATTAGCCTACCAAGTGCACAAAAGTGGCCCTAAAACATCAATCATCATCATCATCATCTCCTTCCGTGCATAGCGTTTCAAAGCCCACAGACGTGTTTCCTTCTTGCTCTGCCGACGACTTACATCCAGGTCTTTACTCTGTTTATTTCCAGGTCTTGGCGTTGCCATGGTCGTCACCAACACGCTAATAGCCGGCTATTATGCGGTTATAATCTGTTGGTGCATGTATTTCTTTTTCGCTTCCATGGCTGCCGAAGTTCCGTGGGCTAACTGCGACAATTGGTGGAACACCGAACTCTGCGTCACTCCGGATCAGGCAGCTAACATCAGTCGTAATTATACTTATTTTATCGTCATAAATCTATACAATGCTGCCGAAACAAAGAGTCTTGCACATTTGATGATAAACGAAAATCTTGATATATCTACTCTATATGTATTCTAAGTATAATTTTTTTATTTTATAATCAAACGTTCCATATATTTGACCGTTTAGTTCCTTAATCCATGGTGACACTGTTTTGAAACAGATCTTTTTTTCTCTCCAGAGTATAACGTAACCAACATCACGATCGGAAATGTGACGTACCAACGTTCGGACTTACAGACTCCATCGGAAGAGTATTTTTAGTAAGTCAGTATATATAGGATGTAATAATAATAATAATAATAATAAGTGACATTTATATAACGCCCTATTCAGCTAAATAGCTGCTCTAAGGCACTTTACAGTATTATTACCCCTGACTCAGACCTGTTCCAATCCAGCACCCATCTCAGCTTCCAAGGGAGCATACAACGCATGCTGTCATTATAGGCGCAACGCACTACTCTAGCCACTGTGCCATCGGAACGTTCTACTGGGCATATGGAGAATGTGGGGGAGTTACCGAAGTTAGAAGTTATTTTTGGTTATGTTTTACATATAGAGATAGAGCTATGTTTATAAGAACATCATACATTCATATGTTAAGTTCGTCACCAAACCACAAATATGAGTGTCATTCGATCAAGGTCCAAGTTCCGAGAAGGACATTTCAACATTATATCGATTTGAATATTCACGAGCCGCTATGAATACTGATGACGACGTCACCCAGGGGAAAATCTCAGTATCTTCTATTTCTGCGTTTAGTGCTTAAAAATATATTCTTCTTTTCTATGTATTTTTTTTGTATAAAAGTTCAACTCCTTTTACGCCGCTTCGGGGGCGCCTTCGTGGTCTAGCGGTAGCGTGCTGGACCACAGATCACTACCACCCGTGTTCGAATCCCGGCGTGGGCATATCTGAAGGTTGTTTCGTCTTTGACTTCGTCTCATTACCTTTGGAGGTCGCTCGGCCCATTTAGCCTATCATGTGCACAAAGTGGCCGTAAAACATCAATCATCATCATTTACGCCGCTTCGGTGACCTAGAAGAATATTTACTCTCCGTGATGAAGTATGAACTTTATGGACACGATTTCCGAAAAGGTTGTCACATGGGAGAACTTTCTCCTGTTGTCCTAATTTGCATACAGATGCAGACAAAACACATTGGCTCAAACCGGAAACGAAAGACATGTAAAGTAACATTGATCAACAAACAGGCAAACATTTAATTTCGATGGTTTTGTGTTAACGTATTTGTTGTTTGAAAGCGTGGGGTTATGCGAATATGGTACAACATATTATATGCCCCTTTAATCGTTACATGTATATGCCCCTTTATTTGTAACATTTACATGCCCCTTTAAGTGTTACATATTATATGCCCTTTTAAGTGTTACATATTATATGCCCTTTAAGTGTTATTTGCATATGTCCTTTAAGTGTTACATATTATATGCTACTTTAAGTGTTACATATTATATACCACTTTAAGTGTTACATATTATATGCCCCTTTAAGTAAACATTTCCTATTGTTTCAGTAACAACGTACTACAGATATCTTCTGGTCTAGATGAGTTTGGGACGATAGTGTGGCAGTTGGCTTGTACGCTGATTCTTACCTGGATCATCGTCTTCTTGGTTCTCATGAAGGGGATAGGATCTCTGGGCAAGGTATGTTGATAATATTGTCGTTATTGTTGTTGTCGTCGTTCAAATAAATAGTGTACTCACGAGGAGTTCATGAAATCAACGGACTGTATGAATCCGTAACAAACATGAGATGAAAGTTAAAAGGAGACACTAAATACTCTTTTTGTGCGGATGTATTATTCACTCACTCACTCACTCACTCACTCACTCACTCACTCACTCACTCACTCACTCACTCACTCACTCACTCACTCACTCACTCACTCACTCACTCACTCACTCACTCACTCACTCACTCACTCACTCACTCACTCACTCACTCACTCACTCACTCACTCACTCACTCACTCACTCACTCACTCACTCACTCACTCACTCACTCACTCACTCACTCACTCATCTCAAGTTCATGAAATCAACGGACTGTATGAATCCGTAACAAACATGAGATGAAAGTTAAAAGGAGACACTAAATACTCTTTTTGTCACTATTACTCACTCACTCACTCACTCACTCACTCACTCACTCACTCACCCAAACTAACAACCTTTAAGAATCATCATCGCTGTAAAAACTTATTTAAACCAAGAACTCTAAAATAAGGTGTTTCTTTGAGTATAATTATGTCTCCGTGGTCTAACTGGTAGCGCAGTGGGCCACATATATCAACCACCCGGGTTCCAATTTTAGGGTGGACATGTCTGAAGGATGTTTTATCTTTCACTTCGCCTCATAACCCTTGGAGGTCGCTCGGCCCATTTAGCCTACCAGAAACATTATTTTGAAATACGTTTTCCCTTGAAAGCGTCCCATTTTATTTGGTCATATAAGGACATGTATATCGTAAACGGCTGGGATTATACTATCTCAGATAAATGTTTTATGGAATATTTATATCAGTATATCAGCCTTTCTACTCTGTGGACATTTTTCATCTACTTATCTCAACATTTTAAAATTTTGTGCTATATAAGGAATCGCTTCTTACGTAATATTACTGTAGAAAGTCAAACTGCAGGGAAATCTATGTGGCGCATGTGTAACGCCCACACACACACACACACACACACACACACACACATATATATATATATTATGAGTGTTTTTGTTATCGAGACAATGTAAAGTTTTAGAACACTTACTTATAAGAAAATGTTGTTTTCTTTTTTTTTTAAATATAGCAATAAACGAACTAAACGAAATAATATATTACAAATAAATATACAATGAACATCATGTTTTTAGCTTTGGATGACATATTGGGGATGTTACAACCAGTTACAGTCCCTCGACTTAATTAGCCCCAATCTGACATCTATAACGTTCTACTACTCTTCCAGGTTGTCTATTTCTCGTCCATCTTTCCTTACGTTATCATGACGATTATGGTAATTCGTGGATGCACGCTAGAGGGCGCTGATATCGGAATCGACTTTTATCTCAATCCCGACTGGTCCAAGCTAGCCGAGCCAACGGTAAGTAGATTCATTTCGCTAGTTCCTTTTTCTTTCACATCTCCATTTGATTGGTGGATATTTTTTTTATTTTTTTTTAGAAGGGAACCTCCCTCTCCTGGTCTAACCGCCTACTTCTAACAGAGGTTGACATAAAATATTGACAGATCTCAGTCAGTCGACTTGTTAATAATATTATTTTAAAGCTGGGTTAGAACACGCCTCCGCCGTCTAACTGGTAGCGCGTTGGATCACAGATCACTACCATCCGAGTTCGAGTCTCAGCATGGGCATTTTCGAAAGTGTCTTCGCTTCATTACCTTTTGAAGTCGCTCGGCCCATTTGGCCTGTCATGTGCACAAAAATGGCCATGAAACATCAATCATCATCATCATCCTAGTTCCGATGTCACGTGTTCCTTAACGACCTTCGTGTTGTCATCACAATAAAAGGTAGGATGTGTGACCCAAGGTGAGGCGGAAGTGGAACCATTTCGTCTTTAGACTTCACTTGCGTGTTCTCTCGGTCAAACCGTGATGGATTCTGGGAACCTTCGGTTCCGGGGTTTAGTGTCACGACTATAAAAATATCCGACGAATGGATATCTACGGCGTAAACCAAAATAATTTCGGTTGTTTGAAATTTTAAACCATATTTTTACAGGTATGGAGCGATGCCGCAACACAGATCTTCTATTCACTGTCAGCTTGTTCTGGAGGCCTAATAGCAATGGCTAGTTACAACAAATTTGATAACAATGCTCTCAGGCAGGTATAATATTGATTATATGATAACTCGTGGTAACGAAATGAGGGTTTACCGAGTTCCACAGATTAATTCACACACACACACACACACACACACACACACATACACACACACACACAAAACACACACACACACACATATATATATATATATATATATATATACACACACACACAATACATTCTCATGACAACTGGGCTACGTATGATGGCGGGTTAAATCATTATATAAATATATGAAATTGTTCAGACCATGATTGTGCCAAAACGGAACCCTGAAAAGGAAAACCAGTTTCATGTTGGATTTAATTCGATGATTCCGAGATGCTTACACGTACAAATTGTGCATACGACTTTCACATAACTCTCTCTCTCTCTCTCTTATCCAATAGGTTTATCTATGTTTCACACCAATAGGTTGGCCTGTAACGTCTTAAAGAATTACAGACATGTTTCAAACTTAACATTTCTGTTTAAAACAATAGAAAGAACAGGTGTTAAATATTTATTCAATAATAATCTTAACGAGACATGAAAATAAAAAAGGGGTTACAGCCTCAAAACAGTGTTTTATCTAGTAATTTCGTTTATTGTAATATCAACTTGATCAAAGGAAGCCATTATTAATCATTCTTATGGATTTACTTGAAGCATTTGATACAATTTGACATAATGTACTTTTTGTCTGGATAGAAAGATCCGTTTCATTTAACGGTTAAGAATGGTTTCAAGCCCTGTTTAGAACAGCCCTCCTAGAGAGTATGTATTCATTGTATTTTGTTTGACGTTCAATCCTTGTTAGCCGGTGTACCACAAGGTCTGGTTCAACAACCAGACCTTGGCCTTACGGTTTTCATAATGTACACAAGCCCTTTTGGGCTCACTGCGCAACGATATGGCATTAAAGATCACTTGTTTTCCGATAACGCACATCTGTATTACTAGAACGTGATGATGAATCAAATTACTTCTTTGCCATGGCGAATTTCGAATATTGCATTGGTGATATTGATTTATAGATTTAAATTCCACAGATTTGACAAATGTACTAACATGAATAAAAATGCTCATCGATTTATCGAGCTGCCTAGTACTGTCTTAAGAAGAAACAGTTTTAAATTATTCTTGGTGCAAAATGCACTTGTTCGAGCTAACGACCAGGCTTTTGTTACATCTCGTATTATGGGGCATATCTGGTGACGGGAAAAGAAATTTCACATTTCTAAGTAAATATAACATAACAAACAATTATTTTATTCCCTATCACATACAATTCTAACCACCAGCTATCATATTTCCATTAAAATATTCCCTAAATCCTTAATTAAGGAACTTTCATGAGCCATTGCTAGTGTGTACTACGCCCGCTAGGGATTATTGTCTGACGTCATCTTTGACAAACATATCGTAGTACCACAGCTTTGTTTACAAGGGTCTTGACCAATTGACAGACAAAATGTCAGATTCCGACGAAAGTCTTGACATTGTCAGGGATATCAAGCCCTACAACTATGAACCACTCGCGAAAAAGGGTCACAGACAGTATTAATTGTGAGGAATTAGCGGCAGCAAGTGCAGGCGTGGGTCTAGACCAGCCACCTGTGCCTCCGACATCCGGCCCCAGAATACAACAAGAGTTGGATTGGTGTGTATTTGTTTGCGTTGGTATATGCTTAATTGATAAGTCAACACACTGGACCTGAATGCGAATTTCCTGCTTCCTATCACATAACGTCATTTAAAATAAAGTGATATTTGTCGGCACACGGAAACCAGGTGGATGCCTGGGGCTCTCCCATATGGCCGATAGGGGACTGTGCCACCCTCGGTGGAACACCTACTGATTTAACAGTTTAGTAATGTCTAGAATACACAGACAGCCATATGAAGCTTTGAGTAGGCGTAAGTAAATTATGAATTTTTGTGAGTAAGTGAAATGTTACTGAATGTGGTTGATATGGCATCTTCTGTGAGCCTGACACTCTTCATGTCATATCCAGCTGATCGTGCCATAGACGGTGAAATCACGAACATCCGTTCCTCGAAGTGTCTCCCGCAGAGCTTGCTGTGGCAAGTTGGCTTCCTCTGCACTGTTCATGTTTCGCAGCCAATCGCGCAAACGAGTCTTATTTTGGTGAATGAATGCATACTCCATCAACTGGCAGACCCATTTGCACAATTAGAGGCGGCACATTACGCCATTTTATATGTTTAACAAAGACAATATGAAACACGTACCACAAGTTAAACAAGGCCACGTCGAGTGTTTGGTGTCTATGTCAAACATGACGTCATGTTCGTTTTTCGAAGATTCTCGATTAAAGCTGTGTCATATTTGTCCATGTGAGATGCCAACAAAGCAAATTTTAAAACCACTGTAACTTTATTATTTCTAGGAAACAATTAAAATATATCTCTGAGTAAAATTGATTTTAATAAATAACCTCGATTTTTTTACTAATTTGGGCAACCTTTTCCTGTGACCTTTAATATCAATCATCTTTAATGAATTCGGAATGGTAAATCTCGAATGTTGACAACTATTCGAAAATATTATCATATTGGCCTAATAATTTACAACCTACAGTTTCAGTATGATATTCTAATAGACAGGAGTTTTTGCAGTGTCACTGATATGGTTATAAGTTCATCCAGTCGGGGCGCCTCCGTAGTCTAGCGGTAGCGCGTTGGACCAGAGATCACTATCATATCGAATCCCGGCGTAGGCATATCTGAAGGTTGTTTCATCTTTGACTTCGCTTCATTACCTTTGGAGGTAGCTCGACCCATTTAGCCTACCATGTGCACATAAGTGGCCGTAAAACACCAATCATCATCATCAGTTCATCCAGTCAGATAATATTGTTGGTACCAGGGTCTCGGCTCCTGCAGCCCTACCTTGTATGGCAGGTTCCCGGCGGAGTTTATTAGTGCGAAATATCCTAAAAGTTTGAATCTACTTTAAAAACTCACCTGTTTAAGGTTGATTTAATCGGAAAATAATGTTGGTTGTTAACATTTCTTGTCTAAGATTCTTCTTGCTTGAGTATCACTGGGCGGCTCTTTTAATGGCTCCTGCTAATAAAGGGACTTTATTAAATCTATAATATTATTATTATAACCACTATTACTATTACTTTTCTGTTTCTTCTTATTATATATATATATTAATATATTATATATATATATATACAGACATATTGTTATAGCATACGTATATTATCTACAGAGAATGAATGATGTATCATTATATAGATTCAGATTTTAATTATGTTATCTATCAGTATTTTATTTCAATATTAAATTATGTAGGACGCTATAAATGGATAGTTAGTT